>QCXZ01000003.1:22074944-22492108 GCA_025024175.1 Rhyzopertha dominica
CAATTTCGTGGCTGTAACTATWTCCGCAACCTTAAGTACACTGATGACAGTTGACAGTATACTGTTCTTATTGCAGCTTGGTAGCAGTTATAAAAAGGCGGCGCAAAGAGTTAAGAAATCAGCGCCGCCCGCGTTGCATGAAGAAAGTGCCGATACCAACTGCAGCTGCCGAATAGTTTATTTGCTGTAATTTATCGCCTTGCTTTTGGGAGATGCTATTAGATGGCAACCACGACTTTGTTGTACCGACTTGAAAATATAAAATTATTTGCTTTATATTTCGCGATACTTCGAGACTTTTGCGAGACTCTCGTGCGAGATTCTTGTAAGGGAAATTTAAAGCATCGTCTCGAAAACGAGACGAGACTCTCGCAAACGAGAATATCGTGGCATTTTCAATAATTTTATAACATAGATTATATAAAGACACTATTTTCACTACTATAGGATGCATTATGCTTGACTGCCCATCGTTTATAATCCTGTACATCGAAAAACAAGCCAATGAAATTAATTCCAAGTAATCCTTACGATAAAAAAGGCGCAGCATCTCAATTTTCGTTGGTAAACAATTTTCTCCTTTTATAGCTTTCAGCTTATGTATTGTTAATTTTATGCCAAAAACTTCTTAAAACGTACCTAATTGCTGAGAATTTTGTTCTTTATAAAAATATCTGAAAAGTAAATAAACATGAATATTTTGAAGAGGTATCATTTTGCTAGCCTCCTATATTTTAGTTACTTATACGATATTTTCAAATGTGACATTCATATACATCATCTAGTATTGATCGGTACATATTATATGTAATCTATAAAAACACAGTGAACAACTTGTGACTATTAAGTAAACGAAAATATTTTCTCGTTGAGCAGAATTTTTTTTGTTGACAGGAAGTAGGGAGGCGCACGATACTCTTATATACGATCACTGATATCTTTCTTCTGGAGTTGTGAATGATCTCCCTTAAACGTTTGATGACATGCATTATTCTCTTATTCAATCAAGCGTTACGTCAGTGCGGTTTTAGTTCTTCGGTTGAAGAGCGACACACGCTGAATGCCAATATAAGCAGTATCCTTATTCGATATCGATAGCAATTGCTGTATCCCGCAGAGCTATAAATAAACCAAAAAGGACTTGCTAGTGTTTTATATAGCGAGCCAAGTAGACTGTGTAATCGTTGCAAATTTTAGTTTACCTTTTTTTCGCTGACGTGCGCAGCGGTTTGCTTTTTGTTCTAGCACTAGAAATTATTTACCGAGCAATTTTTAGTTGCATATTGGGTTTATATAGAATAAGCGAGCAAAGAATGAACGGATAATGGTAACAACCGCATACGCTCAAGGATGTTGGTGCACGTTTTTGCAAAAGTGGAGTAAATTGCTGAGCTGCAGCTTCTGTTGCAGGTGCTCTCATGAATAACATGTTTACTGTAATTATGGTGGAATTAAAGCCAATGGTTGGTGGGATGCGGCTATCATTTTTGTTTTATTGGCCAAAACTTACCACGTGAAACATACTACCGGCCGGTTTTCCTGAATTTGATAAGATAATTGCAGTTAGTTGTTCAGATTTGAACGCCTAATATATAATATCAAAATATTATTAAATTTTCTGATTTTTTCCATTAAGTACCAACCTATTAAGTACAGTTTAACAAAAATGAGTTCCAAGGCTCTAAAAATTTAAACGTTCTTATAATCAAATGCAATACTATATTATTAACACTGTTACAGGAAGCTTGAGATTTTACCTTTTGATGGAAGAGGTAGTTGCTATTTTCCACATTATTTGTTTCACCAAATTATGTGTTAGAAAAATATTGATGTGTATACACCTACAGCGAGGGTAGTGTACTTCATCAAAATATCATCACGTTGGCACGACAGCTACCTAAACCGTACAATGCCACTCGACAGCGCACTACAATGTACCGAATTTTACAGGGAACTGCAGGATTTGAATAAGCGTAAATTTGTCATTTGTATTTACTACATATTCAATTTATGTCACTGGTTAACATATGGCGTATCGTATACGTAGAAACAATAACCATGATATTTCTGATGCGCATAAAAATAATTCTAATGCTCAAAGTGTAATTGTCACGGTGCTTAGTTGAAAGCTACGGACGCTTTGCAGTAAAAGCTTCTCACCGCTTGGTGTCAGCACTTCCTTATAGGCACAAAAGCAATGATGCATATCTACACCTAAATTTTTTAGTTTCATTGGCAAAAACAATAAAAAGTGCTGTAGACTTTATAATATCCCTAAGTTTGATGTGGACATAAGTATTATACGTGGTACACTGAAAAAAAGTTTATTTACGTGATCTAAAATTTGTTTAGTGCTAGTAAATAACTTATTCGTATTTGGCGAATTAAACATTTATTTCATTAAACCAAATCATTTGTTAAGTCGTGAGAAATTTAAATTATTGACGTGCCCACCACTATTCATGGTCGCAATTTCGGATAGCGCGGCGAATAAATGTATTAACTAGCCCACCGATGAGGTTCGCACCGTTCAAATTGTGGGACGATGTTACATTGCTAAGGTGCGACTTCTTTTCTGGCGCGCCACTATACTACTACTAAACTGTCTAATACCCTGACAAAACCCATTTATTTATCGGAAAGCAACTTTAGTTTAGTGCCAATTAAATAAATTTGTAAAAATAGAAAAATTCAATTTTTGGAGAAGCATTTGGTTCCGTTAACTTGTAACTAATGGGCTCATTAGAAGATGAATATAGGGTGGCCCAATAAGCAATAATACACAGTGAAACCTCATATTCCGTACATTAAAAATAATCCGATTTGACCAAACTTATCTTAGTGCAAAAGATAATATTAATAAAGATACAGGGTGTTAAAGTTTGAAATTTTGTTAACAATATTTTTTAATAACTATAAATTAATTAAATTATTTGAATTAAATTTGTTTTGTTTATAGCAGCACACAGTTATCAGTTGTTATTTGTGTACATATGTGCTAGTTGTATACTCAACATAGGAAACGTTTGTTTATAATAATAATATAATAATAAAGCCACCCGGGCCCGACAAACGATATTTAAATGTAGAGAAGCGGTCCAGTACGCGAGACCGTAGAGATGGGGGTGACGGGGTATTTCCCTCCGGATCGGATCCGTGAATTTCGAAGGGGTCCGGTTTCAAGGGCCCTGGATTTTTAATTTGAAAATTCAGGCAATGAAAACAAAGAAACAAAGCTTTTGTCGGACTTGAATGAATTTTTTAAGCTCTTTAATCAACCTTGTTTTTTTTTAATTTTACCGAATATACCTACAAGGGTCTTTCCTGCATTATTTCCCAATATCATTTTTCTAGTTAGGCTAGTAGAAGTGTTTCTTAATTTTACGAGGTTTTTCACTTTCCCGTCGTAGATGTTTTCACGCGGTATATCCATTTTCAAATTATCCCACTGCACCCATAATGATTTAGGAGCGCTCTTAGATTTTGTTCAAGATTTCCTCTTGTTGAGGTGCTGATAATTACCCTGCTTATTTTATATAATTTATTTCGTTATATTAGCCACACATGATACAATAGAACGGTTAATCTGTTTTTGGGCTGCACATCTTACGCAACTTGTTTCTGGCTTCGACGCACCACGGAGGCCGTTTATTTCCACAGTTATAACGTGGATTTTCCCCTAGGGAAAATGCGTGGTATCTCTTCCGGTTTCTTTGTTAAGTTATTTATAGCGTCCTTTTTTCCAATTATGTCAACATTTGCTGCTTCGTAATAACGTATGAACAAATGCTTCGGGCCCATGGTTATGCCTGCTATTGTCAACAGTTGTTTTAGGTCACTATTTTTCAAACAACCTATGAGTTCATTTCCAGCTGCATGTACCATAACTTCAATAAATTCACCAACGCCGAATAGTTCTGCTCTGAAATGTTCTGCAATAGATTGAAAATCCTGACCCCGTAGTGCTAGAACTAATATCATAGCCTTTTATATAACATTTTTTCAGCTGTTTGTTTCTGAGGCCGCTGTGAACTGTCTTTAATAACGGGCGTACAACAAAAATCGATCAAGTAAGCTGATGATTTTTATCATCCTGAACGTATGTCTTAGTGCTGATTCAGCAAACTGAACTGTCAACTGTCACTTGCAATAAACGACGAGCACTTACATAAAACAGACTAAACGTCAAGTGTGCATCAAATTATACGAACTAATTTAAGCGATAAACGCTACGTTCATGTTCATGGCTTGCTTGACCCACTTTTTAATGAACGCCCGTTACATTTCCTACGAGGTTGCGCCACCAAACGCCTTTGAAAATATCTTCCCTCACTCTCTTTATTCTTTCACAGCACCTTATTTATCTTTTATTTTCAGTACAAAGGTTTGTCGTAAAGCAGGCTCCTGTCGCCGTCTTTTTTGTTCTTTTTCTTCTTGTCGTTTTCTTTCTTACTCTCAGTGGCGGCTGGTCAATAAGTGCCAACGTGCCATGGCACTACCAGCAAAACTGTAGAAAATATTTTTTTACAATCAAAAATTGAATTATAATGGAACTCAAAGTGGTTGAATTTGTGGGAACACTGGCCGAACTGGGGAACGCACCCGCTCATAAACGATTACCGCTTGAGCTCAGCACCGGCATTAGATCCAACTTCACGTTCGTGCMAGCTCTGAATTGGCACGGAATCGCAGCAGTTTTTTGGATCKCCGCGGGGAACAAGARGATGCGAGGAGTACGCATGTCAAAGTGGACGWTCGTGCMCACTGATCTCTAAATAACTGGATGTCGCKTACATACCAAAATGCATGTAAAWTATTWGTGATAGATTTAAGCCACCTTAGCGCTACTAGCACTGATCTCTAAATAACTGGATGTCGCTTACATACCAAAATGCATGTAAATTATTTGTGATAGATTTACGCCACTTTAACGCCTAGCCGCTGGTCCTTGTACTAAAATTTTGACAAAGGTTCGCTTCTGCGGTAAATATAACGTTAATGATTGACGGTTAAAATCGTGAACTCATCATCTGTCTGCAGATTTCCAAAAGATGATCGTTGTAGTGTTTGAGTGAGAAACATGTGCCGTACAAACTGGATGTTACATTTACTCATAACCATATTATATAGTTAAGGATCTAACCTAAAATATGAACGCGCCGTTTAATTAATAGTACGAGTACCAGCGGCATGGTGGCGCAAAGGGTTTCTACTTATCACAGTTTTGAATGACTTATGTGACATCCAGTTATTTAGAGATCAGTGTTCGTGCCAGTGAATCGATTGGCACGGATCAGCGTTGTCAACTGACCTGACCTTAATCATCGTACCAACCCCACAAAAATTATCGTATATAAGAAAATATTATCCTACACATAATATAATAAAAAAGTAGTATAATTTAACATTATTTATTTAAACTTATTCAGTTATAAAGGTCGATAAGTCAGCACATGTGGTGATGAGGTTAACATGCGGTAAACGTGTCAGAGAAAATCAGTTAAATTTTGACATTTGACTTCCTAAATAATATGGATAATTTTAATAAGCGAGTGATTGCCCATTTTGCAAGCAGAAAAGAACGCCGGAATGGATTTTGTCTATCAAGCAATATAAAAACTACATAGTGTCTTAAGACACATAATTGACGAACGCGTTCACAATGCAGTGTAGGTTTCGTTTCTAACGTGGTACCTAACTTGTTTCGGATGTGTTTTATTGTAACATATAGAATTTTTGGCACTACCTTGCGATACAGTCACGAGGCGCCACTGCCTACTCTTCTTATATTTATATTGGTGGTGCTTATTCTTTTCTAACATTTCCCTTTCCCTTCATAATATCTTACACACTACAAAGCATTGAATCAATAATAATAATAATAATTTCATTATACAGTAATACCTAATTTTTGTACATAATTCTGTTTTTAATAGCAATTTATTTATTAATGGTATTTATACGCTATATCACACTTGTATTGATGCATTGAACTACAACCGTCGTCATTTTATTCGACTATTTATTAATTTTCTGATTCATTCAATCGATGTGGAATTTCAAATCAAGATCAAGAACTTGTCCGTCATTTCGCCGGTTCAGCGTTTTATGTAGCAACCTATTTTACACTGCTTCTACCTCGATCGCCAGGCAAGCGTGACTTAGGGAGCATGACATGAATCTTCAATTAATGTTTAATGGGCATTTTGAGAATTTCGTATCGTTATTCCGATGGCAGTAACGAACAACAGAAGCGTACTTCAATATTAATAAAGTCAATTAGTACTGACAGAACATGATATTTCTGTGGAATTGCACTGAAAAACAATCCAAGGTATTTTAAGTACTCACCGCCGCAACTGGTCTTATCAGTTCTTATTGCAGTATGCTCAGGTGTCCAGCGTTTTGGTCGTTACAACAAAACAACTAATTTCGGGTACACTCATTTTCTATTGTTAGGATAATATGTTGGCTTGAAGTATAATATACTAACCTGTTACGTGATTATAAGAACATTTTTAGAATTTAATATGGGCGTCAAAATAATGAAATATTGCTCATAGGGATTGTGAAGATGGGCAGTATTTTCTGATGCTTTGAAGAAGGAATTGAATTATTTTCTGAATAATAATAAGCAGTTCTTTTTAACGTTGGCATAAAAATTAACGCACTGTATAAAAACATTGAAACTAGTGTTTATCTAACACAATTTACTTGAAAAGGATTAACTTGATTCAAAAAGTCTCGCCCTTTGAGAATTATCACTTATTCATAGTAGTAAAATGTAATGTAACTACAAGTAAGTTCTGAGGTAGTATATGTACATACTTCAATTTTGTCGTGCCTACTCCTATTTAGATTTACGGTGTAGTACGTATGTTCCTTTCAGGTAAGGTAGGTACTTCAGCTACCAAAGCAAATGCTGCGTAGTACTTTTTGAGGAGCATTAGCACATACGAACCTCTTACAACATCAAAGCACTATAGGCTATGAGCGCATACCGCTTTGCAGCGCCTCGCAGTGGGTAATTCCCACACTTTCGTGGGTAATCCTAACCTACATTTGAAAGGCGGTGTTATCACAGAAAATACAGTGATATATTTTGGGTTCCAATGCATAAAATTTGTTCATCGCACTGGCGGTGACGGGACGTACAAAATATTAAACAGCAATATTGGTAACATGGTAACTATACAGGTACAGAATACCCTACCTTCGTCAAATAAAGTGAAATTTTTCACACTCCTAGAACACAGTCTTCCGGAACATGAATATCCGTTTCTTGCTGTCGCATTTTATTTTTGAAATGTGTGTAAGTGTTTAAGTATCTACTGTTTTAATTTCCAATTATTTTACGACACTGTGTTTCTTCCTTTAGATACTGCATAGTGTCGCATGCTTTTTTAATGGTTCCTTTACGTTTGGTCGTGCTACGCGAGTGTTTTCAAACTATGCAAAAAACACAGTCTAAACGCTCCAAAAATCGCCCGATAAACACCAAAATCTGTTTGAAACCACACTCGCGCGTCGCCACACCTCACTGCATACGGATCAGGACTGCGTCGTAATGCAGGTCCAAGTATAAAAACAAATTTTTTAAAAACTAGACGCAACCGCAGGAAATTCATTACAGATTCATCTTCAGATAGACGTGTTTTAGTTGTGTGGAAAAATCGGTACTGGTCCGGTATTCTACACAATTAGCGCAATATTAAGTGGAATGCCTGACCTACTCGTTTGCTCTGTGGATGCTATTAATCCACAATTCGCGGCGTTCTTCATGAGATTTGGATAAAAAGTAGTAAAATTTAACCGATTTGTCTGTGTTTGCATAACTGTTACAGTGCAGAACACAGCAATTTTGTTTAGTTACTATCAAAGAATATATCTACTGGTACTACTGGTTTAATTCTTTGATTAGTTAAGTTAAGCTACAGTAATTGCAGCATACACCATACAGCTGACAGCAATTGACCCACTAAAAATGCCAAGTTTCGTGGATGGTGACGGCACCTGAAAATTCGCAAGTTTGAAAAATTTAGTTTATATGCTCACTAAACCGTTACTATATCTTATTTACAACATTATCGTGAGCTCATCTATTTTTCCAAACATTTGTAAAAAACCGTAATCACTTATTAGAGTGAGATTATCTGTTGATTGAAAAAATATTGAATTTTAAAGGAAGCAAACAACCAAGATTCTACCATTTTTCAATATTTTTGCATCAACGGGAGCTCATATCGTTAGAATGTGCGTGTCTCTTTACCGTAGACCAATCTCCCTCGCACTGGCCGCTACTATAACTTCGGTTGGTTACACTCACGTAATTGACGGAAAGCCACTGAGAAATTATACGCTGCCACAGATAGAGGTCAATCGCATTCAATCGCCAGGTGAATTGCTAAACTATAATTAATTTTTATTACCTCGCAGTTCAGCGCTTATTCTCTGTTGATCAGGACCGTAGAAAATCGCGCTTCAACCAATTACCATAATTCTAGGGTTTGTCTGGCGAGAGATGTCTGGCTATTTGAGCTACATAAAAGGAACTGATTATTCACTCTTCAGCAAGTATACATATACCAAAAATATCACTTACTAAATTTGGTTGGCTTTTTTACGAGATGGATCGTTACCTCTACTGATAATAAATACCCAGAGCATGAAATTTTGCTGGTATTTGTAATATTTTGTTTCGTTTAGCTTATTAAGGTGCATAGAAGGACATAAGGAAGATTTGTAGATAACCAGTACCGCGTATTCCGTATTATTGGTATGGATATGTGACATTTGGCTGAAGAATAGGTTTTTGAGCCTGCATTAAACGTATAAGTTAGCTGTAAGACTGTTAAAACATAACATAAATGTTAAATGTTATCGATTATAGGGACGTATCCAGACAGACTTTCTTTTTTATGAGTGGGAAAGTGACTGACGAATAAGTTTTCTTAACTTTTTTTATTCAGTACGATTCTGACTCTGAAAAGAATTTCCATCTTCCATGGGAGTTCGTTGAGTGTCTGCTTATGAATCTACCATTGCCAGTAATATGCAGTTTGTCTCCAAATGTACAAACGAATGCATTTTTTACATTCTTGCTACGACTTATGATTTGCAGTGGACAACGTATCAAATAACTCATCGATATAATTTTAATTTCATTTGCTTCGGTGTCATAATGTCAACCAGAGTCTCGCGTTCTAGAGTATAGAGTGTCCTCGTCTCGTTTTCAAAATGAGCACTTGAGATCTGAATATTAAACAAAAATAATACAGTAAATATATCTCCTTTGAAGAAGAAGAATTTCAGGTACTTTTCTCGAATTAAAAGTAGAAGATGACATTTTCTATGTTTGTAGGCGTACAAGTTTAGTTCAGGTTAAGAAACAAAATCCTATAATAAATATATAAGGTGACGATAGTATTGATGAGGTCACTGATGGTGAAGTTGAGATCACTGAAGATAATTCTAGTGCGACATGTACAATTCCTTTTTCTTTTCTCAAAAGTAAACCATCCACTTTTAATTAATTGTGGAAGTGTTTGTGAGGCAACCAGTAATTCAAGATAATTTACAGTGCAAATATATTTAGAGTTGTCTCAACGATTACATTGATAAACGATTATAGAAAGTTATATTATTAATCTCATACGAAGAGTTTCTTGATATAAAATTAGAAAAAGATTTTAACTTTGCTGGGTTTTCGTTGTCGTTTTATTATAATTGCATTTTAAGGGTTCTTTTCACTTTTTTTTTCAATACAGCCAACCATTCTTTATAATACCGTAACATAATCATAATAAGGCTTTAACTTACCCACTCGTATAATGATTGTTTCCTACTTACTCTAGTGCAGTTTTGTTGTGACTGCAGAAAGTTTCTGTCATCCAGGACACTTACCTAATATTTCAGCGCCGGTCTTAGTGATCTCAACTTTCAACTTGAATTAAAATTTTATATTAAACATAAAAAATGATGTAGTAACTAATCTGTTAATTAATTTCAACATACAGAAGATGAGAAATGACTTATAGTAGGCCATCGATGCAGCTACGCGTTTTCTGTGAATATTCGAAGAATATCGACGTGATGTGATAATTATTAATATTTTGCATAAATATAATTGTGAGACAGCAACATAGATTTCAATTTTATATGTCAGTAATCATTCCTATACCTATATCGATATCGGGTATGAACTAGCGATGTCCTGTATATCAGAATATTGAGACACCTAAATTTTGAATATATGATTATTTACCAAGCAATTTCGATACTTGACCTATTTATGAAACCACATCAAGCTGTACGCATTTGTATTGTATACAGGCTTAACCTTATACAAAACGGTGTATCGTCTATTTCTATAGCTTTATTGGCACAATTTGATTAACATTTGTTCAGTTGTATGAACAACATCGGTTGTGTATAGGATATTTTGTGGACGTTCTCACCTCTTTGTCCTTCTTATGCAATTTTTCAAAGATATACTGTTACGAGGATTATAAGTTCATGAATCATCTAAATTATTATACTTTAATTTTTTATTATTTGATTTGAATAAGACAATTGATAAGCATGGTAATTATTGTGTCTGGCAATTATTGAAAAAAACTTTTCGGTTGAGGCTGCTAACATATTTGTTAATCGTTACAACCCGGATGAATTCCCCAAGTTAGCTAGTCCATTCGAAGCTGCCGTCCACCATAGTTATAAAACTTAGCCAGTCAACGACAGCACCTGGAACAGGAAACATAAGTGACTAATAACATAGCCATAGTGACTCTGGAGTCAGCATATCATCAGTCTTCAGGATTCTCCACAAACATAAGTTTCATCCTTTGAAAATTCATTGACGCGTGAATTAACGAAGACGATATTGATAGACAGCTGGAAGTCTGTGCAAACCTAACGGAGCGTATCAATAATAATGCACGTTTCCTTTACAACAATTGCTTCTCAGACGAGTCCACATTTTTCTTAAAAGGCTATGCCGATAATGGAGCGATATTAGTCCTTACCTGATGAGAGAAGTACAAACTGAGATATCAGAAAATTCAATGTATATGTTAGTTAATCAGATCACTGACATCATGCAACAAAATGAACTAGTTTTTCTGTAAGACTGGGCACCTCCTCATTATGCTGCTCCTATCAGGCTAGTCCGTTTTTTCAAGGAGTATTGGATGGATTCACCCCAGAGATCTTCAGAAATGTCAGGCAAGCATTTGCGTCGTTAATGTTTGTAGGGGGTTGATGGGAGCCATTTTGAGCAATTAATCAGTTGAAACTTGATGTAATTTAAAAAAAGTTTTTAATCGTTGTTTCCGAAACATTTTGAAAGAGGGCTCCGATGGATCTTCAAAATAGGGCATTCCCCGACGTTTCTTTCATATTTAAATATTTATGGTGAGAATTGCCAGGAGTAAATGGTTATTCTGACAGCTTCTAATGTTATACCACAAGATATCCTCCTCTGAAATAAAATCAGCATTTTACTTGAACTTGTCTTCCATAGGAATTATTGAGAGTGATTCGTTTTCATTGTATTACCCGGTATACAGACAGAACACTGATTATTCAAAAACTATATTTTCACTTTTTTGTCTTTATAAAATTAATGGTGCTCTTTTACTTTCTCGAGCCAACGAATCCCTCCATACCAGGCGGAATGAGTTGCAGTTAGCATAATATGTTACAACAGTTAACTTTAAAATATCGTACAAGAATTGTTTTATTATAGGAATGTGGTTGAGAGCAAATATATATTGTCAAATTACCGTAGTGCTATTTTTATTGTCAAAACCGCCAGCTTCAGTATCTCTTATCAACCCTGTCAAAACCGCTTGGATGCCTCAAAGAGAAAGAAAATAAACACGAGTTCATTCAAGTACATAATCATATGCTTTGGAATCTTACTTCCAAAGTATCTTGCGTTTTACTTTTGTTACCGTTGCTGAAGTAGTCCCTAATTGCATTTTAATTTGATAGAAGAAGTGTTGGATGCGCTCACATCTAATAGTAACAAGATTTTCCTCTTTGGAATGCGAGTTCTACATATTTCAATCGGAGAAGCTGTTAAATCGCGCCACGGCAATTCCGCCGTTGTTATTTATAACGTTTTAACGTAAATTATTATGGTGATTTGTTTGTGTAATTATATCGCACAATAATTACGGCCATTTGCTAAGCTCCGTATCGTATGGCCCGATATCGAGTTAAATTCCTACACCCACAGTATATGTGATTAGCACTGTGAGTACCTAGGTGTGCGCTCGTTCATAGTATAAAAGCTGTTTGCCGGCTCCTACGCGTCATGTCATTATTTAGTGGCAATTGCGCGAATATGCATTGGTAATGGAGAACTAATTGTTAGGCTGTAATTAAATTATGTTCTTTCGTGAGTGACAACAGAGTCGTTACACTATTCAGGGAGTTGTGCTTCAGCGTTAGTACTGGCAATAAGAAGGGGAACTTATAAGAAGATCCAAAGGTACATATCCTCTTTTCAGAAATTTTAATATCCTGAGAACAAATGTAAATATTAATTACTCACTGGGAACTGTAACGTTTATGTCTATACGTTAATGGATTGTTCTAGGCATACTTAGGCGGTAGCAGCATTAGTTATTGCTATTATTTGCGAAATATTTCAGTTGTGAAAAAAGTTCCAGGTTGTTTGTATTTTTGATTGACATCAACACGTGTATCTTAAATATGTTGTAGAGGAGGTAGATAGTTAACTGTGAACTGAAATAAATATGACAAAGATTAATCATTTAAATTAATTTTATTTCATTTACTCTTTTTTCTTTAGTTTTTTCCTGCACTTACAAACCGTAAGGCGTCATAGTTCGTAAAGTGACCGCTAGATGACTAATACAGATTTTTACAAAACGACTATACTTGCGGACCGTACCAACCTGCTACTTCATAGTTTGTAAAGCCACCACTAGATGGCGTATAGACATTTGCACAACATGACCCTCCTAGTGCGGTGTAATACGTATCAATGTCAAAATATCGTTCTTATATACCTATACGCTTTTGAACCGAATTAGCAAAATGTGCAATACGTTTTATTGAAAATGTAACTTATGGATTTTTGACCAAATTATAATGTGGTTTATGCTAGATCCTATCCTATTTAATTGTTTCTTTTTTGATTAACGATTCTCAAAGTTCTTTTTTGTTTTGTCCCATTTAAGAGTATTTTAAACATTTGTCTGCATTTATTCGTCTTTGAACAATACTGTTTGATGCGAAACTAGAAAACTGTAGTAACGGGGAATGGAATTATTTTTCTCCCACTTAAAAATATTTTATTAACATTGTAATATTCACATAAAACTATCTTAAATTTAATTGATGAAATTATGTCATTACTCTTTCAGTTGCAACGTTAATATTTGATTTTTTGCATACATGCAATATATTTCTCTAGCTTGTCCGTATATCTTTGGCTTTTGAGGCAGTGGATTGAGCGTAGCAGCATCGACTTCTTTTAATATATCTTCTGGAACAGTTAGATGGGTTGTTGCACCATATTTAAATTTAAAGTCTTCACGGTCAAACGTTTTGATTTAATTACGAAGATCATATCAACGTAAACTGCTGCCCATGCTTAGGATGTTTCTACTTTTTCTGGGGACTGCAAATTCCCTTGCTTTTGCTTGTTAAAACTGAATTAAACTATAAATGGTTATTTAATTTGAAACTATAAGCTGTAAGAAGTGCTAATAATGTAAGTTGTGTACTTCTGCATTGAGTAGTAAGAAGCCATACAATACTAAAAAGTTTATGTTGTTGACATACATACTCGTAAAAAGCAACTCTAAGATTAACATTACCCTCAGAGGTTGTTGCCTCAAATACATTACTTTTATTTAACACGATGTAGTTTACTGGTACTACTAATAATAATTAGATTATGTGTTAATTATAGAGTAAATACACATGGACAGACGCTCATCAGCAGGTTATTGTTATGCTTATCCACGCTAGGGTATAGCAATGAAAATAATGCAAATATCCCGTTGACTGATTATTTTGTTCTATGGTGGAAAATACTTATTTCATTCAACAATCCGATGAAACTGCATCGGATTCATTAGCCTCGCTGGCTAGCTATACTTGCTTGTCTTGTCCAATTAAGTTTCGCTTTTTTACATCAGAAGTGGACCACATATTGGTGATGGTCCATGTCTTTCCTCCTAGAACCACAACTGGAAGCTAACCGATTGGTTCAACATAGTTTGGCCACTGGTAGCTAATGCATTTTCTATTAATGCTTTCCAAATAGATAAGATGAACATATCAGGAGTGGA
Source organism: Rhyzopertha dominica (assembly GCA_025024175.1). NCBI lineage: Eukaryota > Metazoa > Arthropoda > Insecta > Coleoptera > Bostrichidae > Rhyzopertha > Rhyzopertha dominica. The sequence continues at coordinate 22,089,275 of QCXZ01000003.1, forward strand.
TGAGAAAGCTACAACAAAACCAAGCTTATTTTGATGAAATCGCAAAACATGACTTATAATTAGCGTTATAGTCACGAATTGACGTCATTCACCAACGTTGCCGGTCTGCTCGTAAGCATATCTGATTAGTCTTAGTATCATGGCTAACATCAACTTAAACAAAAAGCGGAGAAACCAAACTCATCGAGCTTTGGCGTACAACTTGCGTAGAAATGGCACCAGATTTGCTTTCCATTCCCTTAAAAACATGTCCAGATTTTACCACAAATTGGCCTCTTTCCTCCGTAGAACTTCTCAATTCGGGATGGACAACGCGTTTAAACCCACATCTTATATAGTAATCAACATTCATGTTTGAACGGTTGAATTCAAAACAATTTGAAAGCAATTTACACCGCACACGTCAAGTCGTCAAGTCAAGTTTTCACAACAGAATACAACCTCACTCTCGTCGATTACACCGCTTTTGGCCGCTAGTCGCAGATATGGCGCTCCGCTCGTTTCTACGCTCGGTGTCAATAGTGGTACCAGTCTTACCCTGTGACCCTTTACAACAGTGTGGCAGTCTAAGACACAAAATGTGCAATATAGCAGTTGTTTATAATAATATAGAGACAAAACAATGGTAATACCGCTTTGCCCTAATTTTTCATGCACACTATAATGTACCGTAATTATTGTAAAACTGTAGCTTTCCATAGTAGTACTTAAGCATTTCGTTATGGAGAACTAGGATATAACAGAATCTTTAAGCGATAACTTAATAAATTACTTTCATATTTTCATTCATTTGTTTATCGATGAAATCATGCTTGTTTTTACACACATATCTTTTGCGCAACCACGGCATACCTCGGTTGCATCTTAAGTCTTAACCACCCACTGAAGTAATAGAGGTTTTCTAGAAATGATTCATGCATACAGGCCGCTTATGGAAATTATCGATTAAATTAATTTTCCATCTCTCAGAAAAGTGACGTATACTTGTCATCTGTGGATTTTTGAATTTTTTGTTATATTTTAATATGAGAAAACGCCTGGGAGTGTGTATTTTCAACATATTCTGTAGTGTATTGTGGGATAATTAACTTTAAGGTTGCAGAAAGCTTACATTTCGGAGCTGTGGGGTGACATTGATCTGCAACCTTCAGTGCTATCGCCGTGCATATTGTAGCTTGGCAGCAGTTACAAAAAGGCGGCACAAAGAATTCAGAAATCAACGCCGCCCGCGTTGTATGAATCATTTATAGAAACCCTATAGTAACAGACTATTATGAACCATTTAGGTTCAAAAAAGCCAATAAAAATAAATATAAATACAAAAAAAGTACAAGGTACAAACCTAACGAGTACCTGAACACCTTTTTCCGATATAGAATAATTAAGTTGGTATGCTGCCGTATCCTACAATCCTGTCGCGTGGTCCCTTGGAATGAAAAGGTATCTAGATATAAGACGATGTAGGTTTCTATAACACTACTGCTGATATAGTATTATTATTACATTAACTTTTCTAAAATAAAAAGATTAATTATTACTCCTATTTCTGTTATACGGCATCATGTCGTGTCTTTTATTTACTATCCAACTCGTCGCGACCTTATTTCCTCTATTTTGGGGTACTACTTTTACAACATAAAATGCATTGAAAGTTTTAAGGAAATATCACAGCTGATGTTGATCCAGCGTATTTTTTTCATCGCGTCATACCTTGCAGTTCAGATAGGAACGTGTTACGGACCGGCTTTTCAATGTTTTTATTGTAACGCTGTTCTCAAGTAACCACCAATCTGTACATATCGCACCTGTAAATTTTATTAAACGTTTTCCTTTAATTTTAATAAACAAGTTTACATATGAGAGATTGGAAAAGAAAATTGCAGTAAAAATATTCATTAAGCTTTTGACATTAATTATGTTATGGGTAATTAACACTTCCCACAATACATATAACCTGCTATACTGGTTTTGTGCCAAAATCGTCAATTCAATACGATAGGTTTCCGCAGTGGTGTCATAACATCCACTGAATGCAGACAGGCGGGCACTAAAGGCGCATTGCAACGACAGTATATACGCCCCCACTGCAATGCACCACATACTGACATATCGCCGTGTTACCATTATTCCACCAAAGTTTGTTGAGAATACCGTAGTAGTATTAGTGTCCTTCACACGAGGGGTTTGTGCGTTTCGAAATCTGCATGGGTAGCTTTAATCACGGGCAGTAAAAGTGCACATCTCATTCAGCCATTCTGTAGGTGCTACATGTTTTGAAACCTGCAAATGACATTGCTTGAGTCCTAGCATTAAATAGCATAACCTTGCTGCACGATAAGCTTTGATAAATAACCAAGAAATAGCTAATATTGAACTAGTTATGAATAGACTTCCGCCTGTAAGCTGCAAGAAACGCAGACACACAAATATTGCATCCCTGAGGTTAGAAATGTCGAATAATTTATGCAAACAAAGGATCATAAAAGCCGACATACTGCCTGTTAGAACACTGTTTTTAATAGTATTAATGCTGCTTTTGTGCCTAATTCTGTATGTTTGCTTTTGGAAATAATTGGAGGCCTAGGAGGTAAAACTACATCTATGTATTTGCTGATAATCTGTCATTTTCAGATAATAGAATATCTACAAAAGTGTACTTAATTTTACTAAAAAATATGTTTTGCTTCTTCACTGAAAACTTTTCTTTCAATATATTTTATTAGTTTAAATTCATAACTGTCAATTTAGACAGTATTAACGTTTTTGCCTTGATTTGTTAAGAATTTGTTTTTTCTGATTTACAATAGCTTTTAGACAACAAACGCAAACGTCGGTGCATTTGAACATCCACCACGTGGATGGTATTTTTATTTTGAGTTTTGCTAAATTCTTTGCTTAACATTCGATTCGAAGAAATTTAAAGTTGCTTAGAGCAGACAAAAAAGTAAATGTTTACCCAGTAAACAGTAAATTGCGTCACATTATACTTAACTTATTTAAAAATCACACACTTAGCATGGGGTACCACCTATGGGCAACTAAACTTCGCTAGAATTCGCTGGCAAAAACTGGAACGTTACCGAATCGTTATTCGGCATCCTTAGTTGAGTTATCTGTAACTTACACATACGAATAACTCCACTAAGGATATCGAATGTTAAACAACGAATTTAGCAATATTATAAGTTTATTTATAAGTTTAGAAACACTTGAAGGTAAAAAAAGTACTTAATTTTTGAAAATAGAGCACCTAACTGTTCAGATCATATTGAAAGTTTATATTACATATCCCTATGTCACGTCCTCCTATTGGATGATCATTATTATGTGTTTCACTCTGAATAAGGTGATAACAAGAGCTAAAAATGTACAAATCTTACACTTGTTAGTTGCCGCCATCTACTGGTAAGATTTAGGACCTCTATTCTGAGAAGGCCATTTTTGTAGCATGACAGATGGCAAAGATCGTTATCCTTTAAAGTGGAATTATCCATACTTACACATATTAGCGCAGTTTCTCACCGATTTGTATTATTTTATGGCAACTTAGACAAACAACTTTAGTACATTACTGGATCTGCGAAAAAGAATTTCTTTAATCGTTTCTTTGGCTAAGAAGCCGGTTTAACATAAATTGCATACCAGTTATACGTCGTGTTTTATTGTGATATAAAACATTTAAACCTGAAAATCAGGAAACATGCCAACTGAATTAGTATTTAAAATATTTTATAATCCTAGAGTGTAATAGTATCGCTAGAAGGATTCTATAAGCAAAGTATTTTAAAATTTAACAGGCATGTATAATTTTTATCATTACAATAAGGAAATTTTAGCTTGTAGTAATCTCGGCATTATTACAGTTATCATAAGAAACTGGCGATTGTGTAATTGCTGAAATTGGAAAGATCTGGTCAAATCCAAAACGAGAAGCAAAAACCAGTAGCAGGAAGCTTTCGGTTTTCAAAATTTTCAAAATAAAGTTTGTACTTTTAATTTTTGACTGAGCCATAACGTGTTCAACATATATCTACTTATTATTACGTTCATAGCAGAATTATTTTACAATGTATAATTTTGGACTAAATCTTATTGTTTTAGGGAAGGAGAGAGTAGCAACTCAACTCCTTGTTGTATTAGAGCCACGGCCGCGTATATCATAATTTTATGTTGGCACTTCCCCAATCTTGATCGAAGATTTCTTAGTACACATTGAGCCTGAGATACCAATGCCATTTCTGATGTAATATTCAGATTTAAATCGGTTAAGATAGACATTTGATTTATTTTCGTACATCTTCTCTTTTAGGCATCTCCAAGAGGAGTCCAGAGGATTCAGCTCTGAACTGCGTAGTGGTCAATTAATATCAACTCTTTGCGAAATGAGCTTATTTGGGGAATTCTGCTTCAATCGAATGCTTTGTCCCTATTTTCTTGAAAGCAAGCATTTTTCACGGAAATAACTCAAAGGTGTACGAAAATAAGCCAAAGACACTAACGTATTTGAAACTGTATATCACATCAAAAATGGCATCGGTATGTCAGGCTTTATATATACTTGTACTGAGAAATCTTGGATCAATATTAGAGAAGTCTCAGAATCATAACAGACGAAATTTACATAACATTATTTTTTGTAAAGTTTTTTTATTATTAATTTATTTAATTTTTAAACTGCACTCACACTTTCGGGGCAGCTGTTAGTTAATGCATTATTACGGTATACTAAACAATTTATCTTTATTATTACAACAGATTGCTTTTGTATAAAACCTATTTACCTATTTCCTTTAAGTAGAAACAGTAGAAACATTTTATAGACTATAAAAATACATTTTACAACTTTATTTGGTTGGATCTTTATTTGATAAACACAGACTGGTTGTCATTTTTTTACGGAAGTGAATACCAGTCTTAGGCTGCACAATGCTTGGCTTGCCCATAAAAGTGCGATATTACCTGAACATAAAGAAGTTTAAAAAAAAGGAGAATACTAGCTGATATTGATAGCGTTAGTCTGTCAGTCGGCCAGACTTAAAAATTTTGAGTACTGTACATATACGATTTGAATGTCTCCTTCACATTATGGTTTCACTTGTGTTGTTACTATGTACTGTGAAAATATGACTAGAAACGAGAGGCGCTCAAATAATAGATTTCACTACCAAATTGCTTCCCGCGCTAGTAGGTACTCTAATGATATTCACGCAGGCATTAAGAAAATGGTATACGCAAAATCGTGGGTTATCTAGAATAGACGCATTTATGGAAATTTCCTTAAATCCGATGTCATTGTTTATATATAATTTAGTCCAATTTAGCTAAGCTTCTGTGATCGTGTTATTTGATGAGGGAAGACTGGAAAGTTCATTTCATATGCGATGAATTTTAGCAAAAATTATTATTTGTTCAAATAAAAGTGTGTACCAGCTAAACTGGAAGAAAATTTGTTAAATAACCTATTTTTCTAGGTTTCTTCAGCTGATACTTATGCTATTTATAAGTATCATACAAATCAAACTGACGAAGTCGTGGTCAGTCATACAGCTTAATTTGAGTTTAATTTTGGCCTAGAAATTGGCCTTTCCTAAAAACCTGTTTTATAATACATAGTGAACTACATTGCTATATCAAAACAACTTTTTCTTGATTTAACAAAAATTTCTACCACTAGAATATTGATATTGGTATGAAACGGACAATATTGCAATACCTCATGAAAGCATAGAAAATAAGCCACCATGTTCCATAAACACGATCGTTCTAGTTATTTATCATAATTAGAGTATTTGATTAGAATATATTTTACTGTATTGTGGATGACTAATCCCAATTTTCTTCTTTTACAGTTTTGTTTCGGCATAAAAGGAACCGCAACCGTCCAAAGTACCTGGTATAAACCAGTACCAGAGCCATCCAACGAGTTTACCGTGGCAGTATGCCAACGGCTGTTTCCTTGCGTCGAAGTTGCTGTCCACAGGGTCCGCGGCCCTCTGCCGCCACGCGCTGATGACGATGGCTGAGACCGCTATTGAAACTACGACATCCCAACCGCCATCAGATAAAGCCGCGGCAACCTGCAACAACAATCATCCTCTCGTAGTCAACCACAACCATCGACCTGTAGGAAAACAACGCAAACGGAAACGACTTAGTCAAGTCTTAGACAAATTGGCCAGTGTTCAACAGTTGCCAGAAGTACCAACGATAAATAATAACATTCAGCACCTCTACAACAATAACAGTAAGGATGCAGAAAGCGGGGATTCGCTAAACCTGTCTAAACGTATGTCCGACGTATTCCGCTTCGACAGTGTCGATAAGGAAAAGTATGCAATTGACAAAGGTGGTACTACGGGCAGTGAAGACGAGGATGTCTTCAGTCCCGCAAGTTCCAGCAACAAATCTCCTCACAGCTCCAGCGATTCTCCAAGAATAAGCTTTAGTCCTCTCCGTTTGAAAGAGGATGACGCAAGTTCAAGTCCTCCGCTGCTTCGGTCGTCGACGTGTTCATGTTACCACTGTGCCACTGGAGTTGGATCTGCTCATCATCCTCCACCTTTACATCCTTACGATCGTTTCTTTCCCGCATCGCCCATATCACCTTTAGCTCCAGCATCACCCGCACCAACATCTTATAGTTTCGAGCGATACCTCCATTCAAAGTACCTGCCAGATATTTTTCGTCGAAGAAGCCATTCCGATTCTGATTTACCCTTGTGGTTTGAAGCGGCGAAGTTAGATAGGACGAGAGCACCACACGGATGGCCTCACCCGCTCACAATCCCAGGGAGAAACATAGATCAACAGTCATCACCTCAAGATCTTCCGTTAGACCTGTCAATGAAAACCTCGAAGAACGAAAGAGTTGCAAGCCTAGAATGCATCATTCCTCCGCCCCTTCAGCTTCTACAGTCGGGCTTTCTACCTTCCCGCGGTGCGGTATCTGTACCTGTTGTAAAGGGAGATGTAGCATCGCCGACAACAAAAGAATCTGTGGCAACCCGCTACAATTTGGAAGTATCTCCAGTAGTGGAGGAGATGCCACCTGGATCAGACGTTGCATACGTTTGTCCAGTCTGCGGCCAAATGTTCAGCCTCCATGACCGACTAGCTAAACACATGGCATCGAGACACAAAAGTAGGCAAAGCCCGAGTGATTCTACGGCAAAAGCGTACCTGTGTGAAGTGTGTAACAGATCATTTGCACGTAGTGATATGCTAACTCGACACATGCGTTTGCATACGGGAGTTAAGCCGTATACGTGTAGAGTATGTGGCCAAGTTTTCTCGCGATCTGACCATCTGTCAACTCATCAACGAACTCATACAGGTGAAAAACCTTATAAGTGTCCTCAGTGTCCTTACGCTGCATGTCGGCGTGATATGATCACGCGTCATATGAGAACTCACGCGCGCTATGAGCCAGATACGCAAAATCCAGGTACGATTGTGAAAACTGAACATTAGCGGCGCGTCATTGTAAGGCTGTAATGCTTTGTTTAAACATTTACTTTGAAAGTTTCATTTACGCGTTACGACAACTGGTCACAGAGGCTTCAAATGCTCTGCATAGGTTGAGGATTTATGTTATAGCGTGGATGCCACTCGTTCAGCTTTCGTACCTCAGTGAGTAAAAACGCGTTTAATTCCTAGTACATATTATGCATTAAGCGACATTTTTGTCAGTAAAATTTTAATTTTTGTACAAGAATTGCAAGCTTCAAAGTAGTGCCTAGTGCTTAATTTATAAGATTACTTGGTAAGTATCGCAACTGAACATTCTCATCATCAAGATTCTAAAGAGTTCTTTTGACATTGGTTTGGAAGACATTTCCTTCCACTGCATTTTCTATTCAGACATCCAGAACCCTGAAATAAATTTTAATAGGTCGTTGAAAAAAATTATATGAAATTGAAGGTGTTTAAGTATTTCAATTTCAGATCTTCAAAAGATCCACTACTCGCTTTTTTATAATTTATAGTATGTATTCTAAAAGGTATCAACAAATTATAACCAGTGCAGAAAGAGATATTGAAAAAGCGTTGCTTTAGTCTATATTTTTATTAAATTAGCATCTATATTATGTATTTTTATCACGAAATTTTTACGCTTCGGTTAGTCATTAGATTATATCGTTGACACAACAAAATATATTACGGCAACCTAGTCAGGATCTTTTCCTAGTCAAAATGCTGTTATTAAGAACAAAAATCCGCCATAAAGATGAAATCTCAAATTGTGTTAGGAGTTTATTCTAACTGGCGTGGCATCTATGCTTAACTAATACCGCAACCTAGCAGAAATTGCTTCTCATTTTGAAAGAAGTGGMATGCAGTACAAAATAATATACCCAATTATTCGGCATTTACACCGCGTAAAGAACCTACAAAATAAATTATTGGGTGTTTCAAAGACGTTATCCTGTCAGTTGTGTAATATATCTAATTGTTATGAAATTCAGGCATTCACAATCTTCGATTTATACTTTTTGACTACCATGTTATTTTATTACGAGTTAATTATAAAACCATATTTGAGTCTACTGAATTAGACACAGAAACATAAATATAATTTTGAAGTTTTATGAGTATTAATCACTTCAACAAGTCAAGATCCTCAGTAGTATTAATTTGTCAAACCTCCGTAAAGCATCTATATTTAAGTATACCCCCGAACAAAATTATCGCACCACTTAAATTTTGTATGTTTCTTTATTTTCTCACTTATCAAAACACTAAATGGACGAGATTTTAATAAAAAAAATAAGCGAATAGGTTTATTTAAAATAAAAGAACGAAAACGTAACAACTATGTCCCGTTAGATACAAAAAACTATAGATACTAGTGTTGCCTCCCCTTACTACAGTAACTTCTCTGAGCCTTTGCAGCATCCTGACAATTAAGTTTGGCTTTCTTCGTGAGAAATATTATGTCATTCTGCTATAGCTGCGGAACTCATCTGAACAAAATTTTCAGAAGCAGATTGTCTTTTCAGAATACCGCATTTTAACATGTCCCCGGCATGTTCTATGAGATTAAGATCTGGGCGTTTTCTTATCTAACATTTCTTAATTACCTTTGGAGCTCAACACCAGTTGTAGTACAATCTCTTAACGCACCAATCTGTAAAAAAACGTCATTCCTGGGAATAGTAACTATGGAACGACCCTGTACTTGTCTCCCTGCATGATCCAGTCTTTTGGAATCAATAGAAACAACATATCGGGTACCTTTGTCCTTCTTTAACAAGAGTGGTGCCCGAATAGCTACATGTCTTTTTTCTAAAATTTTAAACAAGTTCAGATGTTTAACAATTTTTTATTTATTTTCTTCTTAAGTTACCTTAGATCACTGATAATTAACGTACATACCCTCTGAGATAAAATAAAATTCAAAGTAATGAGTGGTGCAATAATTTTATCCTGGAGTGTATTATAAAAATATTTTACAAATGTGCACGTCAAACTTACGACGCCATAATTTACAGAAACAAAAGGGTTACTTTTGAAACACTTACTATATACTGTAATTTTCAAATAATACTAATGGGCACTTAATGTGAGCACCTAGTAGATTATAGTTCAAACAAATCTTCTTCATCAAATTGTACCTGTATACACAGAAAGAGAGAAAGGTGCTGCATTCTAATGTTAAATGAATTAATGTAAGCAACGGATCTCATTTCATTCCATTCTTAAGAGGCTGCCATCCTGCTGATATGGGTCACCATAATCGGCATCCTTTCCGTGCCAAATATTACGTGGCCAGTGGCAACGACTTATTATGCCAAAATCTTGCTCGCACTTGTTTTTATACACGTTGTTTTTCTTGTTTAATGGCGTTTCAGTCGACGCTACTGATCGTTTAAATGTTTTCTCTTTGACTGAACCTGCTTAAGATGTCGTTTCTTGTTGTCATAACTGTTGAATTTAAAAAAATGTATTTAGCACACTGGCAACTCTAATGGCGCAATGTACCTGTGGACTAGCGATTTATCGCGTAATATCTGCAAATGTTTGTGTACCAAGACTTTTTATATCGAAGACCGATAACAAGCAAATAACAAATTTGCTTTTGTTTTTATGCTCTACTAAGCTATGAAGGTATACCACTGTGATATTTGTACATTTCTAACATTTATTTTTATGAAAAGAATCTTCTAAGTTTCTCTATTTTTGATATCCAGTTTAGATACGAAATAAATGTGGATTTGTTATTTGCTTATTTGCTGTAGTTTTTGATTAGGGCATTTTGATAAATCCGTGATAAGTACACATTGTTATTGTTTACAGAGAAGTGTCTGTATTGCTGTGCCAGAAATTTGTAATATATCACAATTTGTTACCTGTGTGTCCCCCAAAATATGTTGCGCAATGTAAGCTCTACTTTCAGAATGTGCCACGTCTTAGTTTATTTTTCACTTTTAATCACTATTCTGAAAATACTGCGAGTTATTTAAGTTTATTATTTATTTTAAGTTAGAAGTTGAGTGTTCAGTTTTGTTAATTAAATAGGTTTTAAACCTAAGATTTGTAGTTCTTTCGAATAGTTTGTGTGGATATATTTATTTATTTCGTTCCGAAAATGGTGATGTAGTTATATTTTGATGCATGTACAAAGACATACCTACTTAATTTTGTTAATTTTGTATTTAATGACTTGTAAGTTTATGCAACTTTGATTCTGTGAATCTATTACACAATTCCTGAATTCTTGCTCAGTTGTTGTCATTTCGTGAACATAAACAATAAAAATTGGTTGAATTTGTCAATAAGCTTTTCATTTGTAAAGCACCTGTAACTGTACTTTATTTAAAAAAAATACTGAAAACTCATAATTAACCAAACCTAGTTCGGCCTTCTGCTAGGCGCTATTACTTCCACATCTAACGGATGGGAAGTACTGTATCCCGAAAAATCTCAATCGCTTTAAAATGTTCGAAAACATCCAAAAACAAAATTTGAGCAAAAAATTCTTGTTTGTCTGTTTATCTATAAGCCTGTGGACGCGATAACTTTCGAACTACTACTCAACTACCCAAAGGGAATTGTTTTTGGGGTAAGTAGGGTACAGGAAAGAGGGTGAAATTGGGGAGTAACCCTTTTTGCAAATTTTTCTTTTTTTTTAGTATGTTATTAGTATTTTAATTGCGAGTATTTTTTATTCCTATAAATTTTCGGTGCAGCACACGGTTTGGAAGATATTAGCAAAAAAGCGTCACTTAAAGAAAACGTCTCGGAGAGCTAATAGTATTAAGTTAGATTCCCACTAATGCAGCACGACACGATGCGTTGCAGCGCGGCGCGACACTGCACGATGCTTCATTTTTTGGTAGCTATTCCCATTTGTGTGGCAGTGTCCGGCAGAACCAGAAGTTTAATAAAACTTTATCATCATTATATATATTATTAATTAGATAAATATAATAAAAAAATAATAATCACTATATATACAATTAATAACATACAATGTGCACGCCAGAAGTTAATTACACGTCTACATCGTCGTCATCGGACAATTTATTGATCAGCTATTGTATGTGATGAACACGAAGAAAATAAAAGAAAAGAAGAAAAAGGCGAAACCATTGGGTTCACGATATATTTCATGCAAGAATGGAATAGGGTGAATTTCACACACTTTTTAGAAAATTCCAGGAGTATGAACGCAAATTTTGTAAACATCATAGAATGTCTTCCAAAAAACTCAGTGAATTGTACAATATTGTACGCGTTCCACTAACGGAACATCACACAAAGTTTCGGTTGAGCATTCCACTTCTGTTCGGCACAAGCAGCAGCGTGCGTCAATTGACGCATGGAAACGTACACCAGTGAATTGAAATTTTGCTGCAGCGTACCGCGCCGTGCTGCTTAGATGGGAACGGTATCATTTAAATACATGTAAACAATTCTAAACAACATTTTGCTGCATCGTAACGTGCCGTGCCGTGCCGCACTGTGCTGCGTAAGTGGGAATCGGCCTTTAATATCTAGTCTTTCTACAATGCGGATCAGTTGAAGGGAAGAAGATCTGCATGTCCTTTAGTAAAACGCTCATCGCGCACCATAATTATTGTACTGCGCCTCTTTCACTCCTTATTTATCAGTCAGATTCAAAAATCAAGGTATTTTCAGCAAATTATTGTAGACTTTTTTATAGCCTTAAAATACACATCTTTTTATTTAATTTTAACAACTCAACGGGAAATTCTTAGGTATTGACGAAATAAGATACTATTCTTACAGCCTTTTGTATCTGTTCGCTTGAGATATTTGAAAACACACGACTAATTTTATGATCAGTGTAGCGTTTCCAAAACCATTACGTTGGTATCATTTATATAATGAACACCTCTATAGGTATACGCCGCGAAAGTAAACCGCTTTATTATGTAGTTAAATTACTGTGACGTACATATAGTGATAGAAAGTAAAGTGATAGAACCGTCACCTGTAAAGCACTTACAACGCAGTGTACATAAATAAGGCAGCAGCTGTTTTTATTTCTATTATAAGTAATCTGTCCCGATGGGTAAACCTCAATATGGTGCACTAAACAGCGAAAACCGAGAAAAAATGCAAGCGCAGTTATTATTTAATGCACGAATGCAACAGAAAGAATCTACGTATATCATTAAGCGTAGTGCCTTTTATTCAACAGAGTGTTTGTACTATAGTATAATCCAAATAAAATGCAAAGACAACGGAGCAGGCAAAGGAACAAATACATCCTTATTGAGGTCCCAGAGTTCCATTGACGCACCAAGGTACGCTGTCGACTGAAGTGTTTCTTTCGGGCAGCGATCGCGCCGGCCTATTGATGTCCCGAAATACTCCCGCTATAGATATAGATATTTTATATTAAATAGGAAAATTATTGCAAAATCTAATGAAATCTTGTCGAATTTGGGGGATCTTATATATTCGAGGAAATCATGGGAAAGTCAAAGCCACCGGTGATAAAGTAATTTTAATTTTATGCATCCAGGGCGCTTATGGAAATTATCGATTAAAGCAGTTTGCCGCCTCCCAAGGAAATAACACAACTATTGCTTTGACATATACTTGTTTTTTCGATATATTTTGATATGAAAAAACCCGTAGGAGTTTTATCAACGTATTCTGTAGTGTTTTATGGGATAATCAACTTTAATGTTGCAGAAAGCTCACATTTCGGAGCTGTGGGGTGACACGGTTTCGTATATCTTGTAGGTTATGTATCGTATTTGTGAGGTTGTGGCTACACTGCACTACACTAATCCTGTTAAATAATTGTACTCTGATAGACTGAAAGATATTTTTAGCCTGACGCAGTGGGAAAATTCACAAACTAAACAATATTAACGTTAGCTGCACTACACGAAGCTTCCACAGTGCAAGGATGTAGAGTGTAAAGGTAGAGGTTACTAAAAACCTACTATACCAACAATTATTGTTATTTCTTACCTTTGAAAGAAAAATAGAACCGTAAATTGTTGGCAAATCGTTATAAAGCCATCAATTTCGTGACTAACTTGATCTCCAACCTTCTGTACTATCGTGCTAATTCATGTTGAGTGATCACCGTGCTTATTGTAGCTTGGCAGCAGTTACAAAAAGGCGGCACAAAGAGTTCAAAAATCAACGCCGCTTGCGTTGCATGAATCATTTATAGAAAGCCTGTATTATGATGCTTGCAGACGTTGGCATTGTCAGCGAATCTTCAGGAATTCTCAGTTACAGTTACTTGAAACACAACACATCAGTTATTTCACACGTAAGATGCATGCACTCGCAAGGCAGGATTTGATGGGAAATGCAAGCACATTACGCCTGCGTTGCTGTTTTGCAATAGGTTACTTTAAACAGTTCCATTTACAATTACTCCTGCAATATCAAGTGCAAAACACTTTTGACTTGCTTCTTTTACTATCATTTTTTGTAAGGAATTTCATTGTATTAGTAAGATTCACGATATTAACTACAACTTCATTAAAAGTACAAGGTATTACACAGCACAAAAGCTTTAAAACACGCCCAAAAGCATCCACGTGCGTACGCTCACATAATAGTTGTCAAAAACAACACCAGGGAGGATGCGTGTTGCTAAGCTGGAATCACGAATGAAGGTAGGATGTTATGTTGACACGGCTTTTCCAAATGCTTATTTCAGAACAATTAGAAATTTTTTATGAGCCTCTGTTAATAGCATATAACCTACATGTTGTAAATACTAAGTAACAGTAGGCAATTAACTAAATTTGCATTTGCACTACACCATCCAAATATTTGAAGCTTTTTGAGTTGGAGCTAAGCAAAACCATCCACTGATTGATATGTTATTTTAATTATGGGGTGCATTCTAAAATTAAATTAAAATAATAAATTTGGATTTGTCTTCTCCAAGATACAAGATAAAATGTCAGGAGGGCACTTTGTTAGAAGGCATGATGAAAAACTTAAAGCAACAGTAACTAGTGATAAAGTATACAATACGGTAAGTGCGGTTGTTCCTCATTCAGAAAGGATTCAGCCTAGCCAAAATTGGAACTATAGTTCGAATTGGACGAGATTTAAAGGATGAGCGATATGCGGTATCACAACTCCTCCATGTCTATATTAGTGACAAGAAGAAAGTGATTTTAAGTGATAATATGGATTTATTTAAATGGCCATCAAGCGAAGGATGAGGACGGCGGGAAAAGGGATGCATTTATTGTTTACTATTATGTGGAGGTAAATTGTGCAGAAGCAGCTTGTCAAGTTGTCATAACTATCGATGCTCAAATCTGTTGACAGCGTTCAGTTCATTTAAAACTAGCAGGTGTCTCTGGAAACGTTATCGAGATATATCACTTTACTATATATACGAGTATTATTACAGTAGGTACCGAAACAGACCGCCATTTTAGTGTAAAATAGAAGAGGAAAATTTCAGTGTTTATAAAGGACCTATTTAACCTAACCTTAAAGGTTAGAGAACTGTCAGATATAAGACTATTGTTTAGTTTTTTTGTGGTTTTGATAGTAGGCTAATCAGTGTCAAGTTGTTAAAAAAACAGAGCGAAAAAAGATTTAAGTTTAATATGAATTTTACACGGTCCTTCGGCTGAATTTGAATTAGAGTGGTTACTATAAGAAAGGAAGAACTGTTGTTGCTGTTAATTATTTATTTGGAAAAGAAAATTAGTTTCCTACATGTCAGAAAAACTAAGAACAAAGCGTTCAAATGCAGGACAACATAATTGGTTGAACGAACGCTAAATATGGAAAACTGTAGAGCAGCTTTTGGAGCTAGTAGAATAGAACAAAATTCTACAAAACTAATGGAATGTACCACAGGAGAATTAAATAATTTAATGTTAATTTAATTAGTTGAGAATCTGAAATAACTCGAAAGCTATATAATAATAATATAATATAATATATAACTAAATCGTGTAGGCGCAGGACGCGCTAACCGGAGCATGCAGCACTGCATAACATAAGCAAGAACAATCCGCGCTGTAACGACCGCAACAAACAAACTTCAGCTTCGTATTCAGAAGGTCATTTTCTGAGGGTGTGCAAAATTTCCATGATGACTAATCCGGGATAGTCTTGAGTTAGGAGGGTATTGGTTCTCTTGGCAGATTCACCTATTCAATGAGGATGGGCTTCTGAAAATAAGGATACATACAGAATGGGCGTTGATAGTATTGCAAGCTTTTTGCTTAAGGATTGTGCAAACATTCTACTGTTGCATATGCTTTTAGATTCCATCCTAAAATATTCGACATTTTTCGTTTCAATGGAAAAAAGACATTTCTTAGTCCTGTTCCTAAAAATAAAGTAGTTTAAAACTTATAAAGGTGTCGTTCTACTGAGTAAATTCGCAAAAATCTTCGAAGATGCATTATACATTGCATTCTTCTTATAGACAGCATGGATTTATGTAAAGAAAATCAACGATTATCAAACACTGCTGTTTTTTCTCTTTACCCTTCTGAGCTTTTAGGTAATAGAGATGTTATTTATACTGATTTTGACTGCTTTCGCCCACATTCACCATCACATCTCATTGTTTTAACTAGA
This sequence comes from Rhyzopertha dominica, assembly GCA_025024175.1. Lineage (NCBI taxonomy): Eukaryota > Metazoa > Arthropoda > Insecta > Coleoptera > Bostrichidae > Rhyzopertha > Rhyzopertha dominica. Next base: position 22,105,334 of record QCXZ01000003.1, read on the forward strand.
ACACTTAAGATTTTCTGAGTAGGTAATCGCATTGTTTACTTTCTACTTGACGAATAAATGTTTTATGGAATTTCTTCTCCAGGCCATTCTATCACACTGTTGAGGTTCCCCGAGGTTTAAATTTATCACCTTTATTGTCCGTGTATTTTTTTATAGATATAAAATATAATATAAACTATCTTCTGGATGTCTTTTCCACCGAGCACCTTTCGCCGATGACTTCAACCTTTATCATGAAATTAATTATATTTCAGATTGCATTTTCCTTCAAGAATCTTTAAATTAGATTTAATCGTGGTGCGATCATATTCATATATCCCTCAACATTCATGGGTTTATAATAGTGACTTATACTCGCAGAACTAATTTTATAGTTTATGAATATCTCATAGGCCACTCACCACCTGAGGTGATTGTCAGTGGTCACCTCCGTCAATTTAATCTTTTAAGGTCCTTATTTATTATATCTTATATTTTTCGAGGCATAAACAATATAAAAATGATGATGATTGCTGAATAACCGAAAGCGCACTCTGCTATTATTAGATTAAAAATCATGGAATTAGACATAGTTGCTTATTTGTTTAGTATACGTTTACTTAAAAACAATATCCTTATGTGAGAGCTTCTTCGTGTTGAAATAATGAAAGGAAACAAGGTAGCCGCTAACGTACGTAGTCATGCTGTTGGACTCTTTGTGGATTTCCAGAATGCCATGCCATTACAAATAAATCAAAAGAATCTGCAATATGGTATTCTTGCAATGTTAAAAACTATATTAATGAGGCAACGCGCCTATATATCGTCGTTTATTTTAGTGATATTGATAAATGATCGTATGTTGTATGCTATCACGCTGACATTCCTGCGGTGCCACCTAGAACGCTCAGGTAGTTCAATTATTTTCAATGTTAAGGAAAGAGGTTTGTTCGATGGTAATGGATGATAATCTTAATTGCACTGCAAATATCTAACGAATCTGCTTAGCTATATAATCTAGTACATAGCTTTTACTCTATCAYAAGCAAAGGAAGGAATATTATGCGCTTGAATATGTTGAAATATGCACATAAAAATGCATCAAAAATTCTCAAAGTATGCAACAAAATTTGACAAAAATGCACCAAATATGCAAGTATTTTAAACAGTGTTTCCTGTAATTTAGCATTTCAAATAAGTTTTCAGCATCGTTTCTATATAAACACAAATACAAGGTACACACCTACATACATCACAAAGCATAATATGTATAAAGCAAACTAAACATGACTTGCTTTTAATCATTTATTGGAACTGGAAAACGGTTTTCTAATTCTCATCTTTATCTATTAGTGAACTGTAGCAACTGATAATTAGGTGTTCTTTTTTAGTTGGTTAGAGGAAAAGACTTTAATCAGTTAAAATGCTTCAAAAAATGTATATACATACTTTGATGTGTCAGAAAATTTATTTTTCGTTCTATAAAGTTCAATTCTTCGAAATGTAAGGCTCAAGATCTGATTCGAAAAACAAATGTACTATTTAATGAAAATGAGGGGGTCATTATCAGGTACATTGTTCCAGTTACATTACCTTCAATGTGGAAAGGCCCAGTGAACCTCTTTGCAGACAAACCACACCACGCATTTACACCAAATTCACAGCCTTTTTAGCTCTAATGTGAGGATTGTCTTCAGCCCAGTGCATACATTTGTGACTATTGACACTTCCATTAAATTTGAATTGGGCACCTTGGAACAATGTTCGAAATCAGTAGCGACTCGTACTCACAAAAGTATTGATGCTGAAGGCCACCATTCTGAACATATGAATCCCATTTTCATCAGAAAGTTCAATTATTTTTCAAATTCTACTTTAAGTTATATTTGCAGAAATTTAACCTTCTCGAACGAAAAATAAATTTTCTATAGCTTTTCAAAGTATGTATACATTTCTCGAAGCACTTTTTAGATTGGTTTTGGTTGAGGCTCATTTCATTTCATAATAGGGTTGTAAATTAGGATTGGAACTGATCCATTGGAATATAGAATTGGAAATGATACTTGTCATTGCAAGTTTCCACGGACTGCATCTAATCACTGGCCGTCTGTCAGCGTCAGTCCCAAGGGCAACTGCTGGATTCGGCTCAGTATCTGGTCCTTGGAGCAGATATTAGGTCGGATTCGGACTAGCTGTACTCGAAGCATGACATGTAGCATTTTAGTTGTTTACGCCAAATTCGAGAAAATATGCTTAAATATGCTCCTGATAAAATTTTATGCACAAGAGTCCTGCAATATACAAAACATGCAAAAATTAATTGGTTTAATTAAACTCCAACTGCCTATAGATAAGCGCAGATCTAAAAGGTCAGAGCAGACAACATATTATTAATTTAAAATATGCATTTGCATAAAATCCCTGCCTTGATCATAAGTACAAAATTGTACTGTATTAATCAAGTATAAGTCATCTGTATTCATCTGTATGGAAAACTACTGCACTTCTTGTTCTTATAATACCTCTAGAAATTGCACAGAATACGATTATTTGCCAATATATAGGGTAACGTAATACATTGATTGATTGAACCAGCGTACGGTCAGCACTCCCGGATATACCGCCGGGCCAGCCGTCTACGCTGGGTTGGAGGGGTACATGCTGATTGCTAGTAGTGCGACTGCCTAGCGCATGTTAAGGAAATATAAGGACTGGAATGGGAAGGTTATACAGGTACATTCATTTTCTTTGAATGTTTTTTTTTTGGTTTTGTTGACATCATTGGACCACTTCAGAGTAGCCCGATTAATTTTTTGTTTCTTATCATTTCTAGTTATTATTTTCGTTCTTCTCTGACTTCTGAATTATCCTCTCTATAGTTGTTTTCCACACGATCTTCCTCTTTTACGTCGGCCTTCGCTTAGTTCCCAGGTCTTCCTTAATATGTGGTCTGCTTCCCTCCAAGATGTGTCTCTAGTATTTCGTAGCGTATGTCTATTTTTTCTATGATCGTTCTGCCATCCAAGAGTTCCGCTATTGCCGCACGCGTGGTATGTATTTGGTTGATAGATATTGTAATTTCTTGTATACACTTCACTAGATACACGGAACTACTTCACTATTGCGACAGCAACAATAATAATAGTAACATAAACATAAGTACATAACACTGGGGTACATTGTGAATTAAATCTTAGAATTTTATGTAACTGTTCGGTTTCTGTAGCTTGTTTAGATTGCTCTTTCATGATGATGTTGACGTTTTCTTGTTTGATTTCGTCTATGTTTGTCTGATCGCTTGCTGGGGTTCTAGGTACATCGAGTGATGTTCTACCGTTCTACCGGATCATTCTTGTCTCTGTTCATTTTTTTATATATTAGAGTTACTTTACGGCCGGAGGTTTGTTGTCTCTAGACAAGATTATCGCACTATCATAGTGGTTACTTTTACTCCCTCTTTCTGGTGTTGCAGTTAAGATTTCTTCTGAAACCTTTTTGTTCCAAGTCGTTTATGACTGCTGTTCTTTTGAGTTGTATTTTGGCCGTAGACCGTGAAAAGTGCAATGCAGTGCAATATATAATTGTTTTTAGATATGCGTATTTTCACTGGCTTGAAAGGCATTAATTATAAAAAAGCGTGCTAAAAACAAAAAAAAACATTTATTTTCATTTAACACCAACATTTTAGTTACAGTTGAAGTGTAACATGATTATCGAGTCACATCCGATAGAATTTCGAAGTTACGTACGTCACAACATAATGTTAATTGACTAATTTACAAATGGCTTTATAGGTAATATATTTATAATGATTACTAAATAATTGGTCCAGTCCTACGCAAAACGTGGAAATTAACTCATTACTAGGGAACAATTCCCGTTCATAATAAATGCACATACGATTGAACTCTATTTCCATTGTTGTGGGAGGTGACCAGTGACATACAAGGGGAGGACAGGCGCGCCTTGTCGTCCGACTTGTACCCATTATGCACACGTAAGTCATGACACCCTCGCTGTACTTCTTATTCAAAAACCACGGGCGTGGTTCAATGCACGCGTGTGTCTAATTTTAGAGCTCCATACAAAGAATACGATGACAAAAGGTAATTTACACTAATTGCTTGTAGCACGCGCACCAAAGAATTCCTATACGAAAGCAGTGCAGACTTTGTTGTGACGATAAATTTCAAAAACAAGCATCTATGCAAAACCTTCTACAAACGAAATTTCACATGCTCATAAGATTTTGAAGTTACACTGAAATGGTTGGTTTCGGTATTTTATTAGATCACCTTACACATTAAATGCGTACAGGTGCTCTAGATATTCATTTCGTTTAGAATCTATTAATTGGCAATTCTGAATAGCACTAGTCTTTTCCCCAAGTAGTGTCTAAAGCTGATTTTTAAAGCAAGTCACACTGTAGGCAAAATTTAACTGTATGGCTGTTTAAGCCTGATCGTAGCCTACCAATAGATCTAGCCGTGACAGTGATTTCGTGGCGTCACAACTGGAGATGGTCGACTATCGCGCTTGGCTCTACGATTCTATGGAAATAGTCACAACTTGGATGAATTTAACAAAAATTACGGATCTAATTATTATCTATAATACTTGCTGGGCGACTACATTATCAGCAAACTCAATAATTATAGATCAGCAGTTATATAAAGTATATATTCCAACTATTAAAGACAAGACAAAGACAATTATGCTCATTTTAACAACTAAACACTCCTTAAAGGTCGAATATAATGCAATGCAAGATATGTACTACTATTAAAAACAATATACAAATACAAACAAAATGATTGCTAGCTTTTCAGTTATTTCACAGATTTCTTGTGCTTTGATTTTCTGGATAACTGTGTGTATCGATTACATTGATTATTTGTAAAATGTAAAATGTAATTTTTATACCTATCGAAATTACAACCGTTACAACGACCAAAAACTTGATTTGTCAGTTTAATGACGTCCTATAGCACTCACCCTTGAAAAAGTTGTGGAAAAACATGTTTTTTTTTTGTAGCATCGTGGTGTATCACGAAAACATGCTGCTTTGAACTTGGACTTGCAGTTCAAAATTTTTCATTAACTAAATATTAATCACTATAGCGCATATCTTGTAATTTTGCCATCGCACGCACCCCCTCCGTTGTAACTATGAAATTAATCTAATCTAAATATATACATTTTTTTCTATTCTGGTTACAATTCTTGTATGCATGCAGAATAAATGCATTTATTATTATTATTATTATTATTATTATTAATTTATTAGTTCTTGTTCTTTTGGCAACCATATGTAACAACAGTGCTTAGTATGCCGAGAACCGCTGTTTTCTACAAAATAACAATAAATGAAATTTTCATACAGTGCTTAGATACTTTTAACAATATTATAGAATAGCATTAATCTATCCAATATGATGATTATGATACTTATGAGCATATCTGATGCACGGTATCAGATAATATTGCAGGATTAGATAACATTTCACGTGATTTTCTTTTAACATTATATTTGATTGTTGCGTAAGCTCTTTATTCTGAGAATTATCGTGTAAAAGGATACTGGAGTGTTGCGGAAATGCGTAATAAACTCTCGCTCAACTCTACAAGGAAATAAGCGCCGGAGGTTAAAAATGATAATACTTGTTCAAGCAAGAGTTTCTTAGGAAACGTTTAATTATACTGATAAAGGCACCAAGTAGTTTCTGGCAAAAATCAATTTTCACAACAGCAAGAAAACAATTTTTGCAGATTTTCTGTTGAAGCAAAAAACAATTCATTGTCCAAGCAGGCATTATTTCATATGTAAAAGTTTGAGAAGGTGATTATTGCTTAATAGGAATAATAATGGTAAATAATTTTGAAAAAAATGTAGGACACTGTTGCAGGGTAAACATCTTTTGAAAGTATAAATTAATTTCATTTTACTTACCAATTTTAATGATCACCAATGCCCAAACTACTTCATATCCCAAAAATTGTTGTGTATTGACAATAATATAAAGCTGTTGCAGAAAAGATTTGATAAAATGAATAGAAGCATTCCTGTATGGCAGTAAACGAGTACAATTTATTAATCCGGAAGTTCTACATTCAGTACTGTCGTGTAATAAATTTAGAACTTAATATACCGAATGTATGGGCATCATTACAAATCCGCTGAAACACTCCTTACTCATGTAGAAATGGGAACTTACCTGAAAAAGGTGATGAACTTGATGCGTCAAAACATATAGGAGATTTGATTTTTTAAAATATTGCACCTTGCTCCTTAAATCTCAAAGCTTCCATACCCCAATATGTATTGCAAGAAATTACTTATTTACTTATTATTGCATGACGAGAAAGTTTACACAAGACGGACATTTGAATACTTCAAAGAGAATGTAATTCAAAAGAATGCTGTTTATTCCGAGAATTGCAGAAAGCGCGGCTGTTCTTCCTAGTAAGCTTTTATTATACTTGTAAAACAATTTCGGTACTTTTATAACGACAGACGACAGCACGTGATGTCGACGCGCCGCGAGAACATTTGACCCAACCTGAAATGCCTACTGCTCAGTACCATTTATTTAAGATATTCATTAGATCGTGATAATAAAAATATTTCATAAATAAGTAAAGTATTCAACCCGTATTACTAGTAAATACAGTAATATTTGGATTACTTCAGTCTTGTAGATATCTATGTATGTAGATTATATGCTATAGTCATTACTATCATCTCAAGCTACAAGTATTAATTACACTTATTTTTTCTTTTTAAACATTTTAAATTTGTCGTATGCAGGCCACTGAAAATGTCTCGCAAAACAAGAGGATATATGAAGTAGGTTTATTTGAATAAAGAAAATATGCTTTTATTTTTATTAAAATAAACCTACTTCATATATACTTACAAGATATTTCCAGTGGCCCACATACGGTAGAGAGCCAGTATACTGATGTGTTATACAAATGATGAGGGGTTTGACATCACTCGTAAGCGTTAACGTTAACTAGTAAACATTCAGGTTGGATAAATATGCCATGCTTTCTACAAAGTACAGTAATACGTATACGTACACATGGTGTGCCACCTAAAAGGGAACTGACCGTAGTTCAGTTAATATTAAAAATTTCGAAATATGTTCCAAATAAAAAAATTATGTCTCACTTTTTCTAGGCGTTATTGAACTATACAGGGTGTTCCACATTATGATAATACCTTACATTATTTGTTGCAATTACTGAAATATTAATAATGAAATATTCGTATAAATGTGTACGCTGACTTGCATTTAATAATTGTCTATAATTGAGAGTTCTTATTTTGTATTGTAAAAGTTATGAACTTTATCTTAAAGAATTAAAATTTTTACATATATGAGAAGTGATCGATCACCATTTTAATTATTTAGCACAGCCAATTTGATAAAAACAAAAGTGAAAATATGTAGCCTAACATTCAACTGTAATTTTCTAGGAAAGGGTCAATTTTAGGCGCATGAACAGAGTACCTTTTTTTTGTTTACAAGAGGCGCCCCCAAAACATTTATTAAAAAAATGTGTGCATCATTTTAACGGCTTCCATTTCAAATAATAATAACCAAACTTTGATACAATTATATCAACCGGACTGAGATATTTTTCAAAAACTACTTCTCATTCTTATGTTTAAGAGGCGGGCGTTATTTCAAAAAAAGTTGTAGTGTAAAATAGCGTTATCTTTACAACAGTTTTCAGATTCCAAAAGGTTGCCCATATAATGCGTGACACCTTCTATATATTTTTTTAATAGAACACCATATGAATTCATTTGTATAAATAAAAGCTGCCTTATTAACATATACATGTGTTCTTTTTGCACCGTTTTAGCTACATTTGGAATTTTCTTTTTACTATTGACGTTGCAGTGCGCTTGAAAATGCCAAACATTTTTAAAATAAAAAAAGACAATGAAACGGTTTTTACTCTTAAGAAGAGCATAAAAGTATTATTTTCCACTGTATTAAACGTATTAGGTGCGCTGAAACAGTTTCCTAATAATAAATTTAAATCTCGCAGTTTTCGAACATGTTTTAACTTTAGCATATTTATTTCTACGTTATACAATGCCTATCGAAATTACTTTTTTGTTGATATAAGGAAGGTAAGTATGTTTAATGAGCAGTTTTTGAAAAATAACAAGAAGCAAACATTTTCATGTTTGAATGAATATTAAGCCCCGTTTCCACCAGAAAAACTTATAGGAACTTTTTGTTGCTTTGTGTTTCCCACTGTTGACTGTTTCGGAAACTTTCAGCAACATGTATAAACTTTTTGTTTCCACCAAAGGAACTATATTTAACTGACAAATGTCGCTGTACCTGCTTAGTTTGTGAAAGTGCAACTGAGAGTTTCCACTGCGAGATAAGTTGCGGCAACATGGAAGATAAAGACCTCTTATTAGCAGCGACGGCATATCTTGTATTATCTACAAAGAAAATTTCCAAAAGAAAGCACAAATTACTGGATGAAAAGCCTACAAGAAAGATGAAGAAATGGTGGCATTTATAGTTGTGATTATTTTAAATTCCATAGACACTCACTATTTCATTAGTTTTAAGTTCTATAAACAACTGATTGGTCCACTTAAACAACATTATTTTTGTAGGTGTAAATATCAAAGCGCACTCGCAACAACTAAATATTGGTAGTTACTTTTTCGTTTCTCTTTGAAAATACCGCTCAAAATGGAAACCGGCGACATGTAGGAACAATCAACATTTGTTTCCGAAACAACGAGAAACTTTTGGAAACATTTATGAACTTCTAGGAACATTCTGTGGAACAAGCAACAGAAACACAAAAGTTGCCTAATGTTTCTTTAGTGGAAACGGGGCTTTAGGTAAGCATATGTAAAGATTGCCAATTGGTAACATCGTTGCAGCTGTATTTGTTTTGGACCAACACATGCTTAGATGAGCTAGCTAGTGTTTTATTGTTTTTTATGTCATCGTGTTTTTAAAATGTCTCTTACAAGCAAAAATTTTTTCTTGTACTGTACAGCTTATCCAGTGATGGGTTTTAAAATAAAATGAATATACATGCAAGAAATCTACTTTTGAAAATTAATAGATGACCATTAACAGAAGCAAGTAGATCCAAAACACTTTTTTAAAATAATTATCTGCTTTGGGATGGAAGTATTATTGCACTACGAGTGTGACTGCAAATGACGAGAGCGTTAGAGTTTCATTCGTTATCACACCCGCTACTGCAGTATGATCTAACCCACGTGTGATGTTCAAAACTTTATCTGCATCCGGCTAATCGGTGCAAATTGTGCATTCATACTGTAATCTCTTAATAACGAGTGATTCAGAAAGGAAAAATGTACCCTTGGAAACTTTTATAATCTGTTCACTGATTGGTGTACATCCAAGAAAATTAAAAATGGAGCAAAAGAAAAAGTAACATTTGCATTTTGTTAGTTATCGAGGAAAAATAAGTGCTCCAATTTTTAGGCTTTCTATTCAATGCTCTGCTCTGCAATCTCAATGAAGCAAAATGTTGATATTATTAAATTTAATCATATAATCATAATAATAATAATAACAACAACAATAATAATAATAATAATAATAATAATAACAATAATAACAATAATAATGAAAGTAAGAATTTAGGATGGCAATGCCATCTGTCAGCATTACACTGACATGATGACAAAGCCACCTAGCTGCCTTAACGGGAACTACTTCCTAAAGGAAGTGACCTGTAGCCTGACAAATTGGCATGCAACTGCATACTTCAATTTGACAGCAGGCCCCCACGGCACTTTTTGCTGACGGGCAAGAACCAACATACAATAAAATGCATGTGTGTAGACAACACGGCATAGAACTGGTCACTTCCTTTAGGAAGTAGTTCTTGCCCGTCAGCAAAAAGTGCCGTGGGGGCCTGCTGTCAAATTGAAGTATGCAGTTGCATGCCAATTTGTCAGGCTACAGGTCACTTCCTTTAGGAAGTAGTTCCCGTTAAGGCAGCTAGGTGGCTTTGTCATCATGTCAGTGTAATGCTGACAGATGGCATTGCCATCCTAAATTCTTACTTTCATCATACCATTGCTTCGGTATATAGCAAAACCAGTTCTATGCCGTGTTATCTACACTAGACCTAAACTGCACTGATGAGCTGTAATGACAGCGAAATAGTACTATCGGCAGTTTGTTGAGGTGTAGACAGCACAGCATAGACATGCATTTTATTGTATGTTAATTCTTGCCCGTCAGMAAAAAGTGCCGTGGGGGCYTGCTTTCATATTGAAGTATGCAGTTGYATGCCAATTTGTCAGGCTACAGGTCACTTCCTTTAGGAAGTAGTTCCCGTTAAGGCAGCTAGGTGGCTTTGTCATCATGTCAGTGTAATGCTGACAGATGGCATTGCGATCCTAAATTCTTACTTTCATCATACCATTGCTTTGGTATATAGCAAAACCAGTTCTATGCCGTGTTGTCTACACTAGACCTAAACTGCACTGATGAGCTGTAATGACAGCGAAATAGTACTATCTGCAGTTGGTTGAGGTGTAGACAGCACAGCATAGACATGCATTTTATTGTATGTTGGTTCTTGCCCGTCAGCAAAAAGTGCCGTGGGGGCCTGCTGTCAAATTGAAGTATGCAGTTGCATGCCAATTTGTCAGGCTACAGGTCACTTCCTTTAGGAAGTAGTTCCCGTTAAGGCAGCTAGGTGGCTTTGTCATCATGTCAGTGTAATGCTGACAGATGGCATTGCCATCCTAAATTCTTACTTTCATCATACCATTGCTTCGGTATATAGCAAAACCAGTTCTATGCCGTGTTGTCTACACTAGACCTAAACTGCACTGATGAGCTGTAATGACAGCGAAATAGTACTATCTGCAGTTGGTTGAGGTGTAGACAGCACAGCATAGACATGCATTTTATTGTATGTTGGTTCTTGCCCGTCAGCAAAAAGTGCCGTGGGGGCCTGCTTTCAAATTGAAGTATGCAGTTGCATGCCAATTTGTCAGGCTACAGGTCACTTCCTTTAGGAAGTAGTTCCCGTTAAGGCAGCTAGGTGGCTTTGTCATCATGTCAGGGTAATGCTGACAGATGGCATTGCCATCCTAAATTCTTACTTTCATCATACCATTGCTTTGGTATATAAGCAAAACCAGTTCTATGCCGTGTTGTCTACACTAGACCTAAACTGCACTGATGAGCTGTAATGACAGCGAAATAGTACTATCTGCAGTTGGTTGAGGTGTAGACAGCACAGCATAGACATGCATTTTAACAATAATAATGGTTTATTCAGTCCAACGGAAAATTATTTCCTTTTTAGGACACATTGTTTGATACAGATACACATTTAATGATCAAGATCAAACGCAACATTATATCTACATATACAACGCGAGATTAATTTAAAAATAACAATTTACGACAAGCAGAGATGAAGGCAGCCTTGCTATCAAACATGTCAAGGAAATTTAGGTTCATATAACATCGACATATATATTCCACACTTCTTATAATATACATATTTACAAAATTTGCATTCAATGCGTTCCAGTCTATCTATATGTACGTGATAGAACAACAGAACTATATTCTAATTTGGTTCTTACATATGCACCATACAACCTGATCAAGCATTCAGCACTGCTGAAATCAGTAGCATTACGCACAAAAAAGCCTAGTAACTTCTATGCCTCTTGACATACATAATTAGTGTGAGGAACAAATGACAACGATAAATCCATCAATACACCTATATCCCTTATTATTTCACATCTATTTAAAGTTTGACTAGAAACACAGTAATGGAACTCAATATTTGACAACTTACGCGAGAATGTTACTATCTTAAATTTTTCATTTACATCAATATTTATACCAATTTGATTCCATTCACACCAGGGTTCTAATTAATTTAAACAACTTTGCAAAACTAGACAATTATTATTATTGCTAACTGGATTTCATATCTTCATGTCATCCGCACACAAGTAAACAGTACAGTGTGGACTTATACATTTAGTGATGTCTTTAACATACATAATGAATAGTAAAGGCCCTAAAATTGACCCTTGACTAACTCCACTGTTAACAGGGAAGGTGACCGATTTTGTGTTCTTATATCCCACAAATTTTCTGGGAAAAGCTGCATAAGTTAGTACAGGTTGACCTGTTCCTGACAAAGCCGTGTTGATTATCAATAATTGTTGGTGCAATATGGTTAAGCCGGTTACTCACACGCCTGCCGCAGGGACAATCTAGGGTCATAACCCTTAATTGTGACGTATGTAGGCAAGCAAGGGCAATTTCCTAAACAGGACGACAGGGGCTACAAACCTTGCTAGTTCCCTAGATCAGTCCCTGCTGCCCTGCCACTGCACGTGTGTGTAGTTTGATTGGGGCAATATCTCACTTTCGCCCAACATGTCTCAGGAAACATTGTGGACATTTATTATGGTTGATATGATGTACTAAAATTTAAATCCTCGTAGTTTTGTCAACCAACCAAAAACCGTAAAGTTCATCGTTCGCTAGCACTTATGGCCTTTCACATTAGTCTTATCTTCTTTTTTTACTATTGGTGTCACCATACCAAGAATCTCTTCAAAAGAATCTACATCCACTCGCAGAAAGCTTTTAAGATCATCTAATGGTAATTCTTGCATGACATTCATATGGCACAATTCTTTTCGTTTCTGTAACCACCTCTTCACAAAGTATTGTCTTTTTTTGTGTGGTAGGACCACGCAAACCGTCAATTCTATACCGATTATTTGGTGCTTTGATAATATTCGCGCCATTTCTCAAAAGTAGGGATGTGTATAGAGAAGCGTTCCTAGATTGTACCCTAAATTGTCTCTGCGGCAAGCGTGTGAGTTTGCTGCTACAATGCTATCAAATATTTTAGCAAAATTAACTTCGATTGCAACTGGTCTGTAGTTAGTAATATATGTTGTCTTTGTGACCTGACTTATAGACAGGAATTATTTTTGTAATTTTGCAAGCACAGCCAAACATGTTATGCAGTCTCTAATAATAAAGAACGCCGGAATGCTATCTACGCCCATCACAAAATTAGCTTTTAGTTTTTTCACCGCTGTTATAACATAGGACGAATTTATGATAAAGTTGTGAAGCACGTTTACACATTGGAGATTAGTCACGTTAAGTATGTTGGCATCAAACATGGGGTTGAAACCACGAAACCACCAACTGTACTTGCATCAGCACCACACCCACTAACACAATCCGGAACTACATCTTCACTATTACAAACACTGCTGAAATATTCAGCAAAAGCATTCACAATGGCTTGCGTATTGGCCATTTGTTTGTTGTTGTACTTCATTGTAGTAGGGATGCAGCTATTTTTCTTCTTCATTTTCATATAGGACCAGATTTTCTTTGGGTCGGACGTGTGATCCTACTTTCTGCTGTTAGTATGAATTCTTTGTTGTCATTTACATTCTTTAAACTCAAACGTTTAGCTAAATAAAGGTAGGAACGTTTTGAATAATTGATGCAATGAATGATGCTTTGGGAACTACTGGACTTAGAGGTGCGTGCAGAGTAGATAGACCAGCTAACGTGCAATTTTTCGTACCAAAGCATCAAGAAAATCCTTTATTAGTGTCGAAGGCATCAAAGGAGTGGACATGGTTGCAGCAATTAAAAATATCTTGCGCTACATCCTAATCATGTTATTCACGATTCTTCGTCGGTTACAGATGTTGGTATAAACACATTTAGTGCAAACCATTGAAGATTGCAAAACTTTTTAATCCACCACAAGCTCGAGTATACACAGAACATGGATTCTCGAAGATCGTTGACTTCACTCTAGCCGGAGCAGAACTATTAACAATAAAGCACCATGGTAGTTGGAGGTCGAATGCTGTATGCGAGGGTTAGTAATGTTTGAAGCTACAACATGTTTCCAAAATTCCTACCAAGATTTTAGCATTCTTGGTATTTATTCATCAAGTTATAGCAGACATTTATCAACATTTATATCTTATTAACAATTTTAATATTACGAACTGTAAAAAATGTATATTGCATATTTATCAAGAATAATGGTTATCAAGTTTTTTATGTGCCGATAATTGGGCATTTTTCATTTTAATAAACTTTGATTAATTAAAGACGAGATTTTTCATTATACCACTAGTGGTGTTTATTACTCAATTCCAATGAGTACCACTTCTTTTAATTTGTTTATATTTATGTCCTCTTCGTCCTATACAAGAAGGCCATACAAATAATAATCAACGAAGAGCTGATGTTGCGTTTATGAAAAGGAACATAAAAAATTCGTTGTTTGTCAGCAGAAAGGTATTTTTAATAAACTTTTAATTTAATAACGTATAAATAAATATACCTTTCCATTAAAAAAATATACTCATTAATGACAAATTGACAAACTGCCTTAATAAGAACATGCTTCAACAAATCGATGATATTTATTATAGTACTTAAGAACCTTTTAATGTTATATCTTACACAGTCCATTTCTGGCTTTTTTTTTACTTTTAAAGATATTTTCCAGCGCACTGCAAAAAATATATAAAAAAAACTTCAAATGTGGCCAAAACGATACAAAATAGAACACATGTATTGCAAATAAGGTGGCTTTTATTTTCAACAAGTAAATCGAGAGTGCAAAAATATGGGGTTTGTCATGTAACGCAATGGTTTCAGTACAGAACTTTTATTCGAAACATATTTTTAAACTATTAATATTAAATGAACTACAGGCTTTCCCGCCTTAGATGACAAGCACTGCAGAAGCTGATTCATAACGTTTTTTGTTTGTTTCGGATATATCTGTTCAAGTCTCAGACACATTTTACCTTATTGCTTTTCGTTCAAGAAATCAAGCGTGGTTATTGAATGTAAGAAAAACTTTATGCAATCAAATTAATGTTTGTGCTTAAACGGGTATAAGAAAAGGGGATGGATAGAATTGCTGTAGTGGTAATTCATCAAGGCATTACTTTAACACATGTCCCGTGTTGTGTGTGGGTGTCATTATAAATAATTTTATAGCTGCGTAGCACCATTGTTCCCATCTATGCCAGTCCTATCTAAGAACCATGTATACTAAATTGACATATCATTATTGTCACAGTTTTTTCTCATGTCTAGCCAGAGTTGTACACCAAAGTCATGATACGATATCGTTGAGTAATGGCTAAGCATCACTGAATACATTATAAGTGTTGCATGAGTAAGTAACCTGCCGTTATCTAATTTTGAAAGTATGTAGCTATGGACGTTGACGACATTGAATTGTCTCCGCGATGTCTCCACTGAAACGTCGTTTCGCGTTATCATACTGCATAACTATTGCAAACTTTGTTCAAAACTAATTAATCATTTTACACATAGAGCTGTTCGATTGTTGAAATATATTATTACTGTGATTATGATGAACTCATAATATTAATATTTGGGAGTTAGTGATGATAAGTTAACAGGAACATAAAGAGCTTAGTGTGATAGTACTATAGCATATCGTTACGTATAAGAGTTCGAAAAAATGCGGATTACTAACATAATTTCCTGATTTACACACTAGTACCGAAATACACTAAATTATAACACTATTATTCCAACACTATCAATTTAATTTCTAAATATACTTCAGTGCACTTCACTAACTGTTACTCTAAAACACATTGGAACACTTGGGTCGCTTTATTCGCTTGCTTCACAACTGTTCAAGTCAGACTAACTAATTGGCCTAGAGCCTTCATTCACTTTGAAGAACCTTTGACCGATAGATAAAAACGAACATCATGCGCATTTCCTCAGTCTCGGCATCTCTCAGTCTCATTGCCTAATCTGCGGGTGCTGGTTTTCTCACACATAGTAATATTTTATCAGCAAAAGGTTTGTCTACACTATTCACGAAAATTTTATTAACGAACACTGCACTGATATAGATGGATGCTTCAAAAATTTGGTATTAGTTGTTGTTGAATTACTACAAAAATCTGAATAGCACCACCAAAAAGGAATCAACTGTTTTAAAGTCTTAAAGGGAAGACTCTTCCGAGGAGGTAGCAAGAAATGATCTTCCTACATCTACAGACTCAGTGCAACTTCTATCCTACCGACCAATTTACTCTGATGCAGCATTTGAAGAAAATCTTTATGATGGCATTTGATACTGTGATACATTGTGTAACTTTTACGCGCTCTTCCGTACTCGATATTGCATTATGTGGCAAATTATCAATATACCAATTTGCAGAAAAAAGAAATTATATTTACAGACAAATAAGCATATAACCATTGACGAATTGGCTAAGGCTTTGGCGGCCAGGTGATGAACTGTTGTCTTGATTCGGGCCTAAAGACCGTCGTCGGTTGAAATTGCTCCCTAACGTTTCGCTAGCTTCTTCAGAGGTCCTTCCATCTCCGGTGCTGGATGTAGACTGACGAATTCTCCTGCGCAAGTTGTATTTATACCGGTGGGTCAAAGGCGAGGCTTGTTCCGCTTCGGTTGACGTCGGGATGTCGATCGGTACATCTCGGGCGTTCCTGAGAATCGGGTTCCAGATCCGATTATACCTAAGGGTTTCCTCCTTTCTATTGAATTTATCAGGATGTTTGTGAATCTCGATGGCTTCCCTGGTTAGTCTGTTGTGATAGCCGTTGACCGATGCTAACAACCTACAGTTCTTAAAGTGTATCATGTGGTCCCCGTTGCTCAATGCGTGCAGTCTGCTGTATGCTCCTTGAGTCTCGTTCCCATTGATCTCTTGGTAGCTCCAATGTAGACTTTGCCGCAAGAACACGGTATGCGGTAGACAGCAGGAGTCTACCGCATACCGCGTTGCTGGTATAAGTCAACGGCTGGTCAGTACCAGGGAAGCCATCGAGATCCACAAACATCCTGATAATTTCAATAGAAAGGAGGAGACCCTCAGGCTCAACCAGATCTGGAACCCGATTCTCACGAACGCCCGAGCTGTACCGATCGACATCCCGACGTCAACCGAAGCGGAACAAGCCTCGGAACAAGAATTCGTTAGTCTACATCCAGCACGTCTGAAGAAGCTTACCACTTGTGCTAGCGAAACGTTAGGAAGCAATTCCAACCGACGACGGCCTTTAGACCCGAATCAGGACAACAGTTTATATAACCATTACTTAAAACATCTTAGACTTTGATATAATTTCTTTGAATTTAACCATCTGTGATCTACCACAAACCTTATACATTAGCCCCATGGGTTGGTGAAGCCAACATTGCAGCATTGTAATGACTATGGAATTTTCCTAGTATAACCTAACAAAACAAGCTTTACTATTATATATTCCTTTGCAGCAGCTATGATGGCATCCAGAAGTAATAGTTATCTTAAGTTGTGGAAGTTTCAGAATAACAATACGTTAGCATCACATTTACATAAAGTGAAGTAAGTAACCTTGATAAAAGCGCGCGGTACAGATTCTGAGTAAAGTGACGCATATCATATTCTGCCCAATTAGAGATAATAGTTGTCTGTGGCAAATATTTTTGTATTGTAATATGATAGTGTTACTTCTGCCGTTACTATATTGTTATTCCTTCAGTTACCCTTGCTGAAGCGGAACAAATCTTTAATGCAGACGAATTGGAAGCATATTGTTTTGATTATAGAATCAAATACAGCAAGTCATTTTACAGAAAAGGTGTGTTTTACCACCAGTTTTTTTATCATTCTGATTTTTCCATAGTCTACGGGTACTTCTTTTATTTAACAACACATTTGTCTTTTTCAGCTTGTGGCAGAACATGAAAAGATAACAAGCTAAAAGACTAACAAAGTTGCCGTAACAAAAATGCATTTAGTCTAGTAGGTAAAAATATGACACCTAAAAAGCATTGTTTTCCTAAATAATCACATGATACCAAGCTTAGGCAAGAAAAAAGGTGGACACCGCACGTAACAAGCTAGAATATTATCAACTGATCTTAATCATTAGCGGCGTACTAACATATACCTAGCATAATGAGGAATATTCACCTACGCTAGTTGCGTGCCGTTACATCACTGCTTTTGTTTGGGAGAAACCATTTAATATTGCCGAATATCTAAAAAATCTGATATAATTACACGCCGTACCTGTTTGATAACACGTTCGGTATATATGATAAATGCAAGTTTGCGTATCCCTATTCCCCACGTTTCSTCAACTAAGATACCAAACGATTGAAAATAATACGATAATTGTAGCTGTTAGAAATAGCTGAACTCTGTGTATTTCTTCGTCAAATAATAATGACTCCTAAACTCATAACATGCAAGCAGGTTGTTTCTTCAATTGATAATCATGAATTTGGAATGTTTACATTATGCATTTATTATTAAATAAGCTTTTGCGTAGTGTCCCATTTCTCTGGTACAAAAATAAGATTTTTTTAATATTAATTATAAGTACAAAGTTGCTGTAGTGTTTCTCTACGTTTCTTTTGACCAAAACAGATTATTATTTCTTGCCTTGCATGTGTTTCTTTTTTTATGGAGTAACATAGCGAACGATTTAAGGTAAATTTAGGCCAAAACTGCTGGGTGGCCTTATATTTAACGAATGAAGAAGTCTGTCGTTTTCGCTTTATACCTGTGATGTGACAACTAATGATAGTATCAGCTTGACTGGAGGAAGCGAACAGCATAATTCTAATGATAATTGCATATGACAAGAGAAATCGTAGTTCGTTACAACTGCCTAGTCGTGGGTGAACAACATTGTGATTTCTTCGATTTTGTAGCTTCGACATGCTAATAAGTTAGGGCAATTAATCTCTGAGAGCGCAATAAAATTGCAGTGTCTCACATTATGAGCTGCCATTAGCTTGCCGTACAATACCAACCTAATACAAATAATGTAAGAGCATTAAACCTACAAGCAATTTTATGTAGGTACAAGTAGGGTACAAGTGAAGTGGTCGTACAAAGTACTTAGGAATTTATTACTTTTAGTTTAGTAAAGTTAGTAAAAGATTGCATCATGAAATAGTAAGTTATAAATTCATATAAAAAGGTTAAAATTTCTACAAACTATGCACATATATAATAACAACAAAATATATAAAAACAAAAGAGACGAGTGGGTGATACCGCATTGCCATTAGATGGCATGGTGTCATCCACACTCTAAGTAATTTTCGTTGTACATATATACATAGTAAATTATGTTTTATACAAATGGTTGGTATAAGCAGCAAATTTGTGTATTAATATTCACTATACAATACAAATATTACTCCATGTCTGTTTTTACAGATTAATTTTGAGGTCAATCGTAATCGAATAAGTAAGAAGCTGCCATTCTCAATAATCATTTAAAAATAAAAGTGCACCCCGC
Organism: Rhyzopertha dominica; assembly: GCA_025024175.1. Taxonomy (NCBI): domain Eukaryota; kingdom Metazoa; phylum Arthropoda; class Insecta; order Coleoptera; family Bostrichidae; genus Rhyzopertha; species Rhyzopertha dominica. Next base: position 22,124,704 of record QCXZ01000003.1, read on the forward strand.
TATATCATTTGTGAAGCTACAGATTATTTGAGAGATTGCATAATATTGATAATGAATGTAATATATGCCCGAAACTAAATATCTTTAAATGACACTGCATAAAAGAATGCTCTCCAATTTCAATACGCCCCATTAAATTTAAAACTACACTATACTAAACTACTTACAATACATAACAAAATATGTCGCAATTTTAAGGGTTTTTTGTTATTCTGAAGAACTGTTATGAATGATAAATTTAGTTTTAGTAGTTCTTTAAAATACATCAGTTCAGTCCACAGCCAACCAGGGCACTTGGGAAAAAGTATACATACAGGGTAAGTCGTTACTGCGGAATCTGCATCTGTTATGAATTTTGAAGATAACAGACTGAAGGTTTTGGTTCGTTTGAGGAATGACAAAATGAAAAAACACGTATGTTCGTTTACCCTATCAAGGGGTGGAGAAAATGGGGTAAAAAACTGGAGGAATAAACCGGAGCTATTGATATATCCAAAACCGGAAAGATAGTAAAAAATATTTTTCTTCAACAACCAAAACCTACAATATAGAGATATTTGTGATACACCAAGTGGAAGCGCTCCAAACGGGCATTTTCCAAAAATATATTAATACCTATATAAGAATGTTCCATATATTTAGAGTAGTATACAACTTAATTTTTAGCACAACCCACCCAAGGTTAGAGCACTTATATGCTCCATTTGGCGTCCATTCGCCCGTCCTTCCGTTAATAGTGAGATCTCGACTCCTAAGCGTCGGATTTACCTCCGGCTTTCGCTAGATGGTAGCTCATAGTCTGTAGGCGTGTTCAAACGGCTTAGTTGAGGTCACTAGGGTGCTTCTTGGGTGTCGATGAACGCGATTTTTGATGGTGCATGTTACATTTTGATTAACGCTATGAAGGACACATAGAGGGACATGCACCATGGTATCTAAAAGGCCAAAAATCCTTTATGCTGAATATGATGATTTACGTCAAAGACAGATGTGTACTATAGTACGCAATGATCGTGCCCACAATACTGTGACCGGTGAGTTATGCTAGCTGCACCCATGTATAAGGATTTCGATTATTTTTTATATAGATTTTTATATTTCTTCTGACCAATGATCGGAAGTAATTCAATTGCAAGTAATGAAGTAATTAAATTACTTTTGTTAGTATGAGCTTTGAATATAGAATGTACATTCTATATTCAAAGGTATGAGTAATTGTAATGAATTACTTTTTTAAAGTAATTGTAAGGAAATTTCAATTACAATACCTTTTCGTCTTATAACAAATTTTTCGACAGTTCCATCGTTTACTAAATTTATGGAATTTACTCACCTGAAGCCGCCTGTGATCTTTATTGGGGTACGTGACATAAAGATAAAGGTGTCAAAGCTTAACACAGTGAGGGTTAAATATTTGTGGTTTGGAATAATCATCAATTCTTCAATTAAAAGTAAACAAAAGCTGTTCCATTTTAATAGCTATTAAAAAATGTATAATCACAATCTTTCTGGACAATATGTATGGGGTTAATAACCTGCATGGGATTATAAGTCTGTATGGTGCGAGGAGAAATTATCTTATACTTTATAGTCCAATTTAACAAAATGTCTAAATTAAAAATAGCTTTTTATTTTAATAATTACTTTCTGCTTTTTAGTTTTTAGTCTTGTGTGTGGGAAATTTAGCGATCGATTTGAAATATCTTTATGAGATTTCAGACAATATGGAAAATCATGTCAGTTTCTTGCCACCTAATCATATCCGAAATTAAAATCTGTTACACCTGCTTATCAACAGCAAAGGTTTGCCGGAAAGAAAAAGCACACCACGCGGTGTTCTCAAGCAGGCACAATTCAAGTATCGACCGCGCCCGATGTTGCTAACTTCGGTGATCGGACGATAACCTTTTCTTTTCCTTTCTAACCTATCTTTATTGTTTTCGGTATCTATATGTACATGTTATGTACATTTATTACAACTTATATGCTTCATTTTAATAATTTTACATAATTTATTATGTCATGCTAAACTTATAAAATGTAGATTTAATATTTTTATAGATTTTACTGAAAGAAGTTTACTAGAAAAAAAAGAGGGCGAGGAAAAACTATTTTTAAACAATGAGCTTAGAAGCATATACATAACTGTCTAGTGTCTATGGACTTGGTCATTGAACAGGGGTAGAATTGGTAAGGTAGTTTGTGTTTAATCCTGACGGTACGTTGTGTCTTATGTTTGTTATGTCTGTAGTTAGTCTGCTATTGTTCAATTTATGCCTGTAATATTTTACTGATATTGGTAGATGTATTCGTCTATTATCGGTAGGCTTGCCAGTCTATGTATTCTGTGATTTTTGTGTATCTGTCACTATTTGTTATCAGCGTGCTATGGTCGTTGAAGTTATGTTTACAATTTTGTTTGCTATATGAATGAGCCGTTCTAATTATTAAGACTATTAAAAAAGAGGTATCAGACAGACAAAAAAGGGAGTTATTATTGCATTGTCATCCAGTTCCAAACTATGTTTAAAGTTTCAAGTMTGTAGCTCATCAGGAAGTTAGTTTAATATCAATTGCAAAATTTGTACAGAACCGAGCGGAGAGACACGAAAGCGAGTAAATAAAAACGTTAAAGTATGTATAACTATATTTTTTCAAAAAATAAAAAGAAACGTCAAAGAATCTACGAGAGTCGTTTGCTCGAAATAGCGTCCAAAATTGTTACCTGCAGCAATATCTGGTGGCAAAACTGAGACAACGTACTACAAGGAAAGCAGTAGCGTGAACATCAGTAATAATGAACAGTAACATGAATATTACTCTGAACTGGTGATGCTTTGCATTCTGGATGTTTAGCCGTGGAAATGTCGTCGTTATAAGCCTGACTTGTTGGTGAGAACGTCGCATGAGCGTGGTGGATAAAAATGCCAACCTACCTGACATACACATAAAAGTCGGTGTTTGTAATTTAAACTTACGGCCCAGGCCATCCGTATGCGACCTTCTCGAATAGTTAGTTACGCGCTTAAATATTCAAGAAAACGTTGTCGTTTCACTTATCTAGTGATTAAGAGCGGTGTCGGCCTGTGTCTTTCGTGGTCGGTTCTTTCCCACGCAAATATTTAATATTTTATACCAAATAACCTTGCGTCCTCATCTTTCTGCCGGGCAATGTAACGTTTGCTATGTATAATGTACTTTATACCTTGTATTTCAATAACCAAAACTAAAGGTTTATTGAACAATACGTAAAATATACCCAATTAATTTTCATTATTACTCTAGAGTGGATTACCTACTTGTCATTGACCTATCATTTTAAATGTAGTACTAAGACCCACTGTAACTAAATTTAAAGTCGAACTTGTTTTGTCTATTTGCTTTATTATATTATAAAATATGTTATCATATTATAAAACCAAGTAATAATTTTATTAAACGAATTCATCGTATTACTATTACATCGTAATATTTCTTAATCTCTCTTTTGTGATTTCTTACTAAACTTCAGTAATGTAAAAGTCTACTGAAGACCGACTTATGGCATAAGTTTCAATGGCTCAAAAATTATTCCAAAACATTTGCAGAAATTAATGCCTTAGTTACTGTTTCATAATTGCAATTCCTGTATAGGTATCCTATATTTTAATTACACAAAACAGTCCTAAATAATAAAAATGAGTTTCTTGCAAGGGAAGCGTAATCTAATTTTTTAAAGAAATAGGCACAATTTTTTTACCAAAAATCCTCTACTCATGTCAAAACATCAACTTTTGACTTAACTTTCACACATATGCGTAGTTTAAGGTGCAAATGCGGCCAGAGTTGCTTGCGTTATTAGTTTATATTTAATTTAACAAATTAATAAAAAAAACAGACCTTTAAATGTATTAAAATGATTCGAATTAGTAATGACGCTTGTTGACAATTTTGATTAATTGTTGACACGGAAGTCATGAACGTGAAAATATTTTACTCCTACATGCTCTACTCTAGCCGTGCCATTTTCCTTCGTATGACCCAAAACATTACAGCCCACAGGCTTATCGATTATGAGATGTTTCACTATGGTTATTATTACCTATTTAAAAAAAGGTTTATGTCATATCTAGAAAATAGCAGCTTACTTCCAAAATTGATTAGGGACTTCATTTTCTACAACTATTGCAATTACGCTTTTTATCTAAAATTAAAAATACCTATGCTAGAGGATTAAGATATCGCCAAAAAAAATTTTTAAATATGCAGTAAGCCATGAACTAAAAAAATCCAAAGGATGCATTTATAATATTTTTCAATATTAATTTTTAATTCCTCTTATAAGGTTGGCTTACTGGTAAAATATTTACAACGAGATATTTCATTTTTAGGAATGGAGTAATATTTACATTATTTACATTTAGTTCGATTTTAGTAACGTTTAGGATTATAGCCGTATATATAGAAAGTTGCGATGTTTTCGAAAACAGCAAAGCAGCCCAAAATTTATTGTTTGTTAGACTATTTTATCCGATTGCACACCTCAATATTAAAATTCCCAAGTTTTGTCAGATATTATGTTGCATTTAATGTCAAATTCTATCAATACAACTATGTTAGCACCTGCTTACATTCAATTTTGTCATCCTTGCTGTCCAGGTTAGAGCACTCGTTGCTCTTCGTCTTGATATCGGTTCTTGCGGCTGCTTTTGATTACTTAAACCTCTTATTAGACCCCGCTGCGGGATACTGGTTCCTTGCTTTGTTTACTGGATAAGGGTTTCTCTTTTTGAAACACCTAGTATAACGACCATCACACTTGCAATGATGGCAGGTTACGTCCTTTGCCCGACTGGTAAAGGAAAAGCTGGAAAGCTGACACTGCGGTTAGGTGGCGATGCCTTACAAGGAACTTTTCGAACTTTTCGCCGTTTTCCTGCTTACTTAGTCTGAACAGGTACCTCTCGTATACCTTACTTTGAGCCAGTTAATTGTCGTCACCAATTGTAGAGCTTTTTCTTATTTTCTAGATAATTTGCAGCCAAACACACAATTCACTTGTTCTCTCATTTAGTGACGTTTGGTTGCACAAGGATGAAGAGAGCATATTAGAGTTTGGTTCATATCAAATGAATCGTCTGTTCTATGATTTAAAGCATGTTCCTGGGACTATTCGACGAATGACAGGAAAATTGTACTTGAATGCTTTTGAGAGGGATCATTTATTGCAAAAATTCCTGCGACAAAAAGGTTGTTCGTTACACGAGCTCATGATGAGTATCGAAATTACTTGAAAGAGCATATAGTAAAAAAGCAGATGCGGGTAGTGAAGAGTTTGGTACAGAGATCTGCGATGTCGTGTCCTAAGATGTTAGTTGCTAATGTCGAGAGAATGTCTACAGATGTCTTATTACAGTACACGAATAAAGGAATGAGCAATAAACTAAAAAGAGCTAATTCAGTAGCAGCTAGCACTTGTAAGGAACACAGTACGTTAAATCCTGAAGCATTCGATAACTGTAGTGAGTTAACGTCAAAAAGCCTTGCACCACACGTTGAGCGACTACCCAATGAAGTTGTATCAAAGTATCTACAGGATAACATAAAACGTCACCGCCAAACAACCAACCCGGCAACTCTTATTATTACAAATCACTAATACATAATACGTAATCCATAGCTTTTATATTCAAAGTCCATAGTTATGAAATATTATTTTTAGATATGATACATAACATATACTCTACATCACATATATGGGAAAACGTTGAACCCACATGAGAGCTGTTTTGGTGCTTTCATATTCCATCTGAAACAGACTTTAACGGATTTAACCATCATTCCATCTAATTTATTGGCTATCTTGTTACAAGAATGCGCGCGTCTGTCGCTACATATTTTTACAAAGCGTGTTTTATGTAAAATCATAGATTACCTACCGCCCTCAACTATCCGTTTATTTTACACCCACTAGGAGTATAGTTTTACAGATAAACCGCTCGCGTCTAACCTACTCGTGTACGGTCCACATTAATGCTACATCATTTCCTCAAGCTATATTATATATAGGAGTACATGTATAATATTGTATCGAACCGGTAATGCACGTAGAATGACATGTTTTTATAGTTCTTCTATGTTAGGCAAAAAGTTACTTATATTAAAAGTTACTCGGCAATAATTTGTTTTATAAAGAATCATTATTAGTGAAACCATCCGTATATTACAGTGGATATGCAACTGCTGAAATCACATTATGGATCCCTTGATACAAAATGTCGATTTGGATTAATTATTTATCCACATTTAAAATTGTTTCGCTTGGCTACTTAGAGGACATCAAAATAAACGAAAAAAATTAAGCATTTCTATAGAGTATTAATTTTCAATTTTAAAAATTTATTAGAGCAGTTTTTTTAAAGGGAATTATTTACAAAAGATCCGCTGAGTTATAGATGACGACCCATTCAATATGCATGTAGGGCTTACTATTTTTACTCATGGATGCAACTCCGAGCGCATTTTAGTTTCCTACAAACTGTAGCTGCATTCGATTCTTCGCTGATGGTTGCGGAGGACAAAGTACTTTCTGGGTAGTTACACTACCAATCTCAAAAGAAAATAAATAATATTGTTTTGATATACCCTGTTTATGAACACTGCTACATTTCTTCGAATATTCGCACACGTCGAGAAGAAACTACTTTAGTGTAATCTTACATAAAAATGACTTATTTGGATATTAGCAGCAAACTTACCACGGAATTAATATAATTACTTGATAGATTTTCTCTTACTCAAATAGTTCATCAACCTAAACACATAGCTGACAATATGTTATTTAGTCTAATAGACTTAATTATTACTTCAAGGGAAATCATTGTCAAGGATGTGTAGAGGATCTGCATGGTTTGACTGATCATGAGTTAATACGCTGCTCAATAAGGGTACAAAAACCCAAATCAGATCCGCGTATTGTCAAGTATCGTTCTTTTAAATACTTCATTTACGCAGATTTTGATTCACATCTAAGGTCGTTACCATGGCGTATATATATGATATGGAGAGCTTGGATGAGATAGTAGCATTTTTAAATGATAATTTGAAAACGTTGCTAGATATCCATGCCCCTTTTAAAACATGTAAAATTTCAAAACCTTATGCTCCGTGGTTAACTAATTTTATCGAGGATATGATTGTGATGCGTGATAAAATTTTGGGAAGATTCAAAAGAAGTGGGCGTAGGGAACTTTGGAATGAGTATAAGCAACTTAGGAATACAATTAACACAGCACTAAAGACGGAGAAGCCATCGTATTTTATTCAAGGTAATGTACAAAATGTGTGGTCTAACCTTCAAAAGCTTAATATTAAGGGTGGTAAGAGTATGGATTTGCTAGCACATCTGGCAGATCCTGATAAAATAAACAATTTTTTTTATCCATTGCCTACATTTAATGATGATAATCGTGATTTAATTAATATGTGCACAATTTCTCTAAACAAAAACCAATCCTCTCCAAGTTTTCTTTTAAAAAGGTTGATGAAATAGATGTTCTTAGAGCTATTAAAGCTAGTAAGACCAATGCAACCGGTTTTGATGGAATTAACATTAAATTGTACGATATCCGATAACCACACACATCGTTAATACCTGCATAGTTAGCTCGACATTTCCCTTCTTCTGGAAGAGGACATATATCTTGCCAGTACCTAATATTAACAGTCCAAAACAGTTTAAATATTTGAGACCTATAAGTATTTTACCAAGTTTATCGAAGATTTTGRAAAGGGTAATAGAAGGGCAGGTGTAGAKGTATGTTGAGGAGCAGCAGATAATTTCTTGTTTTCAGTCAGGTTTCCAAACTGGATTTATTTGCGTGACTGCTCCCTCAAAATTGACAAGTTATGTTATTATGGCGCAAGATCAAAACAAAATAACTGCTTTGGTATTGTTGGACTACTCTAGAGCTATTGACACTATTGATCACGAGGTTCTTAGGGGTGTGCTGCATTATGTGGGTTTTGGGGAGAATGCCGTGTTTCTGCTAATGAGCTACGTCACTGATCGTTAGCAGGCTGTATGTCTGATCATGTATCATCTTTCAGGCGGATAAAGTCGGGTGTGCCTCAGTATCGATTTTGGGTCCACTTTTGTTTATAACTTATACGTCAACTCTTCCTGTCGCCGTGAATTACTGTAAAGCACTGTTCTATGCAGATGACTCAAATATATTATTCTTTTAGAGTGAATAAACAGGTCCTGGTTCTCAAAAATAAATAAACGATGATCTGGAGAGATTACGTGATATGTCTGGTCGACACTCGTTTTGTTTAAATCTTAGTAAATTTGTGGTAATTATTTGGTAGGAGGGACAATAAGACAAACTAACTAACTTTGAAATACAAATTTCTGATTCTAGGCTGAATGTATCTGATACATCTAGAAGCTTAGGTCTTTATATTGTAACCTTAAAAAAATATATCACAATTGCCATCTTTTAAATGTTAGAACGAAGAGCATTCTTTGTAATAGCTTAGTACTATCTAAGCTAGACTTCTGCGACGTGATCAACGGACTTTGTTTGGGCTCTTTAGATAAAAAGCGTATTCAAAAATTGCAAAATACTTGTTTCTTGACTTTTGGCGTTGGAAGGCGGTGTGATGTGAAGGGTAGATTGGGAGAGTTGGGGTGGCTGGATATAAGTCGCAGGCGGGATTTCCATGCGGCCTGTTTCTTTCACAAGGTAATTACAAGTCAGGTTCCTCTTGATTTATATATAAAGATACAATTTGCCGTACTGACATACATAATCTCGGTTTGAGACACAGGCGAGGATTGATTGGTATACCTGCTTACTCTACTGAATTTGCTAAACGTTCATTTATGTATAACGTAGCAAAAACATCCCTGAGGGTCTCAAAATGCTTAGTTGTTCCGGTTTTAAGCGGAGTTTAAAACGGGTCTTATTGCAGCAGTAATGATGCAAGTCTGTGGTGGGATACACTTACACTTTCGTCATTAGATTATTTTGTTTTTGATATATTATGATGGGGTGGCGAGAGCGTGTGGCGTGGGCATGATTGAAGCTGTACAAGTATCTGTCTGATAGGGTGTGTGTGAGTGTGTGGATTAAAGAGTGAGGTGTATGACTGTCCAGTTTTAAGACTATGGGGTTAAGTGGGAAAGCAGACTGCTGCTGCTGCTTCACGGTTGTGGCAGACTGAACTTTGCCCTAGAACAGAAATTGTCAACGTTATAAACTCTATTTTTCTTTGTTTTCCTTACTGTTCAATAAAGACAATTTATTATTATTATTATTATTATTATTATTATTATTATTATTATTATTATTATTATTATTATTATTATTATTATTATTATTATTATTATTGGACACGCAAGGGATAAGCGAATCCAAGTTATTGGCTTTTCGCTTTTTGCTTCATCGAATGGTGGCACACTTCCACATTTTACGGCGGTTTCAACCAGTACCGATTTGAAAATGCCAAGTTAACGCCGTTTTCAGCCTAAGGTGGTCCATTCCAATTATTTCTAATTAATGTCCGTTATGACAGTGGTTATCAGAAAAATCTTTTTAGCATAAGTGCTGTAGAACACACGGTAGCGGCGAAATACTTTGCTTGAGAAAGTAACATCAAATGAGTTAAAGGAAAATTTAAGTATCGTTATTCCAAAGCTGTTATGTTTTACAGACAACTGAAATTTTCAGAAGCAGTATAATAATGGCTAAAATTCTAGCATGAATTTTTAAGTTAGGTACTGAGCGCTCAAAAAGGCAATCTTGGACGTAAAGAATTTATTAAAGCTAAGTCAGTATTCTGTCGCCTATAGAAAAAAAGACAAAAGGAGGATTAATTAAGTTATATTGATACGTTCAGTTATTATTCTCTAGTGTTATTTTTAACAGATAGGTTAACGCTAATTTCTTTATTTTAAAGAAGGGTCGGGAAAACCAGTGCATAGCGTAATGAGGTCAGCAGGATAACACGAATCATTTTCTTCGAAAAACTTGCTTACGGAGAAAAATCTTTTGCAGATCCCATAGCACCAATTATGTTAATCCTCGTTTTCTCCATAATGATTATAGCTACTTCTTGCGCAATTTTAAATTAATTGGTCAATTCTAGGCCTGTCTGACTTTGGAACGAAGTGGCCATTGACCCGCACTAGTTATGCTGGAGGCTTTTTAGGCTTATTCCACAAAATATGACCAACTTAATAAACATGTCAGCTCCAAGTACATTTGTTATCCTTATCTAATCAGTAATCTAACAACCCCTCAAGGTGACAAAATTAAATTAGATCAGTTTAATGTTACAATGCATAGCGTTAATTACGTGGTCGCACTAGCTACCTATCTTTAACGTAATCTGTGCTGCCCGGTGCGCATTTTCTTATAACAGTAAACTGTCGTAATTACCGTTACCTTGTCATCTATTTCATTGAGATCAGGCCGCTGTATCTGCGATTGAGAGATATCTATTAGTCCATTGTTATTTGTAAATTGAAGTGGTCAACATTGCGGCGACAAACTGTTCAGGTTTATCAGTTTATCTAAACGGTCGGCTGAAAGTAGGTACCGCCTCTAATTAAGTGTCCCATTTTCGGGCAAGCGGAAAAATTACTTTCAAGAGAATAATAAATTGCGTTGCATTCTGTAACAAAACTTTCAGGAAGGAAAAGTAAGGAAGTAAGCACAAGTTTGTCATATCATTAGTGTGCGTAGCCGCGCGTGCAGAACAGTTTAAAATACATCATAGAGTAATAGGCAAAAAATCGAATTGAGACGCTGTCAGTAAGGGGCATAAAGTAATCACACATAAGAGCTAATAGATACAGGTTCGTTCCTAGGGTATCTGTCGCCCGAGTGCGAGCATACTTTAGTGCCACCATAGTATATATTAATTAATAATAAAACCCAGGTGCATTTGTTAGTTACAATTGTAATAAAAATATAATTATTATAAATTTAGTAGGTGCCATGCAAATAATGGGTCATATTTTAATAGGGGTTGGTTATTTGAGTCAAAATGTGACGTTTTAATTAAACTTATTTTAGTGCAATTTTGCTTCGTTAAAAAGTGTAGCACTTTGAAAATACTTTTTTAAATTTCAATTGCTAAGTAAAGTTAGCATAATTTAAATGATATCTTTGTAAAATTTGGATCATAGGGATTTTCGGTGTTGCCAATGACGAAAATGTGATCCATTTTGCACTAAATCCAGAAGGCGCCAGTACACTATATTTTCTTTGTTTTCTGGCGGGCTGTAACTTGCACGAAAAGGGATAAATTTTTTAAAATTTGTAGCTGAATTGAGGGGCGTTCAAATACACATTTTCGGTTATAAATAAGTTTGACATTTTCTCTGCAGATTTAAATTTCATATATGTCATGTTGAAAATAAACACTGACCAAGATTCCGATTTTAATTCAACTTAATTTAAGAGATTAGGCATATTGGGTTCTAGTGAGACCGTTCATGCTCCACTTTAATGGAACTTAAGAACGTATTTTGTTGAAAAACTGGCTTACGCAATGACATATATGTGGCAGAGTTGCAATAAGCAAATAAAAATCTAGTGAGCTGTTTATAAACACCTTTATTACAAAATACACACAAAATAGAAATAAATTACTCTTGTAATTTTGATTATAACTACAAAGTGGCAGAATAATACGGGCTGTTGTGTGACATATTGGTTAAGTTTTGAAAATATTGCCCGTATAAAGTGTAAAAAGTTAACAAAATCCGGCCTGCCGTTACCGATTATATCAAATGCATTTCCACAAGTCCTTTGCGAAAAGCACGGCGGCTAGTTATGCCAGCGTTGTACAAGTTGTATAGCTTGGCAATAAATTGTTGCAACTGAAAACCGCGCAGAGGAAATGTTTTTAGGAACGCGTTTTTCCAAAGAAGACCAAAATTCGTCCAGTGCACATTTAAAGTCAAGCGAACGAGAAATTGCATATAAAAAAGAGAAAGCGAGAAAACTGTTGCTATTATACGTTAATAAAAATAAGTAACGTAAAGGGAATCTGTACTAAATTCACCGTTAAAAGTATTATCCAATATTAAACTACGTGTGACAATATAGTACTGAATTTTTAAACCTGTACAAATACACTGCCGTGATTTCGAGCACATTCTAGAGTTATGTTTATAAAAATTAATAAACTGAGAGGAACTCTAGAATTTTTTCTAGTATTTTTATGTATTGACGGATCAGCATGGTAATCCCCTCTATGTTATAATTAGTAACCATTATAATTGCCAATTCGCGTTTATCTGCTCATTAAAACAGGCTAAGCATGTTTTGCTTCTGGAGAATGGATCAATACAAAATGTATAACGACAGGTAAAGGCCTATAAGAGAAATAAATTGTCAGTGAATGTTTTCGCAGCGCTAATGTTAAAATTTTCATATTACAGTCAATTTKATAGAAAATATTCATATCAACGTTGGTTTAGCCTAAACGAATTTTAATTCATTGTTTCATTTTAATTTATGCCAAAACCGACGATTAGTTTTAGTTACTATGCAAAAAAGAACGCMAAAAGCAGTTCGAGATACGATACTAACTGCTTTTGGCGCACTTCATATATCGCATATTGTTTTGTTTTGTCATAAATCATGCGCTATAATATTTGCAGAACTAAAATGGATTCGTTTGGGCTGAACCTCATACGTTGACATGAAAGTTTTCTGCCAAATGTACCTACATATTGAATGGAATATGCAAATTATAACATTGGCGCTGGGAAAACGTTCCTCGACACCTTCTCTTTCTAATACGTCCTTGTCCGTCAGTATATGTTTTCATCAGCAAGTAAACGCAGCCACTATTTCTGAATTAAAATTACTGTTTTCACAAATTATAGGTAAAAATGCAGGGGATTTCCATGCTGATGAGCTTTAAGTTCCGTTAATACTTAAAAATTAGGAAAAGCTTCAAAAGTGTCGCATATTATTGCCTAAATCTTTTAAGGTTAACCTTTAGTCCCTTAAATAGGTACTAGCAAAATAAAAACACTACTCAGAACTAATCAAAGTTTTATACTCTTATTCATTTGGTACCCATAAGTAAGACAATAAAACAATAACAAAGACATATAATGTTATTATAGATTGGAATATTTTTTAACGTTTGATAGACGTGCTAATAATAATAAATGCTGTATGTACCTACGTTGTGGGTATCAATCCATGCACTTTTATATTAACAAAGAAAAATAAAATTTTTACTAAACCTTATAAAAGTTCTTGATATCTGCTAAAAGTTGTACCTAACTGCAGTGATACCGAAATCATTCGTTTGGGGGGAGGAGGTTGAATTGCGCTTACGGCCTCACGGAAGTTAAATTCGCCACTGAGTTAAAATATTTCTGTGGTTGACAAGTTACAGTCAATTGCATTGTGTGAGATTTGAGTGACGTTATATGTGATTTTCACGCAGGATGTTCTGCTGGTGTTTTATTTGTAGTGCGATTTTCCTGATTATTCTAAAACACTGACTTTAAATGCCCCGCAGTTATCGCGACCCTTTCATGGGTCCCTTTTTTGATATAAATACGTATTTTCAACTACCTTTCGGATGTATTTATTCCTATTAGTCGAAACGTAGTTGAAAATAGACCCGCGATAAGAAAATACAAAGCTAATTTATTAGTCAGACGTTTCACAAAATAATCAAATAATTATATTGAATTATTTTCATCTAGTAAATTCCTACAATATGTCATGCAAACTACGGCTTGTGTGTTTTAAAACTTAGCGAGCTTCCGTAAAACACGTTGCCGTTTATTTTGTACTGTACCTCGCTCAAGAAGCAATTGTACTACAAGATCTCGCAACCTCTTAATAACTTTGCTATTATGAAGTCGGTCTAGATGAATTCGAATGACTAATAAGGTCAAGTAAATTACAATTATTGCTAAACGTGTTTTAAATATAGGTGGAACTGTATCATTACATTTAATTGGATGACAGTTAATAAGACAAAATTTATTTAATTATTTTAAGTGCATTTCAATTAGTATTTAATGTTTCACATATTACGCTGAATGTTGTAGCTGGCAGAGACTAGCAGTCTATCTAAACCCTTAGGAAACTGATAAAGTAGCTCTAACAGAAGATGTAAGCAACAAAAGTTTGAAGATGCTTTTGAAGCAGTTTAAGAAGACCCAATGGGTTTTCCATAACCTTGCGTAATACTTAATTTGATGTTGATATTGCTAACGCCTACAGTTATTGTAAATTATATCATCATGCACTATATGGAATCTATCCACGAAATCTAGTATCGTACCTACTGTACTGCAAAACTTATATCCTAGAAACCATTCGAAATTGTTAATATAGGAGTAGATAAATTTAATAAAACGTAAAATGTGTTAATATTCAGAACGCTTCAAGTTAGAAGGGTAGGATAAAATTCGGGTAAGACCATAACAAATGACTTTTTAAATGTTGTGCATTTTACTGAAAATCCAAGGTGGCTCCACGGCCGCTACCAGCTTAGACATTTTTAATAGCCAGGGGACTCATGTTAGACTTCGTTTGGGAGCCAGTTTCATTATCTAAACGCAAGCAAATAAAATTGAAAGTTATGGAAGTTCAACTTGAAAACGCTTCGAAGTCGCATTCAAAACAAATGAGGAATGCAGATGTGACCATGATGGAAGGGCACTTTATGTATGTCCCTGAACTTATTTTTTACTCAGTATATTAAGCTGACGGCGGTGTTTCCGATTGTATGAAACACGCTCCCCTATAGGATGAATTTCGTCACCAATTCTGTGATTTTAGCAAGAGCGGTGGTTTTGCAGTTTATTAAGTTGTATTTCATTAATACGTGGGCGCAATTATGGCGGTATAGCTCTCAACTTTTTGAAATTCCGCCGTTCACATTGTCCGATAGCATGAACAATTGAAAATACTAGGGCCCCGTTGCACAAAGCGTGGTCAACCAGACCCCCTGGTTAACACGCGGTCAACGAGCAGTTGTTATGGAAACGGTTCTTTTTAAGCGTTTTTCATTGGTGCTGCCTATGACAACGGCTGGTTAACCGCGTGTTAACCAGGGGGTCTAGTTAACCACGCTTTGTGCAACGGGGCCTAGGATTTGCATAATAAGCAAAAAAACTGAAATCTCAGTTTCATCCGCTTACGATTGGTAGCAGCTTAAATTACATTACTTCCCCTCAGCGAAATGTTATATATCTTTAGAACATAAAGTTAAGGAATAGTTCTATTATGCTACCCACGTATTAGATAATCATTAGATAAAACAACATGTAATGTCAATATTTTAAAACCGTAGTCGTTAACCGAGCATAATTTGCTTGCTACTTCCCATGCAACGAAAAACCTAACGTTCTAATGATAGGTGCCCAGAAATTACAGTGAAAATGAAACTAGAAAACTATTTAAAACATATGAAGCTAAGAAAGAGTGTACAACATTAATGATAAATTACACATAACAAATAATGCATTGAAAAAGAAAATCCATATAAACGCTATTAACGCAAGACAAAAATATTTCATTACTGAACTAACAGGTAACCCCTGTTCAATGTAGTACAGCTTAAGATTAGTTGTTTATTATTACTCTTTACAGTATCTGTGATTGAGTCTGCCAAAGTGTGCCCATTCTAAAGAGGCCTCTAGCTCTGATTAAAAGTACCAGATCTGAGGTCCAGAAGAAATCATTACATTCTTGCGTATGAAATAAGAGACTTTGTTTAATGTTCTGCTGGATTTCTTTCCAACTCTTTGGTCTTGTTTGAGGGAGGTGTCTGGTAGGTTTTCACCGAAGAAAGTTTTCTTTAGAGAATACAAGGTGCTTACTTGTGTTGTATTGTTAAATATGTAGATAGGTATTCGATATCTTTTTAATGTATTTATCCATTCCAGATATGATTCATTATAGTATGTTCTAGAGAGTCGACTTAAGGCTGGGATCCTGGAGAGAGAGAGAGAAAAAGATATATTCGAGTTAACGACAGAAAGAGAACAACCTATTTTTACAAAACAGCACCACCTAAAGACTACTGAATATTTATGGATAAGTGAATGCTTATCTGAAAGATAAAAGATTTAGGTACCGCCTAAAGTATTTCTCAAATAAATATACTTAATATTTTTGTTATAATTGCTAATTGCGAGATCTACCTTTCAGACTAGTGTAGGCTAAACTTTTACGAATTTTGATTATTGCACCACTTAGTTTGCTTATCTGAAAATATCGACCGCGGGCTTTCAAATAAGACCATTTTAATAAATATCGGTGCAGTAATTATGGAGTGGTCCTGTTTTGTAAAATAATTATTTCGGATGGATCTTTCCTCTCTCTTCAGGATCCCAGCCTTAATTTCTTCATCACATGAATGTTTTGATTAGAAGCTGGATATATAATGCAAGAAAGAATGCTGAGAATACAACTTTGCTTCAATTTTTGCCAAGTAGTTTATGTGAACTGGGTACCAAGGCCTAATAGAACTGTTCGAGCTTTGATAATTTTAAAGTATTCTATAAGCTTTAAAACAGAAATATTGGCCTGTGCAAGCAGTAAAGGATAAAAGCTGTGCAAAAAGTATAAACCACTCTTCCACGACATTCTGCTAATGAGCCATAATAATCAACCGTTACAAACCCTTCAGGACTATCTATGATAATGGGTGGCATTGATTCATTATAAAGTACAATTTCTAAACAACACTATTTTTTCTAGGAATTTCTACTCTGGGTATCCAATCATATTCACACAACAGAAATTTGAAAAAAGCGTGAAAACTATTGGACGGGTGTAGTTACTATTGGTTTAGAACGCAAGAACGTTTTAGGTATAAGTGAAATAATGGACTATCTATGATAATGGGTGGCATTGATTCATTATAAAGTACAATTTCTAAACAACACTATTTTTTCTAGGAATTTCTACTCTGGGCACCCAATCATATTCACACAACAGAAATTTGAAAAAAGCGTGAAAACTATTGGACGGGTGTAGTTACTATTGGTTTAGAACGCAAGAACGTTTTAGGTATAAGTGAAATAATGGACCCAACCAGGAACCGTTGAGTTAATCTCGGGACATATATTTTAGTAATATATGCAATGATTTTACACTATAATTTTCGAAAAACCCTACCACTTACTCAAACAGATTATCCTTAAGTGATAATGCTTCTTCATAATTCAGGTATGTACATAATCGAATTTATTTAAGTATATCATCCATTAAGTCAAACGATCGCTCGAAAGTCGACATTCTTTTTCATGCAGATTAAAATCCGGAATTCGTTAAACCAAAATGTGATAGTCAAACGTTCCTTTTTCGCCACTGTGTACACTAATTCAGGACCATGGACTTACCCTATGGACAAATTTACACACGTTGTGGTGCTCTTCAACATCACGCAGGACAGTGTGACCGTAATTGGGTATTATCACTTTTTTTGAAAATTACGTAAAATGAATCTTGAAGTGCATATATATCGCACGCCATGTTGAAAAAAACAAAAAAATATTTGTAGGTAGAGAATTTCAGGTCTGAAATATGAATCTTAGGATTCACCGCCAAAACGCTTCTATCCAAGGTTATTCAGCTGGTGACGTCAAGTGTCTCGTAAACATTACCGAGGAGCGTGCTGTTTAATGGTGTAGTATCATTTTTGTATTGGAAAAACTTTTGTGTGGTGTTTATTGAAAGGACGGTGTAAAAGTTCGCACCAAAAAGTGATTTGTGTAGTTTTACAAGCATCTGTTATGTATGGAAAACAAAACAAGTGTTGTTTTGTACATGGTTATAAAAGTACTTAAGTCAATACAGCTAACAAAATTTTTGTAACCGTTCCTCGAGATTATCAAGGTATGAAAAAGTTGTTTAAGGCCCCTAGACGTGATATGCCGAAATCGCAAAGTTTGTTTTTCTGTTGTGTTGCAAGTTTTATTATACTTTTTCAGGTTATAAGAGTTTTTTTTGTTATAGCTTGAAGAGGTTATGAAAAATTATATGAGTTTTAAGTTGATAGAGGGAAATGTTATAATAAAGAACGACGTTGTTCCCCATATATTCGACTGTTAGCCAGACCGGAAACGAGCCGCAAGAGCATTTTTTATTCTTACATTTTTGTTTACAAATAGTATGTTTTCAACAACCCACTGGCACTGTGATCAAATTATCAATGCTACGTTAATCTGATAAAAAGTTCACTTGTGCTGTTGCTTTTACGTTCCTCATCTCCGCCGCGTCGCTGTACACAAAATCCATAACAATGTACATGCCTTCAGAAGTCATAACTCATAAGTATTTCGCTTTTTCTTGGCGTATTTTAATTCGCTTGTCACAAAATGAACGCAAACAACAAACTGATAAATTGCCGGGCAGAGGCTGACGGGTAACGCGCTGACCCCAGATGTAAACAAGCGGCCATTTACAAGACACCTGACGTCACAGCCAGTATGTTCGCGTTTTGGCGGTCCCTTTAAATATTCACATTTTTAATATTAAAAATACACCTTACAATCCATTTTTTCGAATTTATAAGCCGTCACAGCTGTTTTGTGGATTAGATGCTACCTATTAATATGCAATTTAATAAAATATAAATACATGGTAAATATCCAATTCACATAAATCGTGACATAGTTCTAATTTGGTTTGTTGCCAACATTTTCACTAACATAAGTTCCGGAAACACAATTTGACTCGTCCTGGCCGGTTTTGCGAAATTTAATGCATGGAAATAAGCTCGGGAGGAGGGCTTATCATTTCTGGGAAAACCTATCCTCCTTAGGACCTCCTTTAAAAGTTTTCCGATAATCGTGCCCTATATCATCTGTATTCATCTAGTAGTACAAGTCCTGATTACATTTTAGCTTTAAAAACAGAAATAATTCAATTTTGTGTTCTAATTTTTTTCCTGTTTCAACCAGTAGACGTACAGTTATCAACACAAGAAAAAATTATGCGTCTTTTAACGTTTAATCTGCATCAATGATTGACCTGATTAGGGGTACCTATTTTATAAGCACCCGTATATAAATATGTTTTTCCTGTAACATTTAGGTACATTTCTGGAACACTGAGGATTTAGTCTAGGGAATTTTATTGCTTATAATTTATCTGAAACTATTAGCTTCTTTTGTAAAACTCTGGATTATTTATGCGTGTGTTTGCTTTTTGTGAGTATTTGATTAGGTTTTTTAATAAGAAAACTTGTATTCTGTCACTACGTATCGAAGTTATTTTTTGCCTCTTATCTGAAATATGCTACTACCTGTATTCTACCATCGATAGTTGCTACTATCTACTAATTTCGACCCTTTGTTGAGTTGTCCACATCTTGAGAACTGCTCTCAACCTTAATGGAACGTAATAGTAAGTGATATTAAGGAACGTTCGTGTCAGTGTCCATATTCCAAAGAAATATCCACGAGCAGCACGTGTGCTAGATTATTTTTATTATAGCCAGAGTTAGTGACAAGAGACACATTCAAAACGACCCTGAAAAATTATACAAACGTTTATTGCAGTCGACATCCCGGGGATATTGAAATTTTTGTTGTTCGCAGAATTCTTTACCTTTAGAGCGTAGTTATTTCGATTTCAAGTCGAGATATTCAGCAAAATTATGAGTGGCAAAAGTGCGCCGTGTTCGTATCGTAGATGGATCATTTGATACGCTAGGATGGATGTCCTGGATGACAGGCGGTCGACTGTCTACACGATGCTGCAGAGATTTAGTTTCAAGCTAGCGGCTTGTTGCCGTTATCTGCGTCAAAGTTCATCTGTCGCGTGCCATTTATTACACAGGTACTACCGGTATAACATAAAACATGCCGTTTTAGTCGGTTGTGGCGGAAGAACAATTTTGCATATCTATATCAACATAGATACAATTCATAGTTTTGTCTGATAACAATACATAGCAAAAGAAATACCGTGCTCCACAATCATATATTCAACAGATGACAGTACTGCGACTTTCGCAACATATCTATGCTTTGTTAAACCTTCAAATTACCTCAATTTGTCTTTCAAAAATTTGTATACTTTGTATTGCATATAAACCAGTGTACAGTAGGCATTTATGCCGCTCCCGCATATAACATCGGGCCGGTCATCCAGGCTGGGTTGGACGAGTTGCTGCTTGTGGATTCCCACGTAGTACATGTTACGGGAAGCTGAGGGTTGGAATAGGAAGGTCTGTAGTTGTGTACAGACTTAGGACTTCTGTATTTATTATTTTTTTCTTCTCTTGGCCTTTGCAAGTGGCAGTTATGATTCCTGTGCCTTGCGTAGGTTGCTCCTGCGTGATGGTTTCAGCGCTTCTTTGGATAAATTCATATTATTTATTTCGTTCGCTTGTTGTAGCTTTCTGGGATATTTCTGTTCTGTATGCATTAGTTTATTTCCATTGGAGATTATTTGCAGTTGTCCAGATTTTCTGTACTCTGGCTTGTTTCCTTGTCTCCCTATTGAATATATAATATAGCGCTGTTGTAGTGGTTTCTTACTTCTGTTTGGAGCATATAGATAGTGTTTGTTTGTTCCTTAATGCTTTCGTTCTGATGAAATATTCTTGTACCCTATTGCATTCGAACTACTGTAGGTGTAGCAATTATGTTGTTGCCGTTATGACCTTCCCCTCCGAAGCCATCTTGTTCGGTGTCGTTTAGTATTGCCGGGATTCTGTTGGCCATTTCCATTGAATTGTATATTGGTCGTAGATCTTGCACAGTTCTTTTCGAAGCTACTTCAGAACTTCCATGTGTTTTGTAAAATGTGATTCACAGCTATTCATCTAATTTCTTTTTAGGACTTTTGTGTTCTTGTAGGGTAATATTCTCCCCCCCCCCTATATTTGATGAGCGAGAGTGTCTTGAACGCATTTTTCGTTTCTGTGGATTTTCTGTACCAAAATCACTTGTAACTTCCGCCATAACACATCTTATGTAATGTTAACCTTATAAGCCAGTTGTTTGATAATGAAACCATGCAAATAACAGGCCATACAAAAGCTGAGGCAATAGTAAAAAATACTTTGGGATAAAAAGCTTTGTAGTTAGTGTAATACAATGTTGTACACTGATATAACTGAATAAAACATGTGGAGTGATCTGTTAAGTCTGCAAATCTGTCCATGCTAGGATTTTGACGTTACCTCTACAATTACGGTAATTTTTCAAGACAGTTTGTAGTTCCGAATGTACCCTCTAAATATTGCATTTGATATATCCTTGCTAAGGTCACTGCATTGTAAGGTACCGCCAACTCAGACAGAATTATACTTTCCTCTATCGTGAGAGCGAGAGATGGGATAGAAACCATACCACCATATATATACGTTGCACCCGCTGTCGGTAGGTACCTATCGGGATTCAGGGTCTTAATCTTACCAAACAGCACATGAGGCATCTGATGAACGGTAAGGAAATTTTACTGATCGGTACTCCATAACGTTTTTTTTTGTTTTGTCCTCGTGCAAAATGTTTAACATAGATACATGGATGAGACATAGTAGATGTCAAATATTCGTAATTCGCTTCTTTAGAAATGTACAAATAGATACGGTCAAAGCATTTTTTTTTATTGGTCGGTATGGTATTGAAGTTCGTTTGAACAGATTACAGAGCATATGTGTCGGAATGAAATAAGGGACAAATCCAAGAAAGTGATTCTATAATCGAACTAGATACCTTCATTCAAAGAAGTTTGTAACGTTGGGCATTCAGCTCTCCTTCCAAATAAATGCGGAAATCCCAAACACACACACACACACACCACTTTCAACAACTGGGGCAGGAAGAAACTGTCAGGTATTGATGAAAAGCCTGGGTAGCATACTTTGTGACAAGAAAGCAGAAATAAAGCCCTAGGAAGCCTGTTGAAATCGACGATTGTTCTCTACGATTCAACTGGTATTTCTCTTCCGCCATGTTTAAGAGTCAAAATCTCAGTAGGCGAAAAAAATAGTTATACTGTAAGATAGTGTTATTTTTCTGAGAGGTTGCCCACATAATGCGAGACATTGACAAGTCATTGACCGATACCCCGATATCGATACTTAGTAGAACCGATACTTTTTGTTTCGATACTATAAGCGTAAGTCATCAGTATCGATATCAAATATCGATCCTTTTGCTCCGATACAGTATCCCAGGACCACCAGTTCGCAGACGTATCTATTCACCATAAAATTGTATCGTGTACTGTGCACACCTACCCAAGTGTTTTGTTCGAACGTCTATTTTAGAGCACATGTGAAATCAACACCCACGACACGCGACATGGAGGTTGTACCGATAGATTCGCAGCTCCAGCATTCGCAAGCTGTCGCGATGGAATAGCTATGTAAACACAACATAACGTATGACACATGTTCTATTACAAGTTGCATATAGTTATCCCTGCCAAGTAACCTCAGTGGGTGTGTAAAATGTGATTTATGACATTGTCCACTGCGCACAGTGAACAGAAGTTTACGCTGTGTAGGGAGCTTACTATACGTTGTGTTTATAGGTAAAGTATAAAAATCTTGCAGGCAAATATTCACTTTGTTCCTTATATTCGAAAGCCGTAAATCATGTGGAAGCAGGTGCTGTGCGGAACTATGTAACCACAATAATAAGAGCTGGTAGGACGAAGTTTTGTTGAGCATACTGTAATATCTTACTATTTGCTTTTGTTTACTAAACCGTATATTACGGTCGTGAGGGTAGCTCTGAAAACATCATAGTTACTCAAGTCAGAATTGTTATATATTCTTGTTGCCACATCAATTGTCATGGGCGTACCCAGCTTTTGGTCTAAGAGGAGGCAAAGCAGGAAATACCCTTACTGAATAATTCAACATAAATAAAAATGTGCCTTTATAGGATTAGGTACCTAACCCAAGGTGACTTAAAACATCTTCTCTGAAGACACAAGTTTTTTTGTTTTTTATATATACTGATCTTAAAAGCTCGTTTATTTCCAATTCAATTATTGATGATATCAGTTAGGCGATATGTAGCGCATTCAGTTGCATGTCTATCACGTTTAACAAAAGATGAGTTGATACATTTTATTTGGAAGAATCAAGATCCGTGATCCACATAATCTATAGTAATGTCAAACGAAGTACTAAAGAAATATAAATTTCGCCCCTACTAATAGAACCACGTTTTATGATTTGGAATTCGCACATACTAAATATTAATTAATTAACCGATGCGCATTTTAGTTTCAACTTTTCGCATTAGAATCTTCAGAATTGTAAGTTAGGAGTGAATAGGTAGTTAGTATAGATAAAAAATTATCAAAATTGAGAATGATGAAGCAATCTGGTCGTGAAACAGTACCTAAGACTGTAACGATTTAAGCTGCTGGTTTAGCTAATCTTAGTTGAACTTCAAAATACAAGTTATAAGCCCCAGCATTACGCGTCAGCTGGCCAAACTCCACCAATCAGCATTAAATTGATGGCCGTTTTATCTCTAACAATTTTTACTCATACATCTAATTTTACTCAAATTTCTGCATAATTTTAAAACCACCATTTGTTATTGTTCTCAAGCAGCAAAAATCCTTTCGTGTATTATATTCATCTTGCTGGCTGTCATTGATTTGCAAAATATGGCTGAATATCGCCAAAAACGCATGTTAAATTTTTTTACGGAATTTACTTGACTATACTGAAATCTACAGGGATTAACAATTAAACGCACAGTATAAATTATTACAAATATAGGTACTCCTTTATAATTAAACCGTTATCGCATTGATCTTATATCTTAAATAGATCAAATTTGAGTACTTCTTTTTGCTCTTTAGGTAAAATAATGACCAGGCCATAAATCGAAATAGCAGCAGTGCTTTTGAGCCAATTATATAAGTGCTAGATAATAACCAGACACCGCAACACGACGATTTTGTACACATTATGAGTAGGTAGGTACTGTATAAAATCAGAATTAGATAGTTGCATAAAATTATGCAAGACATGCTTTGTTATGCATGAACACAGTACAGATTATACGATCTTTTATTTAGACTGAGCCTTTGGGTTTATTTGATTATCACATTTTTCATTTAGCTATTATTAATTTTTAATTTAAACCAACCTCCGTAGTCCGACAGTGCATTGCTTCCAGAAATTAACCCAGCACTTAATATTTTATTAAGCCTCATTTAAATTAACTGAAATATATTTAATACGTTTTTCAAAGAGTCTTTGGTATACTGGCATTTTAACAGCACACCGGGTTTTAATTCGTGCTTATAATACTACTGTATTCCTAAAACTTACATTAAATAGACTTTCGTAACTCTTCGTTCGGATGGATATGATATTTCTTATTTTTTTTTGTTTCTTACCGCCAAATACAAATATGTGACCGATTCTGTGTATTCCACGTAACAGAATCATGCATAGTTGAACAATCCCTATAAAAAAACACATTAGAAAAGCTGCACAAAGTAGAAATCGTATTATGACTTCTGACCAGAATAAGCTTGGAAACCGTTTGACGACAACCTATTGAATGTCATTTTCATAGGTCAAATATGAGTTCTGGATGAAAATTGTCAAATACGCTTGTCTATAAATTTTACTTCATTAACAATTTCGTAAATACGTACTTAATTAATCAGCTAAATGTATGGAAGGTGGGAAGGGCCTAGAGTTGGCAGTCCAGGCCCAGAGGGGGMAGCTGCCTCCCCCTTGCCCTTCCTTCGGTACAACCATGTCAATTGTTATTGTAGTATCTAAGCGACCGTTGTTAGTTATGTAAGTTGTTTCGGCCGGGTCTGGTGTTAGTTGTATAAGTTATGTTCAATTGTAATGGGGATTCATTCAATAAATGTTTGAGCAAGAGGACGGTTGTTTCAATTGTGTGTCCGCATATCAGTGATTTTACAGTGGCGACGAGGATAAACGTTAGATTGGAAGTCTAATCACTTTGTATAATAAAAGTAAGTATTAACCAACCTATTTAGAAAGCAGTTCGAAAGGTGCACAAAAAAAAGGGACGAAGGTCCAGAGAATAAAGGGACGAAGGTCCAGAGAATAAAGGGACGAAGGTCCATACAATAAAGGGACAAAGGTCCATACAATAAAGGGACAAAGGTCCATACAATAAAGGGACAAAGGTCCATATAAACAAGGGCAACGGTCCAACGAACAGAAAACAAGGGACGAAGGTCCAGATACACAAAAGACAAAGGTCCGAGCAGCAACGAAGTTCCCAACAAACAAACATAAAGAATGGTGTGCACCTTTCAGAAAACAAACAGACTTTAACATTTCGTAATTAAGCAGTGACGTTTAACGTTGTGATTCCCTTTACAGGGAACAGTGGAAGCAATGAGTCACCCGATGAATGTACCGGCATTAGAAAATTTCGATTGCGATGGTGACGTTTGCTCTGTTGGTGTTAGATGGGACAAATGGAAAAGGGCATTTTCCATATACTTGGAAGCAGCTGGCATTGTAGACCCTTCAAAAAAAAGGGCCACCTGTTAAATGTCAATTTTTGTATCTGCGTTGTTATTAAAATAAAAGGTGTTTTTGTACGTTTATTAATTTCTTGCTATGTTTAGAATCGCTGTTAATAAGATAAAAACTAAAATCGAACCGAATGCGTATGCGTGCGATTAACTGTTTTGGCGAGAAATATCAGCGTCGCGAGGAGATGCAAAAGTAGGCAATGAGTATTGATGTGTCATTTTTGACAGAGAGAAATATTCTTGATTTTGGCTCAGTGAGAGCGAGGTCTTTGGCCATGATGTGCCTCAGGCAGTGAGAGTAAGGTCTTTGGCCATGATGTGCCTCAGGCAGTGAGAGTAAGGTCTTTGGCCATGATGTGCCTCAGGCAGTGAGAGTAAGGTCTTTGGCCATAATGTGCCTCAGGCAGTGAGAGTAAGGTCTTTGGCCATGATGTGCCTCAGGCAGTTTTAAACCCCTAGCGCAGAGTGCCCGGTTAACAGCCGTGGTTCCTTCGAGTGGGTGACTTGCATTCCGCGGGGTAATGCGGGCTGCTCGAATGACATAGTTCTGGTGGAGAGGGTAGCCTTATTAGGTGCCCCCGATCCGGGCTATTGGAATGCGACCCTATAGGCCTTAGGGTGAGCGTTCGGGGAAGCCTCTACTATTTCAGGTTGACACTAGCTAGTTGTTGAAGAGAGAAAACTAACAAGGTATTCATAACCACCATTGATAAAGATGTAATCTCAGGGATGAAGCCATAGACAGGACAAGGATGAGGCCCTTGGGGTGAAAACCCCTCTGTGAGTCTTAAATGTATCTGTTTGAGTTTAACGGATGAGTAACTTATGTTTTGTTTTTGCATCTCCCGCGCATATGTGAAACCGCCTTGCCTGTCCACCGGAGTGACCGCATTGTTATGACCCACGGATGAAGGCGGTGATAATGTAAGTTTTTCTTGATTATTCCCGCATTAGTTTTTCTATGTTTTTCACACCCTCCTTCATATGGGAGGACTAGGTCTACAGGAAGTTTACTATAACATACCTGGGGCACACGTCGAGGCATCTGCAGAGGAAGATGTGTACAACATTGCAGTTACAAAATTGGACGAATACTTCTCGCCAAAACAAAGCCGTGTTTTTGAGAGGCATATCTTTAGACTCATGAGTCAGGGGCCAGACGAGAAGTTTGAGAAATTTCTGGTGCGATTGCGAAATCAGGCAGGAAAATGCGGATTTGGAAATCYAGATGMGCATTTAATCGATCAAATTGTGGAAAAAGGAAGCTGCCCTGAGTTAAGAAAGAAAATACTTTCAACTGGAGACAGTATTACACTTGAAATGATCATAAAGGAAGCAAACTCCCTGGAGGCTGTTAGTAGACAAATGGGAGAATTTTCCAGAAGTCGTGAAGCTAACACAGAAATTAATCGAGTAAGACAAGGCGCGATTAAAAGTTATCATTCCTCCGTTCCTTCCAAAGATTGTGCCCGATGTGGTAGGAAAGAACATTCATCTTCGAGTGGAGAATGTCCTGCTAAGGACAAAGAATGCCACAAATGTGGATTCAAGGGTCATTTTATGAGTCAATGCAGGACAGCGGCCAAACGAAGGAAACCTAATGTGAACCAAGGCAAACCACAGCAAACGAAAAAATTGAAACCCACAAGCGTACAAAGTATTGAAGAAGGTACTGATTACATTTTTAATGTCGATCAAGACGAAGTCATCGGTTGCACATTAGGCGGAGTTCAAATCAATATGCTTATAGACTCGGGCAGCAAGAACAACCTGATTAGCGATAAAGACTGGGAGAACTTGAAAAGATCAAAAGTAAACGTCACAAACCTAGTAAAAGAACCGAATAAAACGTTCTGGCCTTACGCTGCATCAAGCCCGCTTGTTGTTCTGGGATCATTCACAGCTACAGTTTCCATAGGACGGGCGGAAACAACAGCCACGTTTTATGTAATAAAGAACGGTACTAGGAGCCTACTAGGAAAGAATACGGCCATAGCCCTAGATGTTTTGAGAATTGGTGCTAACCCGGTTAATAACATATCAGTGCCGTTTCCAAAGCTTCGAAACGTGATGGTCGACATTCCGATTGATGAGACCGTCAAACCAGTGTGTCAACCCTACAGAAGAATACCTATCCCACTGGAAGCAAAGGTCAACGCAAAACTGGAGGAACTCATAACCTCAGACATTATAGAGGAAGTCGCAGAACCATCCAGATGGGTCTCGCCTATCGTCCCAGTTCTAAAGGAAAATGGAGATATACGGATATGCATAGATATGCGACAGGCAAACGCAGCAATTATTAGRGAAAACCACCCTCTTCCGACGATGGATCAACTACTTCMACGGATAAGAGATGGTAAAATTTTCTCCAAACTAGACATTGAAAATGCTTTTCATCAAGTTGAGATATCACCTTCATCTCGTCACATCACAACATTTATTAGTAGTAAAGGATTACTGCGCTACAAAAGACTAATGTTTGGAATTTCTTGCGCTCCAGAAATTTTCCAAAAGTTGATGGAACGAATCTTGATGAAATGTGAGGGGACTATCAATTTCATAGACGACATCTTAATCTTTGGAGCAACTGTAGACGAACATGACGAGAGATTGAAGAAAACCATGGCAGTCCTAGAAAAGAATGGTGTTCACCTCAACAGGAAGAAATGTGTATTCAGATTGAGACATGTGGAATTCCTTGGTCATCAACTGTCACCTGAAGGCATCAAACCTCTAGATAGTTACGTGGGAGTTGTGAAAACATTTAGAGTTCCAAACACGATCGAAGAAGTGCAAAGTTTTTTGGGGTTGGTGAACTATGTTGGAAAATGGATCCCAAATCTGGCAACGTTAACGGAACCACTTAGAAAACTATTGCGTATGAAATTAAATAAACAATCAGCTCTCGGGAAGTTATGGCTTGATGAACAACAGCAAGCATTCCAAAAGATGAAGGAAACCCTATCCAATATAAGCAATCTGGGTTACTACAACCCCAACGACCGAACACAAGTTCAAGCCGATGCAAGTCCTGTCGGTCTTGGTTGTGTATTAATACAGATAAACGATGCCGGCCCAAGGCTCATCGCTTTTGGGAACAAAAGTTTAACTGATTGTGAGAGAAGGTACTGCCAGACGGAAAAAGAGGCATTAGCTCTGGTATGGGCAGTGGAACATTTCCATATGTACCTGTTCGGGAAAGAAGAATTTGAACTGATCACCGATCACAAACCCCTGGAAACAATTTTTGGGAAGAGATCAAAACCTTGCGCTCGTATAGAAAGATGGGTTTTAAGACTGCAGTCTTACAGATTCAGGGTTATATATCGGCCAGGAAAATCAAATATAGCAGACCCTTTGTCAAGATTACCGCGGTTGCAATCGCAGCCCACACCTTTCGACGAGGAATGCATCAGCCAGATCATTAGTTATTCAAAGCCAACGCGCATATCATTATCAAAGATTCAAGAATGTTCAAGCACAGACCCTGAAATTCTTAAAGTCAAAGAGGGTCTACATAATGAAGCGTGGGATATTGCGGTAAAACAGTTTAAAATTTTTCAAACCGAGCTCTGTTTCTACGAAGGAATACTGCTAAGAGGAAATAAAATTGTTATTCCATCTAGCTTAAGGGACAGAGTGTTAGAAGCCGCGCATGAGGGACATCCTGGGATTGTGGGCATGAAAAATCGGCTGCGCACGAAAGTATGGTGGCCCAAAATCGATGCTGACGCAGAGAAAGTAGTCAAGGCTTGCAAAGGATGCACACTGGTATCAGCGCCCTATCCCCCAAACCCGATGAAACGCCGGGAACTTCCAACACAACCGTGGGTTGCAATAGCGATGGACTTTTTAGGACCTCTTCCAAGTTCAGATTATATATTGGTAGTGGTGGACTACTACAGCCGTTACAAAGAAATTAAAATTACACGGGACATAACCGCTAAGAACACCGTAAGCACTCTACGGGAAATGTTTTCTAGGCTAGGATATGCACAATGCATCAATGCCGACAACGCCAAGCAATTCACAAGTCGTGAATTGAACGACTTTTGTAAAGAAGCCGGAATTACCCTGTATCATACAATCCCTTACTGGCCACAGCAAAACGGTGAAGTGGAAAGACAAAATAGAGATCTACTGAAACGGATAAGGATCAGCCACGGGCTGAAACGGGACTGGAAAAAGGAATTGTTGGACTACATGTTAATGTACAACAGCACCCCCCATACAGTCACTGGAAAAACACCATCAGAGCTGTTTTTTGGCAGGCAGTGTCGAGACAAAATTCCCTCCCTGAGTGATCTTGGGAATAAGGAGCTGGACGGAGAGGTTCGTGATAGAGATAAGTCGAGGAAGGAGAAAGGCAAGGAATACAGTGACCGTAAACGCAATGCCGGAGAAAACCATTTGGAACCTGGAGATAAAATATACGTGAAGAACCTAATTAAAGAAAACAAAACCTGCCCCGAGTTCAACCCGACCCCGCACTCTGTAATATCAAGCGGTGGTGGAGATGTCCAAGTTAGGAATGATGAAACGGGTCAGGTGTACCGAAGAAATGTTGTGCACCTAAAGAAAGTCGAGGGTGAATGGAGGGTGTCCGGAAGTTCTGAAGGAGATGTATCCAACGCGGACACGCCACCTGAAGAAGGACAGTAGCACTGAAAACACGCAGAAAATCTTGTGTTTTCCGTATTCAGATTATCTGTATTTAGGTACCCAGTTGTAAGTTGTTAAGTAGTTAAGTACATCTAGTTGTAGGTTTATTTTGTTTTAATAAGAAAATGGATGTAGTATCTAAGCGACCGTTGTTAGTTATGTAAGTTGTTTCGGCCGGGTCTGGTGTTAGTTGTATAAGTTATGTTCAATTGTAATGGGGATTCATTCAATAAATGTTTGAGCAAGAGGACGGTTGTTTCAATTGTGTGTCCGCATATCAGTGATTTTACAGTTATGAACCGAAAGTCCTGATTGGCGATACCTCGTAGATAATTTAAAGATTTGTATACCATGGACTTAATTTGCTAATTGCCAATTATTTCCTATTGTATGGAAAGAAATGACAATGAGCTACATGTACAGTCGCCTTCAGAATTAATGTCGTACAGATGGTGGAGATTATTTTTGACGTTTCCAAAAACCAATCAAAAAATTTAATTTCGATCAATCATCATTTTCAACGAATCGAAACACTATTAAGTGTGAATTTTCACAAGAGCAAATTCTCGCTGGAATAATTTAAGGTAGGTTTTCCATTGCAACAAAAATTGTTGGCTTGGCGTCTGTCATCTAACTACTAAAAATGAGTGTAACATGATTTAATACGTCTTCACTCGATGAATAATATTAAAACAGTGTTCGTGCTTGTTACGTCAAAAAATAATCCATCGAATACCACATGGGAGTGAGAATAAATTAGAAAATAATTCTCCAGAAATTTTATTCCCGAACTGTCGCCATTTGGCAACACCGTGGCTATTGCCACGCAACAGTTCTCGAAGTTCTGTCGAATTAGTTTCAATTTATTCCCACTCTCTTGTGATACCATAACTGAAAATAACGATGGGCCAATTTTGCTGCAACCCGATATACAGTTGCAGACGACGTAGATGTGACAAAAGAAGCGATACATCCTCCTTTCTTTAATGCTCAAAAAATAATCCTTCGAATACCGCTGAGGGTTCGATAAATTTGAAAATAATTCTCCAGTTGTCTTTCTGTCAGATTATTTTCAATATATTCTCACTCTCGTGATATTATTGCCGACAATAAGCTATTGTGATAATTGCCAGTTTAATAGTGTATTGATTGGCTAAACGGTACGCACGTGGGATGAAATTAAAACTTTACAAGAAATCACAAACCCTCTAGTATTACTTCGTAATAAAACTTCAAACACAGCATTTAAGCACATTCGTTACACCTATATTTCATTAATAMCATTTTGAAGACATTTTAACGAACGTATCCTGAAAAAAACTAAATGAACCAAACGTGCTCCATTACATTAGGTGATCATTTCTACGTTTTATGCAAACTGTAAGAAATGTAAACTCACTGGTATCTAAAAAAATATACACGAGAGTAGTATATTTGTCATTTGTCATGTATGTATTTTCTTACAATAACGTCGGATTCAAGTAATGTACTTGTGAAGCAAAACTAGTAGATTACTGTTAACTAGAAACTAAGAATTTGGTAGGTATAGATATCGTAGCAATATATTTATACCTATAAAAGTCATCGCTAGTAAAAATCTCTTACCTTCTGACGACGCATCAATAGTGCGCCAGAACTTAAACTTGGAAACAGAATTTGAGGTTGCCTCAGATCCCATAGAAATTTAATCCATTATACATCATGATAAGTTTGTGGTAGATCCACTTAATTCAAACAATGTAAAGACATAATTATATTAAAATCTATCTATGCTGTGCTGTCTGCACCGCAACCAAGTGCAGATCTATTTCGCTATCATTATAGCTCATCAGTGCAGTCTAGGTCAGTGTAATGCTGACAAATGGCTTTGCCATCTAAATTCTTACATAATTATATGGTTACTTGGAAAGGAATAATAGTGTAATATGTGCTTCGGTTTAAATCATCTCTTTTGGGACTCACTGTATATTATTAGGGGTATTTAAATTTTTGCACAATTTATTTATTTGCGCATTTTAGTAATAGTGTATGTTTTAAATTGTCGCTGTGCTTTGATGTTTTTATGCTTTTTGATCTTCCATATTTGCTAACGACCTTAGTTTAGAAACTCGACTAAATATTACATCAGTAATTAATTATTTTTGGAAGTTTTTAGATACGTTCTTTTGTAAGCCGATATTTCAATGTGCCAATACTTGAGCCAAAGTTGAACGTTAAGTTTCATTAACTAGCTTCGTCTGTGACTTCCTTAGTGATATCTTTGGTGGTTTCATTACTGACACGTTCTTCTTTCGTAACATGTTAATTGCGATGTGATAGAAATTTTGTTACGACTACGGTATAATACTAATTACCTATTATAACATACCGTGGTTACGACGTAGAATGCGGTAGCCTAGTGTGGGCAACTATTATATTACAATTACTGCAATCGCTTGATGTTATGCACAATGTATGTATAGTATCATATTATCTATATCAACTTTATTGCACTGCATTACTGCATGTGACGACAGACAATCTCTCAATATAAGATATTTCAGATCCTAAAAGTTAGTGAATTACATGTTTATGATTGTTATATTTGAAAATGATGTTATTTGGATACGTGAATTTTAACACGAAATGATCACCGTTGAGCATGTATAAGCGTTATCTGTATAATAGTCAGAGAAGTGTAAACTATGTGGCAAAAATTTTCAATTTGGACAAGACTCGCTTTACCGAAAAATATTTGGATCAGTCGCTTATTCAAATCAAGAGCTTTGTTTAAAAGACGCTATGCATTGAATGCAAAACCTATAAGCTATATAGGTGAC
This sequence comes from Rhyzopertha dominica, assembly GCA_025024175.1. Taxonomy (NCBI): domain Eukaryota; kingdom Metazoa; phylum Arthropoda; class Insecta; order Coleoptera; family Bostrichidae; genus Rhyzopertha; species Rhyzopertha dominica. The sequence goes on from QCXZ01000003.1 coordinate 22,157,690, forward strand.
AATAGTGTTTTCTTATGTTATCTAGAGACTTGCATACGTACTAAATATTTTTTATGGTATCCCATTAAGCGTTATTCCAGAAACTCCTTAATGTTTGAAGATGTCACTAACGCATAGAGTTTTCTAAAGTCACTGAATCTTATAAAGTACGGTTGTGATGTAAGTACAGGGTTTCTATAAATGATTCATGCATCCAGCAGGCGCTTATGGAAATTATCGACTAAATCAATTTGCCGCCTCACAGGAAAGTGAACACATCTATTGCTTCGACCGATACCTGCCATCTATTGATTGTCGAATTAACTGATTTATTTTAATATGAAAAACGCGTGGGAGTGTGCATTTTCAGCTTATGATGTAATGTCTTGTAGGATAATTATCTTTCAGGTTTGAAAAACCTCAGATCGGAGCTGTAGGGTGACACGGTTTCGGGTAAGTTTAGGTTATATTTATCGTAATTGTGAGGTTAAGGACTACAGTAGGTAAGCCTGTCAAATTGTACTGTTATGTACTTAAAAGGTGTTTTTAGTCTGCCGCAATGGTAAAATTTAATTATGTTCTATACTACATATATAGCAGTGACGTTAGCTGAACTATCGGGTATTCTACGGGGAAGTTTCCTAACTTAGAAATTATAAAAAGCTAAACTGCATTAGTACAAATGCTAGGTTACTAAAGAAGTACAAACATGAAAATAGAGAAAAAGACTGAGTTAAGTGCGTAGGTTTTCAAATTTACAGAAAATAATTAGATTATAATGCCATACCTGAAAGTCAGTGACCGCAACAAAAAGGGATTATGACGGACGTAGTTGTGTATATTAAAGTAATGTGTAGTGTCGTACAAGTTTTTTCAGTTTTTACATTTAACAGTACAAATTTGTTACAAACTACTGGTTTGTTGTATAATAAACATTTTAGCAAATTAAACATTAAAATTTAAGTCACCTCTTCTGGTTTTTTCTTGTTTGTACTTAACATTTATCTTCTATTTGGAGCTTTGCCCCCAAGCTAATTTTCTGGCTACGCCACTGTTTCCAACCATAAACTTCACTAGGAACATCGAACATCCTCCCTTTCAACAACGTAAAACTGTTACAACCATAGATAAGGTTACAAATTCCCTTCTTTTCCCAAGGAAACATGCGGTTCCTCTCTTTACTGCGATCCCTTTTTGGTTGTTAAAATACTGTGTCAAGTTTAGAGTTTTGTTAGATGTAAATTTAACGGGCATTGATTAAAAACGGGTGAAGCAAGCGATGGTTTATCTGTAACGCGTAGGGTCTGTGGTGGAGATAAACGTTCATTCTACGGCTACAAATCTCGGAATACAAAATGATTAAGGAATAAATCAGATAAAAATAACTAAGCTTGTTTGACCATTGCCACAAGTGACAGTTCAGTTTGTGGCGCCAGCAGTGCCACATACTTTCACGACGAAAAAACCATTTTCAGCTTACTTGACCAGTATTTTTTATTAAGGCCCGTTACTTATTCCATTGTTCAATGCCCTAGTCGTAATCTACAATTTTATGGCATCACTGGATGCCTGAAATGTAGCAACCTAAAGCTGGAAAAATGGAAGAGCTGCTAATGAGTATCCCTGCAGAAAGGCTTCCCGTTACTCAAAATTTTGAAGTTTTGTGTGCAACGATGGTTATTTAGGGATAATTTTTACCTTATATAATAGAATGTTAAAACCAACACTTAAAAAATTCTGAACAGCCTTTTTAACAGGACAGCGACGAGTTTTTCTTGTTTTTCATTAAGAAGGGGTAAAAGTTACGCATAGGTACATGGTAATGACACAAATTAAGAGGGGCATTTACTTGGAGCGATCGGGCAAAATGTAAACTATGCAACCCGTGTTACCAGCGGGACATGGGACGTAAGAGGGTAGCCGATAGGTTGAAATCACGCAAAGATCAGACGGGCTAAACTAATATTCGGAAAATTGCTGACTGTAGCGTGTGCATAAAAAAGTAAGCATGATATTAGTAACTTACTATGATATTATACCAGGTTATTCAAAATATGGAATAACCCATTTATTTCTGTAAATGTGAACTATATAACATTTCATTCTAACTACATGTCGACTATGATTTCTGGAGGAACTTTTATAATAATTTTCATTCCGCCTCCCCATTGCTTCGGCGGACAGTAAACTAATGTAAAAGAGCTTTTAACATTAAACTTGTCACGTGTATTTAGACATACAATCTTAGAAATCCAGTCATATCGGAATAAATCGTATACCGCTCGATCATTCCCGACAGGTTTGTATCTTAGCCTCACCGCATCCGCGTTCCGCTCTCTTGACGGACTCGTGCGAAAGGGTTTGCGATTTTAGATTTTTTAAATGTTTTTACTTATTTATTGTGCTCATGTTTTTGGCAGTGTACAAAGAAATATGTAGCTACAACGTGGAGTTCGAATTTTTCGTTTATGTGCCTTAGTTTTCGAGAAATAGCTCGCCAAAAATATGCATTTTTAAGCAAAATATAACAACAAATATTTACATTATCGTCCCAAATTCAGAAAAAACTCGAACTCTACGTTGTAGCTACATCTTTTGTCATTGTCATGTCGAAATTTCACTTCGAAAAAGGTTCGAATAACTCAGTAAAATGTAAAACGGTAGGTGCTTAAAATGACCCGCTTCGCTCTAGGTAAACGCCCCTCTTAAAGAAGGCAAAAGTCTGCATACAATATGAAGCAATATATATTATTTATACGGGGTAAGGTAAAATTATTTACAAAAACCGCTGCAAATTGAATCAATACTTCAACATCCAATTGTCAAAATAACATTTACGTTTTTATTTCTTATATTATCCGATTAGTAATCGGATTTTGAACATTTTTTCTACACATTTTTTCTAAGGCAAACGGTCCTCATGATATTAGCAAGAATACATACATTTTTAAAATCTGTTTTTTCCTAATAACTCAGGAAGTATTAACTTAACAAAAAAAATTACAACAGTGCTTTCCGATCAGAAATTTGATTTCCTATATAATACCAAAATTTAAAAAAATCGTACGAACAGGGACCAAAATACGTTTTTTTTGTGAGAAATTTTATTTCCTATCTGATGGTATATTTATTTTTTGAATATATTAAATATATTCGGAGATATTTAAGAAAAACAGTTTTCTATAAGTGACGCTTTTTTGCTATCTTCTAAACAATTTGCTGCACCGAAAATTTATAAGGGCGAATAATACTCGCAGTTATACCACTAATCACATACTAAAACGAAAAAAAATTGCAAAAAGGGTAGTTACCCCCAAATTTTCGGTCTCGGATCCTGTATTTTCAAAATTTTGTTATATTTATGTGTTGTCACAGTCTAAGAATGTAGTTTTCTTAAAATAAAGTTGTTCCGCTACCGGAATTATATGTATATACAAACTATATCACATAATATGAATTATAAATCAAGGTCCACAAAGGGAAGATTTATATTGTAAGTCAAGTGCATGCTTTGTAAATATATTACATACGTCAGGCAGTAGATCTGATTAATAAGAACGCGTTAGCGTTGGGCATCAACAACCACGTATTTGTTAACGTAAAGAGACGACATGCAAGTCACAATGAGCACAGAGTAGTTAGCCCAAATTAGCACCAACAAAACAACTGCTCTAGCTGATGCTATCTTTGAAAAAACGCATCAGCATTCTAATCCGTGCTTTGTATTTTGAGCTAACCAACAAAGGATAAATGTTGCTGTAAACAATCGTTATGTTAAGACATTGTATCACAGATCTATAGACATAATTCATACATCGAACAGAGTATATCTCCAGGGTATCATTTTGTTGTCAACGAAAAGTAGAATTCCAACGAACGTATATAATATGTGTAACACCTAAGGGTCTGTAATTTATCGTGAAGTCATTAGTATAGCAAGGAATGTTTTGCATTACATATCATTAACCAGCTTGAAATTGCGATCTTTCCTTTTAGTTTAAAGGAATCCACTGATTTTTATTCGCAGTTTAATCAATAATACCAGTTCTATCAAAACCTTTTGTTTTTATGTATGTGCCAGAATGCTATTCATTGTTGAAAAATAGTGGTTGTAATTGTGTGGTATTCATCTGAAAAACTAAATCTCTATACATTAATTAAATTTGGATTAGATCACTGTTTTAACAATTGGTAAGCTTAATATATTATTCGTCTGTGTATTTTTTAATTCGACGTGTAATATTTCTGGCTCACCAAGTCCAATGAACGAAGTAGAATTAGACTGCGAGCTTTTTTCCTTAAATATTTTACCTATCATTAAACTTCGGACAAAAAATCGTGAGAGGTGCAAAGAATATTTGTTAGAACAACAAAACGAATGCATACAGACTAATAATTAATATCCCGCAGAGCACCATTACCCCTTCTAGAACTCAATAAACGAACAGGACAAGCACATACAAAACTGTCCTAGCCGTGGACACAATTGTCATTTCCGAAAGACAAACATAAAAAATACAGGGGTCCCAAATCTGTAAACGGCTCCAGACAACAGCTCATTCGAGAAAGAAGAATATACAGAAAAGGTAAGCTAATAACATATACATATAATAATATCTAATGAAAGCATTCACTTCGGTGCACCATGCAAACCTTCCAATTCCAATTCTTAACTTCCCGTAACATGTGCCATGTGGGAGCCCCTTAGCAACACTCATCCATCCCAGCGTAGACGACCCACTCAGCGGTATATTTCGGAACGGCAGAAATGCTCACCGTACGATGGTTCAATCCAAAATCTATACGAGCCCAGTCGCATATGTATTGGATCAACAGTCATTCCTGAATATAATTTGGCAGCTCCACAAATTGTCTTTACACGGAAAAATAAAACTAACAAAATTGAACAACATGAACAACACTGAAATATATACATCACATTTGAGTTATGTATCGCAATTTAATTGGACCGTTTAACATTTTGTTGTTACCACTATGTAACATTCCTTTATGTTTATTAAATTTATATTTGGCCGTTGTGTCCACCAAGTTTCTGAATGAAAAGAACAGTTTTTGTTTTAATTTAACAACTGAGCTTGGAGGGGTTGTTCGTAACTTTTTTTATTTCATACCATAAAGTTTCAATGGGCGAAGTTCAGGAGAACTGTAAGGGCAGGTCATGAGTGGAATTTGGATGACTTGCAAAAATTGTTGTTTTATTTTCGCGGTATGGCAAACAGCTTCATCCTGCTAATACACAAATGCACCTTCGTTTGAATGCAGTAGTATTGTAATATACTTTTTGTTCAAACGTCATTAAAGTGGCAATTTTCTGCAGCTAGCATAGGAGCCAAAGTGTCAAATTATATCTTAGCAACAATGACACTCACTTTTGCTGCATATRCGCAGCAAAAATCATTTGCAGCCACGGCGGCAAATATTAAGGAAACTTGATTAAAATTATGAAGTTTTATTAACGTTTTGTGACACATCAAATTATTTTTCTGGTTGTTTACATTTCGTCACTAGAGAAACCTTTCCCAGAGCAAACTAAAATAATCACTGAAGCACGATACGCAAATTTAAAATTACTCAAATTTTTAATTAGTGCTAGATTCTTTGTCGAAGTTTAAAAAAAATAGCATATGTTATTTGKAGCTAAAGTGACTTTATCTCCTCATATACTACTATTGTGTATTAACTGTAGCATCTATAAATACCAGATGCCCCAACCATCACTGACAAAAAAAACTTTGTTTTTCGCTTTAGAAAATCCTTGTGAAATTCTTCCCCCGTCCTACTCAGAATTCGAAGACGCGTATCGCCCACGTAGATTTGTTCCAAAAGTGTTGTGGCCATATGGACTGTTTTTTCGCCCAAAGTAAATACATTTGTTTTTGTTTCTTTGGTAAGAAATGGTTTTTCCTTAGCCTAAAACTCACACACTGTTACAACTGAAATTTGAATAGTACCAGATTACTACCTTGTAATATCCGAAATTTAATTTCTTCCCAAGTTTTAAACAAGTATCCTTAGAAATAAGCTTTCCTACTGCTTCACTCCACTCTCTTGCTTAGTTGTCTCGACGATACTCATCTACAGTGATGGGCGTTTACGCGTAAATTATAATTTTCTACGTTACATGCGTAGAAAATGTAGATAAAGCACTTTGGCGTAGATTTTAAGTAGAAAATATAAAACGAGTATATTATGGCTAAAATGTATTAAGTACATACTAAAACAAAACGAAATTAGTTTGATTCTAATTTCCCTGTTTTGTTGGCTTCTCCATGTGTCAAATTTCTTAAAATTTAATAGTTTTTTATATCTAATACGTTAAATGGACATAGCCGTCGTTTTTTATTATATTAAAGTCTTCGAAAATAAGTAGAAATCGACTTCTTATGTTAAAATAGTGTTTACTCTTCTTTCTTTGCCAAGCTTTCGATTTTTATTTCAAATCTTCGTCAGGGCTTCTATAAACATTTACAATGGTACATAAGTATAACAACATGTAGTTGAACCATACTGAAAATGCGGTTTATAATAAGGGGCCAACTAAAACATGCAAAATACGATCCATTTATGTATAATGTTATTTGGAATTTGAAGTTTTGATTTTAGACAGATTAATGACAAAATCTGAAAGTTGCAACATAGCTACCACATTTTTTATAAATAACTGCACGGTTTACTAAACATTTTTATTTTCCTAACTTATGATTTCAATATGTCTGAGACAATAAATAGGTGTAAATGTAAATATTATATTACAAACTTGCATATCATGTTTCAGTAATTAGTAGTTGCTTCTTCAGATCAATGTATCTAGTTCAGCAACAAGAACTGCTTCTGTACCCTGTTGATTTCCTTTCAAAGAATTTGCGATAAAAGAACATGAGTAGCTTATGAAATTTCTGTTTACAGAGAAGAAAGAACATAAAATCACAGTTTACAGTCATTAAGGAGTCCATTTGACCCACTGAGGGCTTCAAAGTGCTTTTCATAGCACGCTTGTCGGGTCTTCTGGCCCTAAGGTATGACCAAATATGTTATTGCTGTTTAGACATTTACCACGTTTAGAGCAGTAGTGGTAATAGACACCATTAAATAACTAAATATTTCTAAATTTCTGATTATCTACACAATGCTATTTTCTACAGTAGAATTTCAAAGTAGAATATTATATATAGTTTACGCGTAGACAATAGCGTATTCTACATGATGTATTCTACGCGCCCATCACTGCTCATCTATCTTTCATAATTAATTCCTTCAACGCACGCAAATCACGTACCGTGATTTTAGGTTTTAAAGTTTTGTTTCCACTGAAGAAACATTAGGAAACTTTTGTGTTTCTGTTGCTTGTTCCACAGAATGTTAGTTGTGCACTTTGATATTTACACCTATAAAAATAATGTAGTTTAAGTGGGTTAATGAGCTGGTTATAGAACTTTTAGAAAACTACAGAAATAGTGAGTGTCTGAAATTTTGTCGAATTTTTGGAGTAATTTCACATACTAGCCACCTAATGTCATTGCTGCTCGTTCGTAGAAAGTTGTGGACAGCGCCACCGAACACATGTCAATTCTGTAAATTATCCCTTTTTAATTAAAACATTTAGTAGTTGTAGGCTCTTCCTCATCCAGTATTTGTGTTTTCTTTTGGAGGTTTTATTTGTAGGTAATACAAGATATGCCGCCGCTGCTAATAAGACGTCTTCATCTTCCATGTTGCCGCAACTTATCTCACAGTAGAAACACTTAGTTGCACTTTCACAAACTAAGCAGGTACATCAACATTTGTTAGTTAAATATAGTTCCTTTGGTGGAAACAAAAAGTTTATATGTGTTGCTGAAAGTTTCCGAAACAGTCAACAGTGGGAGACGCAAGGCAACAACAAGTTCCTACAAGTTTATCCGGTGTAAACAGGACCTTATAGCAACAGTACCTGTATTTGACAGTTCCCTGTGCTATGTGCATTAAATTTCGAAGATCTTGCGAAATCGCTTTTCCACGAGTCATAACTATAATAATAGTCTCAAGTAGTAATAAACACATAAAACACACAGAGCAACGCGACACTGTTAATTTTTATTAGTAAACTAACAGTTCATTATGTGAAATAAATCAGATGCCCTCCAATTCTCACATGCACCAATCAGCCCGCCGCGCCGCGGTTATAGGCGACCGACGGTCTACCGTTACAATTTGCTCTCTACCCCTGCCTGATGAGCCCCAACAGGAAGAAACTAGTGTGAGAGTGAACTGACCAAGGCAGATGATTTATTTCATCATTGCTTTACGGATGCCATCGCTAGGGACCTGCACTAGGCCGGTATCTATCACAGTTATAGACCGCTTAAATGGCATCGAAGGCATCTGCTCTCCTATTCTCACAGTTCATTATTTGGTTTCCATGGCTACCTGATTTTCCACGAAGAATCGTTTTTGATCCAAACTTGTAAATGTTTCACTCTGTACTAAACTTACAACCAACAAGAATTGTTTACTGTGTCAAACCAATATGTTATTTTATATATGTTGCGTCGCTTGTAGACCCAATTGTATTGGGGTATTGGCGTAGATAAACACAGTATCCTCATATTTGGCACTTGTAAACATATTCTACCTTTCATTAAATGTAAAACTGTCTAGCAAACATATTTACTTAGGCAACTGTATAATGTGTAAAATTTGAAATCAAACTATCTTAAACGCGTCTATTGGCGGGCGATGTGATTACTGAATAAGGTTTATCTTCTAACAAAATGTCGATTTTTTTCTAGTTTCTAAAGATGCATCCAAAATAAATATTTTTGTAGACATCGTAGTCTAAAATTGCTATTATAATGGTGAATAAATTTAAAGAATAAAAAGCATTGCTTAATGAAGGTTGACTACCACTGCTTTCCAACTCTTATAGGTAACTGCAGATAAATGAAAATTCTGGAAATTTCATATAACGGCTTCATGGAATGTATTATTATTTCACAAAATATAAACCTTAAATATTGGGAGATGATCCATTAAATAATTATTAAAAATGGTTACTACGCAATTTCAAAATATTGGATCTCTAAAACGAAACCATATAGGATGTCTTCGTATAAACATTCGCGCCTTAGAAATAATCATATGTACTATTATTCTACAAGATATATTGCAGTTTCCTTGCTAAAATATAGCTACTGTGAAGTAACAGTTTTGATAAATACAATAGTTTGTAAGTAGTCCCAATAATATGCATATTCATTTACAATAATTACTACGTGGCGTATTAATAATAATTGGCCAAAGTTTAATAGTACATGAAAATTTTCAGGTCAGGTTTAAAAAAAACGACATCGCCTTTTGATTGCTCATTCAATGTGCTCTAAAGAAGATATACTCCTTTCACTTCGTTATAATGAACCATGAAACCATATACGAGGTTAAATTTCTGTGTGACTTATTCAATAAAAATTATAAAAAGAACACAATAGCATGTGAAGGTGGCTGATCCCCGCAAATGAATTTTTTATTTTGAAAAAACATTCACCGGTCTCACTCTCAGTTGTTTAAGTCTCTCTATCGGTTTTGAATAAACGTTTTGATTTATGTACAAATATCAAATCTAAAGAACTATAGTTCTATTATTGTAAAAATATACAAAAAATTGAATTTTATGGTAAGTACTATTTTAACGCCATATATCTCAATTACAGAAGCTCTTAAAAATATATTATGTATTCGTCCTATTTTTTATTAGCTCTATATCTCTTCAGATTATGTCTACAAATTTAGGGGCAATATGCATAATGAATAATAAAAAAACCGCTATTTGTTTAATTCAAAAGTTAATAAATAAACAAGGACACTAAACAGATTGTAGTCTCTAGAAATATTGAAGTCGTGCGACAATGGTGCCTGAACAGTTTATAGAATGAACTACTTTGAGTATTGTGCAAAACTACGTGGTTTTAAATAATATCGGGCAACAGCTTGTTGGCAAATGTTAGTCATAGAGAATCAAAACTTCTATGGTGTCAATGTGTCGATTTTTTTATTTATTCTGTCTCAAAGTTGCAGTTTCAGTTTGTCAAAAAATCTGAGATTACTCTATTTCACCAATTTGATAGTTGCCTTCTGTATTTACATTTCTTATTAGGTAACCGTTTACGTTTAAAATTCAAGAACACTCTGGAACTTATCACCAGAAATTATTAATAATCTAGCTCAATTAAATAGCTTGAAATCAAACTAATTGTATGAATGTGCTTTGTTTCACGTGTCTTTTTTTATCAAATAGCTCTGATATATAGTTTTGATACTCTTTGAAAGTGACCGTATTGTCGAAACTATTGTCAAAGCTATCTGTTAAAAGAATGTGAAACAAATAACACTCAAACAATCAGCTTGTTTGCAAACTATTTAATTGATTCAGAATATGCCACGATGTGTACATCTTCGAAAGTATCTGTTCAATAATCTAGCTGTTAGTACACATTTTTTTGCAATTTTTTGCTCAAATTTGATACCCTCATTATAAAGTTTGAAGGATCTTAGAGAAACAGATTCGTATTCTCGTTGTTATAGCATTATAATTAGCTATCAAATTGTTAACAGAGGTGGTACCTTTAAGCCATCATGTCGTTATTTTTATTACCAGCAGGTTTAATAGTGAATCGAAACTTACAATGTAATATATAATGTTGTGCAGCTTGCAGCAGCTAATAAAGAAGAAATTGTCATTTTCTAAAAGTTATTAGAGCTTGCTTCGTTTCTTGTTTGCCCATATTTTATATCGGAATGATCCGATTTCGAAGCCTTTTGGGAACTTTTTCTGAGGAACAAGTTTTAACAGTGGAACTGCATCTTTTTAGTTTTTTTATACTGGCTTGCCATATATCTCATTTTGTAAGTACGTATCATCCATAATCAGTTTCCATTACATGTTCTGAACAAACATGGTATCTATACTCGTATACTCGTCTAACCGAAAAAGTGAATTATGACTCTATGTTGTAGATCTTGCTAACAATTTGGACAGACGGTGATTAGTCAGCAATAAAGTGCAAATTAAGGATTCCTAGTTTCGTCTTCCTGTTCAAAACAGATGTTGCTAAACGGGTTTAGGGTGTAAAGACCAACAGGTAGAAATACAAATACAAATTTGCACTTTATTAACGACTAACCGTCGTCTGTTCCACCCATCATCGTTGGTAAGATTTGCAAATGCAGTCAGAATGCACTATTTCGCTTGGGCGAGTATACTCGGGTTTTGGAAGCCTATGGTATTTAACCTAACTATTCTTCACTAAACTGCACTGCACAAAGCAACTATACATGGAATACCCAGCCTTTTAGTAATGTGTGTTTGTTACGTAAAAAGTAATTCCTGTAGTTTGAGGGAAACGGGGGAGGGCTGGACAGAAATAAAGCGCCACATATTCTTTATCCGCTAGCAACGACTCTGGATGCTCCACATCGACTCATCCACATTCACAGTCGCTCTGGGTCTACAGAAGCGTAAAGGTTGCACCCCCACCACGCCAAAATCGAGAACCGACAATTGGCTATTTGCCATGTATTTATATTTTATTAAATTGCATATTAATAGGTAACATCTAATCCACAAAACAGCCGTGACAGCTTATAAATACGAAAAAATGGATCGTAAGGTGTATTTTTAATATTAAAAATGTGAATATTTAAAGGGACCGCCAAAACGCGAACATATTGGCCGTGACGTCAGGTCTCTTGTAAATGGCCGCTTGTTTACATCTGGGGTCAGCGTTTCACGCGTCAGCCTCAGCCCGTCAATTAATCAGTTTATTGTTTGCGTGCATTTTGTGACAAGAGCATTAAAATACGCCAAGAAAAAGTTAAATACTTATGAGTTATGACTTCTGAAGGCATCTTCATTGTTATGGAATTTGTGTACAGCGACGAGCTGTTCAACGCGGCGGAGATGAGGGACGTAAAAGCAACAGCATAAGTAAACTTTTTATCAAATAGCATTGATAATTTAATCACAGAGGGTTGTTGGAAACATACTATTTGTAAACATAAAAATGTAAGAATCAAAAATGTACCCTAAACTTGACATTTGTTTTAGAGGTCAGAATAAATATAAATTGCCACTTATTTTCGGGGCTCTTGCGGCTCGCCTGGCTAACAGTCGAATATATGGGGAACAACGTCGTTTTTTATTATAACTTTTCCCTCTATCAACTTAAAAGGCATATAATTTTTCATATCCTCTTCAAGCTATAACAGAATGGAAACTGAATGGTAAACACTTATAAGCCCAAAAAGAATAATAAAACTTACAGTAAGAATTAAGATGATCTTCACAACAGAAAAACAAACTTTGCGATTTCGGCATATCACGTCTAGGGGCCTTAAACAACTTTTTCATACCTTGATAATCTCGAGGAAAGGTTACATAAAATTTGTTAGCTGTACTGACTGAAGTACTTTTATAACCATGTACAAAACAACACTTGTTATGTTTTCCATACATAATAGATGCTCGTAAAACTACACCAAATCACTTTTTGGTGCGACTCTTACACCGTCGTTTCAATAAACACCACATAAAAGCTTTTCCAATAGAAGAATGATACTACACCATTAAACAGCACGCTCCTCGGTAATGTTTACATGACACTTGACATCACGAGTTGAATAACCTTGGATAGAAGCGTTTTGGCGGTGACTCCCAAGATTCAAATTTCAGATCTGAAATTCTCTACCTACAATTTTTTTTGTTTTTTCTAACATGGTGTACGATATATATGCACTTTAAGATTCATTTTACATAATTTTCAAAAAAAGTGATAATACCCAATTGCATTGCTTGCCGTCGAAGTGAGCTTATAATGACTTTGGGTTCAATCTACAAATTAATGTTCAAAACGAACGAGGGCTGCAGCTACATATGTAGGTAATAGCGAACAAGTGAATTCTAAAGTAAATGCCTAATTCCAGTTATTTTTTATCCTACACGCTTCTACCAAAGCGTTAATGGTGCACATGCGGCTTCTGAATTGCATTATCGGAATGTAAGTATGGGCTAATCTAGCAGATTTATTAATTATTTAAAGAGCAATGAAGTTTAAATTAAAGTAAACTAATTAACGATATTATTTCACGAAATCTATATATAGTTAATTTAACGAAAATTAAGCTTTTGCTTGTGTTTATTTTTGTAGGTTTGGGCTCCTAATCATGTACGAGGGTGAATGTTTTCAGCGTCCATAAATATAAGATAATATTTTTGATAATATTATCTTAATCATGTGTTAGTATAACCACATAGATATAAAAGACAATTTTTGGAAATGATTCATATACAAAAAAACATAAGCATATGTGTAAACGACAGGAAGGGACAGGACAGACATACAAGGACTGAGTAACACCTACAACATCATCTAAACACACATACAAACACTATAATCACGATCATAAACACTCACACTCTAAGATTTGCTGTTCATTTAATTATAGCATTGGAACGAACTCCAAGGTACATTTTATATAAACATCAAAATGGTAAATGCCAAATAAATTTTTTGTCAGTTTTAATATAACTGTTTGCGAAAAAGATCGTAATAAAAGATCGAAACGTTATACTAACACAAAGCTTTTTTAATTTTACATGATCAGGAGCCTAAACCTACAAAAGACCGCTACAAATTGAATCAATACTTCCACATCCAATTGTCAAAATGACATTTACGTTTTTATTTCTTATACTATACGATTAGTAATCAGGTTTTGAGCATTTTTTCTCTCCGCACATTTTTTCTAAGACAAACAGTCCTCGTGATATTAGCAAAAATATATAAATTTTTAAAATCTGTTTTTCAAATAACTCGAAAATTATGAACTTAACAAAAAAATTACAAGAGTGCTTTCTGATCAGAAATTTGATTTTCCATATAATACCAAATAAATCGTACGAGCAGGGTCCAAAATAGGTTTTTTGGAAATATTTAGAAAACGTCAAAATTTTTGATACATTTTCTAAGACACTATTTGTGAGAAATTTTATTTCCTATCTGAAGGTATTTTCATTTTTTGAATATATTAAATATATTCGGAGATATTTAGGAAAAACCGTTTTCTTTAAGCGAAGCTTTTTTTGCTAATATCTTCTAAACAGTTTGCTGCACCGAAAATTTATAAGAACGAATAATACTCGCAGTTATACTACTAATCACATTCTAAAACGAAAAAAAAATTTTTTCGCGGTATAATAGTTCCCATCCGTTGGATGTGGAAGTAATTAAAACACAAATAATAATCGGAAGGACTCCACAAAATAAACATCTATATCTTATTAAGCTTTTAACTTATATTATATATATATATATATATATATATATATATATATATATATAATAAAATTAATGGAGATACTCGCCGGACGATATTGTATATAATATAATTCAATAATTGGGTGACCCGGCTGGCTTGGGCATTAAAATATAGCGAAGCTAGTCGTGCTAATTGTTTATATTTCGGGTCTCTTGTGACCCTTTATCAAAACTACAAATTAACAAAACCAGTATTATACAAAAACATAACAAATTCTTGTAAAAAAAACTTACAGCACAAAGCCAACAATAAGAAAGCAAAACTCGATATTCTCGCACAACGTTCTTCTACTGTATGTCTGTGGCAACTTCACTAAAAGGAAATATAAACCAAAAATCCAAAAAAACCTTTTATAATTTTGTGATATGACATAATTTCAAATTTTTGACAAAAGTATTGACAACTATTACAAACAAAACGCGACATCCACCAAACTGCATATAGAATGGAAATACCAAAAAAAAATATTTAATAATAACGACAAGAAACCCACAGTATGAGAGAAAAAAAATATAATAAAAATAATGATTATAATTGAAAGAAAAGCAAGCATAACTAATCATGAAAAGAATCCACACCTAATCAGGATGTAACTGTGGTTTTCGACACGAGTCTAATTGAAACAAATATTTATATATAATACTTAAATTGTCTACGTCTGATTTTTTATTAACAGTATTATCACGCTCATATACACAACACATCTCCATAAAAAGTCTTTTTTTGTAGTTTTTTTCAATAGTTAATACTTTGGGATTGTTAAAATCAAAATTGTGACCTAGGTCCACTGCGTGTTGAGCAAGAGCACATCTCTGGGGTCTAAGTTTTGTGTCACTTTTGTGTCCAGTTATCCTTTGCCTAAGCGATTGTTTTGATTGACCAATGTATACTTGTTGGCAATCAAAGCAATTTATAAGATAAACGATATTATGAAGATCCAGTCTATCTATACTGTCTTACTGACCTATTGTATCAACTATTGATTCACCTACATCTATGATTTGTCAACATATAGCTGACATCTTAAAATTGTCATTTTCCAATTATCATTGTTATGCAGTTAAAGATGTATTTGATTTCTCTAATAAGATTAACAATTTTCAACTTCCAGAAAACTATGTTATTGCGTCTCTAGACGTAGTCAGCTTATTCACAAATATATCACTGCAACTGGTTATCTCTATCATTACAGAAAACTGGGATTTAATATCTCCCAATACTAATATCAACTTAAACTATTTTATCAAAATCATTACTTTCATTTTTGATAGCAATTATTTTTGTTTTCAAGGAAAATTTTATTCTCAAACATTTGGTTGCCCTATGGGATCCATACTTAGTCCTACTCTTGCATCGTTAGTAATGACTAAATTACTAAAGGAATGCATACCAAAATTGTCATTTGATTTACCATTTATTTATCAATACGTAGATGATATAATTTTATCTTTACCTTTTGATGGTTCACAAGAAATCCTGCAAGTTTTCAATAGTTACAATACTCATATATCTTTTACTATTGAACATGAACATATTAATTATGTGCCTTTTTTGGATAGTAAAGTTATCAGGGACCAAAATAACAGAATAGTCTTGGACTGGTATATAAAGCCTACTAGTTCTGGTCGTTACATTCATTTTTTGTCTCAACATGACATGAAAGTTAAAATTAACGTAATTTTGAATTTAAAAAATAGAATTGAAAAAATTACTCATCCGTCCCTGACTTACTCCTCACTTCAGCGATTGTTTAATATCATGGTGGAGAATGGCTTTCCGAAACCTTTTCTTAGGAACCTTCTGTTTAGTGAAATACGAAGATCTACCATCACAAATGTACCTAACTTAGACCCTAGTGATCAACAGGTGGTTTTTACACCTTTTCCTTTTATTACATCCTTAACAATAAAAATTAAGAAAATATTTAGGTCTGTTAAACATATAAATATCGCGTGTTACAATGTTAAAACTAACTTATCTCTCTTTTCTAAATTAAAAGACAGTATAGATAGACTGGATCTTCATAATATCGTTTATCTTATAAATTGCTTTGATTGCCAACAAGTATACATTGGTCAATCAAAACAATCGCTTAGGCAAAGGATAACTGGACACAAAAGTGACACAAAACTTAGACCCCAGAGATGTGCTCTTGCTCAACACGCAGTGGACCTAGGTCACAATTTTGATTTTAACAATCCCAAAGTATTAACTATTGAAAAAAACTACAAAAAAAGACTTTTTATGGAGATGTGTTGTGTATATGAGCGTGATAATACTGTTAATAAAAAATCAGACGTAGACAATTTAAGTATTATATATAAATATTTGTTTCAATTAGACTCGTGTCGAAAACCACAGTTACATACTGATTAGGTGTGGATTCTTTTCATGATTAGTTATGCTTGCTTTTCTTTCAATTATAATCATTATKTTTATTATATTTTTTTTCTCTCATAYTGTGGGTTTCTTGTCGTTATTATTAAATATTTTTTTTTTGGTATTTCCATTYTATATGCAGTTTGGTGGATGTCGCGTTTTGTTTGTAATAGTTGTCAATACTTTTGTCAAWAATTTGAAATTATGTCATATCACAAAATTATAAAAGGTTTTTTTGGATTTTTGGTTTATATTTCCTTTTAGTGAAGTTGCCACAGATATACAGTAGAAGAACGTTGTGCGAGAATATCGAGTTTTGCTTTCTTATTGTTGGCTTTGTGCTGTAAGTTTTTTTTACAAGAATTTGTTATGTTTTTGTATAATACTGGTTTTGTTAATTTGTAGTTTTGATAAAGGGTCACAAGAGACCCGAAATATAAACAATTAGCACGACTAGCTTCGCTATATTTTAATGCCCAAGCCAGCCGGGTCACCCAATTATTGAATTATATTATATATATATATATATATATATATATATATATATATATATATAACTTTGAATATGTATAACGGTCGCAACTTGTTGAATGTTCAAGCTCCAGAAGTAGGGGGTATTCGACCTTTTGATTTAATAAAATTAAGCGAACTCTTTTTTCATTGCCAAGCTTTCGTCTTTATTTAAGACATCATCAGGGCTTCTACAATAAATTTACAATGGAGTAAGCATATCATAACAATACTAGGTTTTACATAAATCTTACCGAAAGTGAGATTAATTTAAAAATATTTTATGTTGTGAGTTATTTTTCTTCAATATACCATGTAATTTCTTCGTGTTTTTGCCTCTAGTAGTTTAAATTAATAAGAAATAGATAATTGATCGTACAATATTCAAATACAGCTTAAAATTATACGATTAAATTCAACACAACAGGAAATATAGACAGTGTCAATATGTCGGCGTCAAAAATCACAGCCTTCCATCACAGCAACATTTTCTAGTTTTTATATAGTTAATTATTCAAAATCCCTTCCGACAGTAAGTATGTATAAATATTACTAAGATTTTGGGTGTCTGACTTTTTATTAATAGTATTTGTATGTTTGTTAATTTGATACATTTCCAAAATTAATCTTTTTTTTGTAATTTTTTCTTTTTCCAAAATTTTAATTTCTTGCCAGTTGATCGAATGTTGATTTTGAATTGCATGTTCCGCTAGAGAACAACGATCTCTTTTATTAGTTCTGATGTCACTTTTATGCAGATTTACCCTACTTGATAGCCACTGTGATGTTTGTCCAACATACACATTATTACAATTTTGACACTCTACACAGTAAACCACATTTGACTGGTATTTTACTGGAATTTTGTCTTTAAGTTTACTAAAAATGTTTGAACCTTTCTTAATGTTTCTTATGGATATTTTAATCTGTTCAGATTTGAAAGTTCTGATGACTTTAGTTACTAAACCTGTTATATTTGGAAGAGATCCGAAACGGGGAATTCCTATGTTATTTATTGAAGAATCTATGTTCTCTTGCTGGCCCACATTTTCTTGGTTATTTGTACCTCCGTTTGTTACAGAGAAAATAATTTTATTTAATAGAATCTTTGGATATGAGTTTTCCAATAACATAATTTTGAGTTTTTTTAAATTTTTATTTACTAAACTTGGATGTGAAATTTTTAGAATTCTAT
The DNA here is from genome assembly GCA_025024175.1 of Rhyzopertha dominica. NCBI lineage: Eukaryota > Metazoa > Arthropoda > Insecta > Coleoptera > Bostrichidae > Rhyzopertha > Rhyzopertha dominica. The sequence continues at coordinate 22,176,123 of QCXZ01000003.1, forward strand.
GTTTCATTTGTTTAACAAAATTTGTTTTTATTCTAACTGAATGATTTGATAGAAAATTTAGATACCTGCCGGAAGAGGTTGGTTTTTGATACCAGTCTAGAATTAAAATGTTATTTTGTCTTATGACCCTAGTGTCTAGAAATGGCACACTGTTATTAACCTCCCTTTCAATTGTAAATCTAATATTTTCATCGAAAGAGCCAAAAATTGTTAAAATTTCTTCCATGCCGTCCCTTGGAATTATCAGTAGCAAATCATCCACAAATTTTTTGATGAAAAATACATTATAAGATAGTTTCGGTATGCAGGTATCAAGTAGATGGTCCATTATGTACTGCGCTAATATTGGACTCAATTTTGAGCCCATGGCACAACCAAAAATTTGTTTGTAGTATTTTTCTTGGTAAGCAAAATAGTTATTGTCTAATATGAAGGATATTAACTCTAAGAACAACTGTCTTCTTTTATCAGTGGTCGAAATTTTGGGACATACGAAAAACGGGTCAATTTTGTACCAGTGTTCACACAATACCTTGATAACTAACTGTTTCGAAATGTTTCCAAAAAGGTTTACTACATCCAATGATACTACTTTTTCGTATGTCCCAAAATTTCGACCACTGATAAAAGAAGACAGTTGTTCTTAGAGTTAATATCCTTCATATTAGACAATAACTATTTTGCTTACCAAGAAAAATACTACAAACAAATTTTTGGTTGTGCCATGGGCTCAAAATTGAGTCCAATATTAGCGCAGTACATAATGGACCATCTACTTGATACCTGCATACCGAAACTATCTTATAATGTATTTTTCATCAAAAAATTTGTGGATGATTTGCTACTGATAATTCCAAGGGACGGCATGGAAGAAATTTTAACAATTTTTGGCTCTTTCGATGAAAATATTAGATTTACAATTGAAAGGGAGGTTAATAACAGTGTGCCATTTCTAGACACTAGGGTCATAAGACAAAATAACATTTTAATTCTAGACTGGTATCAAAAACCAACCTCTTCCGGCAGGTATCTAAATTTTCTATCAAATCATTCAGTTAGAATAAAAACAAATTTTGTTAAACAAATGAAACATAGAATTCTAAAAATTTCACATCCAAGTTTAGTAAATAAAAATTTAAAAAAACTCAAAATTATGTTATTGGAAAACTCATATCCAAAGATTCTATTAAATAAAATTATTTTCTCTGTAACAAACGGAGGTACAAATAACCAAGAAAATGTGGGCCAGCAAGAGAACATAGATTCTTCAATAAATAACATAGGAATTCCCCGTTTCGGATCTCTTCCAAATATAACAGGTTTAGTAACTAAAGTCATCAGAACTTTCAAATCTGAACAGATTAAAATATCCATAAGAAACATTAAGAAAGGTTCAAACATTTTTAGTAAACTTAAAGACAAAATTCCAGTAAAATACCAGTCAAATGTGGTTTACTGTGTAGAGTGTCAAAATTGTAATAATGTGTATGTTGGACAAACATCACAGTGGCTATCAAGTAGGGTAAATCTGCATAAAAGTGACATCAGAACTAATAAAAGAGATCGTTGTTCTCTAGCGGAACATGCAATTCAAAATCAACATTCGATCAACTGGCAAGAAATTAAAATTTTGGAAAAAGAAAAAATTACAAAAAAAGATTAATTTTGGAAATGTATCAAATTAACAAACATACAAATACTATTAATAAAAAGTCAGACACCCAAAATCTTAGTAATATTTATACATACTTACTGTCGGAAGGGATTTTGAATAATTAACTATATAAAAACTAGAAAATGTTGCTGTGATGGAAGGCTGTGATTTTTGACGCCGACATATTGACACTGTCTATATTTCCTGTTGTGTTGAATTTAATCGTATAATTTTAAGCTGCATTTGAATATTGTACGATCAATTATCTATTTCTTATTAATTTAAACTACTAGAGGCAAAAACACGAAGAAATTACGTGGTATATTGAAGAAAAATAACTCACAACATAAAATATTTTTAAATTAATCTCACTTTCGGTAAGATTTATGTAAAACCTAGTATTGTTGTGATATGTTTACTCCATTGTAAATTTATTGTAGAAGCCCTGATGATGTCTTAAATAAAGACGAAAGCTTGGCAATGAAAAAAGAGTTCGCTTAATTTTATTAAATCAAAAGGTCGAATACCCCCTACTTCTGGAGCTTATATATATATATATATATATATATATATATATATATATATATATATATATATATATATATATATATTATTAACGTAAGTAATATAAAATATACATATATATATATATATATATATATATATATATTATATATATTTATATATATATATATATATATATATGTATATTTTATATTACTTACGTTTAATAACGGTTTCAATTCGCAATTGTATTTAACTGGAACATGCTAAACATAACAAAAATTTTTGGGACTAGAACAACTACGCACAGGTGCTACAATGTATGTAGGTACCTTACTACAAATCCTCGGAAAGCTTGTTTAGTCTGGCTGTTATAGTAATTTACGTCCACTATTTGTTTTATAATTAATACGCTAAATTGCAAACTTCACGGTGTTAAAAATATGAGTCCTCCTGGACTGTTAGTTACACACGAATTGTGTTGGATTATGAACGTACTTAATTTAGAACGTATTTATGTGAGGATGCATGCCGTACAGTCGCAGTCGCAAATGTTTGCTTTTGCTTGCCTTCAACTACAACATAAATTACATCGCGCACTCTAAATATACCGAATTACCAACACGCCAAAAGAACTTCAAATAGCTTCGGCGGACAACTAAGTACCGACTTTTTAGGACTCGTTGAATGTATGCAACAAAGCTGAGTGATTATTCACTGGTAATAGTTTTAGTCGAGTACAAATACCCATTAGTCGACAATCTGAGAGGATCAAAAACAACTATATTATTTTACAGGCGGTGTCTACAACTAATGGCTAGTGTGTTTATTGTTTCATTGTATCCTGCAATCTATTTGCGCTTATTTTTGGTAATACAAATTAGCTCGTGTCACATCCATTTCATTTAACTTCACCATCTACTGGGACTTTTACAGATTGTGTGGATTCGTCTAGGTACCTATTTGTGGGATTTTTAAACCCAACACATGCAAACTGTCTGCGTTTTGTTTATTTTAATTTTATAATAATTTTCCCATGCATAAGTATATGCTCTTCAATAAAGCAGTTCATTCAAGATTAAATGTATGTATATCCAAATRARCCGTTACACAGAACACATTAAATAAATAGGGAATTATCAAAAACATATGAATATTGCCAATAGTTAATAATGGACATATAATCACGCAAAATGAAAATGCGAGAGTATTTTGAACCCGCTGCAAGAGCCCCTACAGATGCTTCGTTTACCTAATTTAGCACAGGTACGTGGTTATTACGTGCACGTGTTCTGCTTAAAGCCAATTCCCAATTTCGGCTCGAGGAGAACGCGCTATCCCAATTTTATGTAAATGCTAACGAAATTCACTCAATTACCAAAACGTATGCCCTGCAACCTTGATTCCATACCGTTATGGACACGCGAGGGTTATCTACTAGTGTTGCAACGAATATTCGCATTCGCAAAATTCATGCAGGTATGAGCAAAGCAAAAAATATAAATTTCTTATTAATTTTATTACAAAAACCTTATTCCATCTAAATTAATAAATAAAAATATATAATGCATGTATTATGCATTTGTAAACAAACATTTATCAACTGCCAAGGACCTCGCGGATGTATTGTCACCGTTTTGTTTTTTCGACGTATTCTGGAAACGACATCTGTTTAAAGTCAGACTTATTACGTTTGTGAGGTGATGCAACTGCAAGTTGATTAATTGCACCCTGTTTATCTTTTTCCTACTTTTCTAATTCAGCAGTCCGATTTATGCATTGAATTTAAATGATTTCTCATAGCCGTTGTAGTAATCCCTTTTCGCGAATATTCATTTTATTTCCACATCCAAGGAATGGGAAGTATTGTATCGCGAAAAAACTTTCAAAAATTTTTATTTGCTCATTCGCTTTAAAATGGTCGAAAACGGAAGAAACAAAATTTGAGCAAAAAAAATTCTTGTCTGTGTGTCTGTGTCGATGTGTCTGTGTGTCTGCCTGTCTGTGTGTCTGCGTGTCTCTGTGTCTCTGTGTCTGTGGTTTTGTTTGTGGGCAGATAACTTTCGAAAGACTTAATATATGAACTTAAAATTTGGCAAACGTATAGATCTTAACCACCCAAACCGACCTATTGTTTTTGGGGTAAGTAGCATATCGGGAAGGAGGCGAAATTGAGGGGTAACTACCCTTTCTGCAAATTTTTATTTTTTTACTTTTTTCGTTTTAGTATGTGATTAGTAGTATAATTGCGAGTATTATTCGCCCTTATAAATTTTTGGTGCAGCAAATTGTTTAAATATCTCCAAATATATTTACTATATTCAAAAAATGAAAATACCATCAGATAGGAAATAAAATTTCTAACAAAAAGTGTCTTAGAAAATTTATCCAAAATTTTGACATATTCGAGATATTTCGAAAAAACGTATTTTGGTCCCTGTTCGCACGATTTTTTTTAAATTTTGGTATTATATAGGAAATCAAATTTCTCTTCGGAAAGCACCTTTTAATTTTTTTGTTAAGTTAATACTTTTCGAGTTATTTGGAAAAAACAGATTTTAAAAATTTATGTATTTTTGCTAATATCACGAGGACCGTTTGCCTTAGAAAAAATGTGTAGAAAAAAAATGCTCAAAATCTGATTACTAATCGTATAGTAGTATTTTGACAATTGTATGTGGAAGTATTGATTCAATTTGCAGCAGTTTTTACAAAACTTGCATCTAGCTCGTTCAACATCACAAAGTCTAAAGTAAGGTAAAATTTCACTATACACCGTTTGCCATTAGGTTGAAAAAATATATAAACCGCCATATATAGGTAATTGGCGGCAGTTTCAAAAATTGAAGATTCGCATTCGCGAGTATCTGCGGCCGATATTCACATTCGCATTCGGCAATGCTTAAAAATTGATATTCGTTTCATCACTACTATCTACCAAGCCAAAAATCCCAATTTGTATATTAAAATTAGTGTTATTGCTGCGCAAAATATAGCAGAAATATTTTAAAATAATAATACGCACATATCTTACATTTTCAAGCTTCATGTGAAACTAAGGTTTGGTATAAATAACATAATATGTTGTTGTTTCGATGTATCCAAAATGCCGAGGATTTTTTGTGGATTGTATACCTTGTTAMAAAATCGTAGGTACATACCATTTTCTTACTTTTGTSCCTTTTGTTTTAGGCAWAGTATCTTTRAAAAGTAATCTTTAATGTTTTGTTTCAGGATGTCTGAAGAGATTTKAAGTGGAWTTATAATTGAAAACTATAAAACATAAAATCAAGTTGCAATCCGTTGTGCGAAAACAGCAGTAAAAAAACTAAAATTGAATAGGAAGTTTTTATTGCAGMAMACATTTTTTGGCTACAGCAATGTGTATTGTACCAGGTGTTCATTTTAAAAAGCCATCAAATAGCTTATGACCTTGACAAAACGTTTGGCGGTTCACAAAAATAACTGGCGTTCATAAAAAACGTCGCATCGTAGTGCTGGGTCAACAAATTCAACTGTTACAACTGTAACTTGTGTCGATTATCAAAACATTCCTAGGTCTTTCAATGCCTCTGAACAGCTAGCTCACTTCTCTTTATTTTATCATAATGCCTTTTAAAGTCAATGAACGTGTTGTAAGTTTCATTCTTATATTCATCGTTTTCTGCTTGTATTTCCCTTAGCGTAAAAATTTCATCTACGACCGCGCTGCCTCTTCGAAATCTACATTCATGTCCACCAATCTGATTATCTACGCTAAGAACCAATCAATTTTTATGCACTCTGCTAAGATCTTATAAGCTATAGAGTTACTATAACCCTATAATTATGCAGTTCAGCCCTGTCCTCCTTTTTATGTATAGGTAGCAACACTGCTTCATTCCAGGCATTTTCTCTGTCAACCATATACTTCTTAACAAAATGTATAATTTTCTCATTAATACGCCTCCTCCGTACTTAAATAATTCTACTACTAATTTATCATTACCTGGTGTTTTATTCTCTAGATTCTTTACTACTTCTATTGTGTCTTCCAATGAGGGGGGGCTCTTCTTCTGATGCTAATTCTTAATTTACACTGTTTATTTCAACCTAAGTACTTATAGCATTTTCTTCAACAACTTCTCCGTTTAGTAGTTTAGCAAAGTAGTTTCTCCACAAAGTTTAATATTTCTTGTTCTCCATCCACTAACATACCTCTCATCTCTGTAGTATACTGGCTTACTAACTTTCTGTTTCCTCGTTTCTTTTACTTCACATTAGAGGTTTCGTATTTCTCTATTTCTGCAGTTATCTTCTGTTTCTGCCATTTGCTTCTCATTGTATCTTCTCTTCTTTTCCCGCAATACCTTGTCACATCTTATTCTCTGGTCTATATAAGCTTCCTTGTCTGCTGTTGCTTCTGTCTTCAACGTCTGTATTCTTCTTTGTCTCTTTTTTATCTTCATTTCCACTCCATGTCAAACCCATTCTTATTTGATATACTTTGTTTTAAGAGAATTTTTTGCTGCTCGCCCAATACAATCCGTAATCTTCAGATTCTGACATACATTTTAAAATATCATCAAGTATCCCTTACTTTATACACCCTTCAGATTTTTGCATCGACGCTCACACTCTGCATGATAAACTCATGGATTTTTTCATTCATTTTACATTCTTCTTCGTCCTGAATGTCTAAGCCGGTAATCAAAATGTTATTCTCCTTCTCGACTTCAGCTTCCCTTGCTTCCAATCCTGTAATCCTTCTACGCAGCAGGTTCATATCCTCAGCCATAGCCTGATTTTCTTCTTTTAAGATTTGTATTTCTTAGCAGAAGTTTTTTTGCCTCTTCCTTGCATTTTCGCTATTACTGCCTGCATCATTTCTTTAATTTCATCCATATTGCTCTCGTTACTTTGCTTTCACGGGCGTTATTTGGATTTTGTTGGTTCTCTTGAATAGTTGTAGGCTATTTTCATCTTCTTTTCTCTCATTTCTCTCTCTTTTATTCTCGTCGGTTATGCTATCTTCTCTATGTTCGACAAATCGTTTCTTCCGTTACCTATCTGTTCGCCAGGTGTACCCTTGGTCGCCTACATCCTTGTTTGTTTAAATTTGGCACGTCTTACGCGATTTTCACCTCAAAAGGATATAACCTATACCTTTTTAGCCTGGTTTGATTTTAAAATTATTTGGCCCCTTGAAAGAACTTCTCTAAACTTCTTAATTGCAAGATGTCTTTTTACTATTTCTCTGCAATCCTCTACTTTGGGTACACTTTACTGCTCTTAAGGACTTAAAAGTCTGGTTTATTGGAGCAAGATTTAACACACACACGCACGCACGCACGCACGCACGCACGCACGCACACACACACACACACACACAAATCAGAAAACCCATCCAAGAGGATATAATAATACATATCAATGTATCAGCATATCTGTATATTTAACAAAAAAAAATAGGGAATCACAAAATGTTGATTTTGGAATTCCAGCCATGTTTGGTAAGGACACAATTTATATATACGAACGGGTGTTTAAGTTTTGGGTTGCATGTTTTTAGCTAAAAAGAAATAGTTAATCTCAGCACCTGCAAAATGTATACATCTGGTATGTCCGCTTAACTTTTATTTAATATTTAGGAAAGGTTATCAACGACGGATTCATAATTTCTTAGATTTCCAATAAAGCATAAGTACAGATGCATATATGTAGTTCTTCTATTTCATTTTGAACGGCCTCGGTAGTGGACAGACTCAGTAAAAGAGACCCGAATAATAAATACTTGACTTTGAATAGTATTGACGTTAAAATTAAAAATAAAGCACGAAATCCCGAAAACATCAATTCCTAAACATTTCAGGAATTACTGTTACTAACTATGCAGCATTTTTTATATTACAATTACATTGGAATTACATATATTGCAATATATTATATTGTAAAATTATTATGTCCCCAAATACAAATACAGACCTGTTGCCCAACCAGCTATTGATAAGGGTTATTTTAGGGTATCATTTGTGTGGGCATATTTTTTCAATATGGCGTCGACTATAAATGCATGCTGTGATAAATGTAAAATAGTTTTTAATGAAAACGACAAGTTCATTCATTGTGGTGGCTGTGCGCTTAAGGGTGTACATCATTCATGCAGCCCTTTTAAACCGGCAGAACTCAAGTTTTTGGAAAACTACAGTAAGTCTGTGAAATGGATGTGCGAAGCCTGTGCAAATGAAAAACAAGCAAATGGTATAGGTGAAATACTCGATACTATAAAGTCTTTGGACCTCAAAGTAACAATCTGCTTAGAACATATATCACATCAAAAAATTGTAATAGAAGAACAAAATGCTAAAATCAGCGAACAAAATAAGGTTATAAGTGAAATACTAACAAAAAAACAAGCTGTTGAGACTGAAGTATTACCTCGACAATACAGAACACGATCGAACAGTAAGTACCCGCTAACACCAGATGACACTGTGGCTAATGGGAATGTCATTAATGGAGAGCAGACTCCTGCACAACTAAATACTAAACCTAAACCAAAGCCAGAACAGAAAACTTCCCAAAGTGTACAAGAAATTTCCAACAAAAACGACATACTTCATGAAGATGCAAAAACTTGCGATAAGAATGGTGATTTTACAACTGTAAAGTATAGGAAACGAACATTTAGAGGAAAAAAGGAAGATAGTACGTTGACTACAGTAGAATCACTTAAATGGGTTTTTGTTTCACAGCTTAGTAACTCTACTACTGAACAACAAGTAATCAACTACTTAAAACAAAATAAAATAGAGATAACTGAATGTAAAAAACTAGATATATATCACAAAAATATTGCTGCGTTTAAAATTGCAATAGAAGCTAGCAAAGTACATCTATTATATGATGAGCATTTATGGCCAACTAACACAATTATTAGAGAATACAGAAATTTTCAGCGACCAGTATCACTGCTGAAAGAACAGTAGTAAGTAAAACAGACCAGAGTAAATTTACTATATTTCACCTAAATATCCAGTCCATAAAAAATAAACTTAATGAACTAGAAATATTTATTAAAAATGATATGCCCCACATAGATATATTTGCGATGAGCGAACACTGGATGACGGACGACGATAAACATTACTTTAAACTTGATGGGTACACACTCTTGTCCAGTTTTTGCAGAACAACAAAATCCCATGGTGGTTCTGGCATCTTCATCAGAAATAAACTGCCTTTCGAAGAACTTGAAGAGCTGAAATATAGAAATATAGAATGTGATATAGAGTTGAGCGCAGTTAGATCAAAGCAATTAGGAATGTTAGTTATTAGTTTGTATCGGTCGCCGTTAGGAAACTACAACACATTTATTACCAATCTTGAAAAGATTTTGGAGGACATTTCATTAAAATACAAAAACTATGAAGTTGTAATAGCAGGAGATTTCAACGTTAATTTTGCGCTAAAGGCAGAAATAAAAACTAAAGTTCTAACAGACTTGTTTGCTGCTTACAACATGAGGCAGACAGTAATGGTACCCACACGAGTTACAGCTAGAAGTGCTACACTAATAGATAATATATTTACCAATGCAGAAAACTACGAGTGTGCAGTGATATCTCCAGCTTTATCTGATCATAGGGGACAGCTTATTGCTATCAGTAGGTCTAAGTTGCAGAATAAAGTGTCTCTTGACACAGAAATGATAAGACGGTACTCTGACAATCGTTTGAAGCTATTAAATAAAAAAATCAGCGTAACGGACTGGAACCAATGCATTACATCTAATGAGGTAAACGAGTGTTGGGACAAATTTGAGAAAATAATAATTAATGCTGTAGATGAAATATGTCCTATGGAAAGAAGGCCTCCACGTAAAAATAGAAGCTGGATTACACAGGAAATAAAAACTCTATGCAATATAAAACGACAGCTATACCACGATAAATTAAAGGGTAAAGCTGATTGGGCTTCATACAAAAAATTCTGCGGCTATGTCAGGGACAAGATAAAGAAAGCAAAATATGTACACAACTCAGAATATATCATTCATTCAAAAAATAAATCAAGAGCGACATGGAACGTGATAAAAAGGACAACAGATTCCACGCAGCGGCATGAATTCGATCTGGAAGCGATAGGAAAACATATTGGAGCGGATGTGGAGGTAGATACTTTAAACTACATAAATAATTATCTTACTAACATCTGTGAAAGCAACAATCAGTCTAAATTCTACAATAATAAAACAATAGAAATCTGCAATCACACCTGTTTCTTAAATCCTACCGATCAAACAGAAATTTTAAACATTATAAAACAACTACATGATACATCAGCTGTTGGGTATGATGGTGTGCCTGTGAAGGTGGTTAAGGCGCTTGCTAGTGTGATATCTGAGCCTCTGTCTCACATTTGCAACCTGGCAATGTCAGAGGGAGTATTTCCAACCAACATGAAGATTACTACGATAAAGCCTGTACACAAGAAAGGCAATAAGACAGATATATCTAACTACAGACCGATCGCTTTATTGTCAATATTTTCCAAAATATTTGAGAAAATTGTATTTGCCAGACTAAATGGATTTATTGAAGCCAATAATCTATTAAGTAACAGTCAAAGTGGATATAGAAAAGGCCGTTCTACAGCTATCACAATTTACCAGCTTCTGTCCAGGATACTGGATGCTATGAATGACAAACAGACAGTAGTGGGAATGTTTCTAGATTTGTCGAAGGCTTTTGACAGAGTAGACCATAAAATACTTCTCTCTAAGATGGAACTGATGGGATTTAGAGGTGTTACATTAAAACTCATAGAATCGTATTTAACAAACCGTAAGCAGCAGGTGGTAGCAAGAGGAGGCAACGGTACAATTATCACATCGGACGCTAGGGTGGTGCTTAGAGGGGTACCTCAAGGTTCAATACTTGGCCCGCTTCTGTTTTTGCTGTACACCAATGATCTGCCAAATGCTGTGGGTGAATTTATTGCTCAGTTTGCGGATGACACAAGCGTAATTATCACGGCACCAGGAAAACACGAACTTCAAGTAAAAATTAGAGATAATTTGAACGAATTACATAAGTGGTATGAATCCAACAACTTAGTACTCAATGTTAATAAAACGAATTTGATGCAATTCTCAGTGTCTAAAACCGAACAACTGGTCGTAGGCATGCAAGGGAAATCACTTACCTCAACAGAAAGCACCATTTTCCTGGGAATAATGCTTGATAGTCTCTGTACCTGGAAACCCCATATAGAATATCTCATTAAGAAAATAGGTCCATTTAATTATGCTCTTCGCACTGTGGCGTCAGAGATTAGCATCCAGGCTGGACTAAGCGCCTATTTCGCTTACGTACATTCCCGTTTACGTTATGGCATCCTGTTCTGGGGACGAAGTGTGGAGGTTGAACGTATTTTCATTCTGCAGAAGCGATGCATACGTAGTGTCTTCAACCTGAAACAGACTGAGTCCTGCAGAGAAATATTCAAAAATTATAAAATACTTACCGTATACGCTATTTATGTGCTTGAGTGTGCGGTTTTCGCTAGGATGAATCTAGTAGGTAAACACGAACACGATCGCTCCTACTGGACGCGTGGCCTGAAGGATGGCTACCTTAAATTACCTCAAGCAACGACATCCAGAATCCAAAGAAATGCAGTACACCAAGCAGCCAGGATTTACAACGTGATTCCAAATGAGATTTGTAATCTACCAGCAATACAATTTCAAAAATGCCTGAAAAATCATTTGCACAAGTTTTGTTTATATTCGTTAGAGGATTATTTTAATGTGTCATTTTAACATATTATTCATTTAATGTAACCATTTGTCTATATTGTTCTAATTATACATGGTTCTAATGTTTGACTTGTTTCGCGCCTCTGTGCATGTATTGAAATAAATGGCTATTATTATTATATTATTACAATGCGGTAAAATGTTGGCGAACTTTAACAGAGCAGCGCCTCAATGTCTAGTTTCAAGCTTGCCTTTCAACGATTCAACCAATTATTTACATCTTTTTAAACGTAATTATGGCTATACAAATAAGAACAGAAGCTCTCAACGCGATCTGAGCGAAAACTGCACAGTGCACAATAGGCGGGTAACGATTAAAGCCACTTATTACCTAGGGCAGGTTCCGAACGATCGCACCCGAGAATACATGATGAATATAAGTAAATAATCTACTTTGGTCAGTCCAGTCGGATCTTGCGACTAGTTTCGCCCTTGATCTGGATCTTCAGGCAGAGGTACAGAATAAATTGACTGTATTATCTGGGTCATTTGCTGGCACTCGGCTGGAGGTCCTTTGCCCACTTGTGTGTTGTTTAACTGTAACAAATTTAGAAGCATACCCGTGTTTGGTAGTTTGTGTTTACGAACGCCGTGGACATCGTAATTGGTAGCTTGGCCAAAGAGATCTTTTGCAAATGTAACATTTTTCTCGTATTCTTGGCGGCCGTTTAATACTAGGTGGCTGCTTTCGTGCGACATGTGATTTTACTTTGAATGGCTTCTAGCTTTTTGAGGTTTGATTTTCCGACGAAGCACCATGGGATAGGAGTATAGGTTAGTGATKACATAATTACSTTGTTGGTTTGTGTGTTTTCCTAGTAATAGGAACAGTGTCCAGTATTTGGSGTTTGCATTTCTAGTGACATCGGTKATATTTTATTYTAACTTGACATTTTCATGAACGAAGTTATTATTCAGGAGGTGTCTTTTATGACCTGTGGTTTTAGAAGTTTGTTTGGATTTTCCATTTTGCCAACCATAATTCCAGGAATGCCAATTCTTTCTTGACATATAGGACGGAGAGGTTTGGAGATACGGAAATGGCACCTACAGCTTTGTCTTCGGTATAGATAATACATAATAAAGTGAGTCGCAATCGTGGATTATTGCAGATGTAGACGTTATACATATTCAAGGACAGCGATCTTTGTGGGACTTCAGCTTCCAGTGGAACCGGTTCTGAGAGAGTATATTTGATGTGTGCGACGCATCTGTGATTTGTCAGGAAAGGTCCATCAAAACTGTTAGTTTTCCTGAAAGTCCGTTGAATCGCACCTTGTAGAAAGCTTGGCTTACATTCAGGAAAACAGCTCTAGTAGAGCGGTATGGCGTCATGCCTTCCGTGGTGTGCTCTACTAACTAGCTAGATTAACTAGACTTAGCTACTTGTAGTTCAGTGGGATGCTCTGGTCGAAATCCAACCGTTTGTTGGAATGATTTAGTTTTCATTGATGATGGGAGTAGACTAATGGATTACAACTACCGCGTTTCCATTTATCATGAAAATGAGCCAGTCTTAGTACGGCGCTGATGATATTGGACTAATGGTCATAATCACTTTTGGAAAAACTTTTATTGTCTTGTTTGATATGTTGTCTATGCCTGTAGTCTATTTTAAAAACAGTTTTTTTATAATGTCTCAGATCTCAATGTGTATCGCTGTTCGGATAAAGTCGGTTTGTTAGAATTCCTTATCGTGTATGCAGAGTTGTCTACAGTAAACACCCAATCTGGATCAATGTTTGGAATACCGTTAGCGGCGCACTGTGTATGTGGATTTTCTGCAAATGCTTAGGCTTTTTCTGCTGAGAAGAGCTTTATTCAGTTTCTTGCTTGTATTGGTGAGTATGCTATTTTTAATCGATCTTTGTGTTGTATAAAGACGGTTTCTATTTGATGTTGCATCAGGTTGTTGTGCATTGCTGCGTCTTCCGGATTCCTGGTCAGCTGTGCCCTTTTGTTCGCTCTGACCACATGCCTACGGCAGATCTGCCGCCTTAAAGCAAGGCGTGCGGAACAAGTGCGTACAAATCGGAGCAAAATCTCAGCGCGGTCTGGGCCGAAACACAAGCACATTAGGCGGGTTACGATTGTAGCCACCTAAAGGCATGATCCTAGCGATCGTACCGAAGAAGCTCTGTTTGAACGTAATGAATGGACGTAAGTAATCATTTACTCTGGTAACACATTAGAACCTACGACTACTTTCGCTCTTGTGGGTGCTCTTCAGGCAGGAATACCGAATGAATTGACCACAGCAGACTACCGCCTCAAACCACAGCGTGCGTAATAGCGCAATAAGAGCTAAAGCTCTCAGCGCAATCTCTGGGTGGAAAATAATAGTTATTTATGTAACGGGAGGACGTAATGAAGAAGATTATCAAGCAATGTGAGTTTAGGGCCGAGTGAACTAAGAGAAGGCGAGTGCAAAAAAATTTCAGTTACCTACGTACGAGTTGTAAACAAAGCATTATGTTCGACTTAAAAAATTATATTACATGTTACAGCTTAAAGTTCTTCAATATCAAGAATATTTTTAACATTCGACAGCGTTGAATTACTGCTGTTTCCAACGTTTGACAGATGATAACTCCGTGCTTTTGCAAGATTTCTTGAAATACCATTCAAGAAGATTAAAAGTGTTGTTCAAACAAGGAAAAGCCAATAAACTGTGCTGTGTGTACAAAATTGGAGCTTAAAAACGAGTCGTGAGCTGGTGAAAATTTGTTTTGCAAATCTGACGTTTAATCATGCAGTTGTTTAGCTCATTCTAACCAAGTAAAAGGGACTAGTACCTATTTTAAAGTGTAACTACCATCGATAATTAAATGTTAGGTCGAACATATAATCCTTTTATGCTTACCGTGTGTTTCATGTCTTAAACTTTCCAACCTGTCCTTCTCACAGTATAATCCCAAATACAATTCTGAATTCACCACAACCTAGGGGTTTACCTAAACTAGACTTGCATGCGTAACCCTTGCTTTTAAAATATTAGTTTAATGTTTACATTATTTTATAATAAGGTGCATTTAAATCACGCCCTATAGTTTATTTTACATCTCAAGCGGTTTAATACAAAGTTTTTTAGTTACGTAATAACGAACGACATACGCCTTCTGCAGTCAGTAACTATGGAGATAAACATAAGGAAATGCGAAAAAATATCCTCATCCTAGCCGTGAAATAGGTAGCAGAGTAAATAATGCGCTTACACATAAATTACATCTAAAGAACTACTTATACTATTGAAGATCGCTAGATAATGGATAGTGTTTGCTTCTGTACGATTGCAAAAAAAATGGCGAATCAGTACGAMMACACCGACATGAACGGTGTACGGTTATTACCCGCATAGAATTATTAGTCATGTGGCCGGTACAAATGACCAGTATTAATCAGGGAATATAATTGAAGGGTATATAATTTTGAGAGGAATGCGGAGAATTAGTAGACGGATCGCTATCGTTGACCGACGGCTCAGGACTCCTGGCGCGACTCCTCCGAGACCCAGCGGGATGCCACCCTCTCCGACATCCTCTTATGCAAATTGTTTGGGAGTCTATCCGTAGCTCTAATGAATTCAATCATTTATTCTATATAATATGAGTTATGAATATTCAGCAATACATAACATTTAACAATCAATTTACTCGCTTACACGCAACGCGTTTACAACGAGATCCACTTAAAAATTTCAAATGGAAAAGCGGGTGAATAATTTTAGAATAATAGATGCCGCTAGCATAAAATTTTGCCGTCACAAACCTAAGATAACTAAATAAAAGTAAAATGTTATATTACTTATTACTTATTTTAACTTAACCTGCCGCCCTTTTTACTATAGTTGTATTATACAGGGTCCGCCACCTACAACTCCCAAGGCTCGAATTTTCTTTATTTTTTTAGGTACAACCTTAAGTTATAAGTAAAATTGTAGGTCTTTTTGAACTCTTTAAAGATAGCTTAGTGGGTGTCCAAAAATTTTTTGCAGATTATCATATTTTGTATTTAAATTTAATTTTTGTCAATATTTTTTACCCTTACCCCGTATAATAAATATTGCTTCATAGTTGTATGCCGACTTTTGTCTTCTTCAATTTGTGTCATTACCATGTATACGTAATGTTTACTCCTTCTTAGTGAAAAACAAGAAAAAGTAGTCGCTACCTTGTTCTCTAAATAGGGTTGTTCAGAATTTTTAAGTATTAGTTTATTAACTTATTATGGTACCCATAGTTGCACAAAAAAACCAAAATTTTGAGTAACTTAAATAAATCAAGTACAAAGTTCGTTCTAAAGAGAGAGAGGCTAAAAAACGAAACCCTGCGACGAGGCTAGTGCGCGATGTAGAAAGCCAAACTAGCCTCGTCGCAGGGTTTCGTTTTCTAGCCTCTCTATCTTTAGAACGAACTTTGTACTTGATTTATTCAAAAGTTACTCAAAATTTTGGGGTTTTGTGTGCAGCGATGGGTATGTAGGTATAATTTGTACCATAATAAGCTACTGAACTAACACTTAAAAAATTGTGAACAGCTCTTTAACAGAACATGGCAGCGACTAGTTTTTCTTTTTCACTCAAAAGGAGTAAAAATTACGCATACATGGTAATGTCACAAATTGAAGAAAACAAAAGTCGGCATCCAACTATAAATCAATATTTATTATACGGGGTAAGGTTAAAAAATATTTACAAAAATTAACTTAATTTGCGAAATATCTTAATGTGAAAAAAAATTGGACTCTCACTATGCTATTTTAAAGAGTTCAAAAAAACTTACAGTTTGACATATAACTTAAAGTTGTACCTAAAAAAATAAAGAAAACACGAATCTGGGTGAAATTAAATGTATTAAACTTTATACGGGGTTTCTATAAATGATTCATGCATCCAAGGCGCTTATGGTAATTATCGATTAAATCAGTTTGCCTCTCAGGAAGGTGAACACAACAATTGCTTTGACGTATACTTGTCATTTGTCGATTAATTATTTGATAGATTTTAATATGAGGAAACGCGTGGGAGTTTGTATTTCAATATATTCTGTAGTGCAATAATCAACTTTAAGATTGCAGAAAGCTCACATTTAAGAAGCTGTGGGCTGATATGGTTTCGTACAATTTTTAGGTTATGGATCGTATTTGTGAGGTTGTGGCTACAGTACGGCTGTTAAATAATTAGGCATTCCAACGAACTGTCAAAGTGTCTTTAAAAATGGCGTCTGTAGGGTAAACAAAGACTGGACATCTCTGTTTAGCAAAAATTGGAATAACAATAATAGCCGAATCACCTAAGCAGATAACGTATACACAAAACTCAGTTACACACCTAAAATCTTTTAAGCGATAACTACAAAATACATGTAAACATTAAGCCTTTGTTTACCCTACACACGTCATTTTTAAAGACACTTTGACAGTTCGTTGGAATGCTTAATTGTACAATGATAGACTGAAAGATGTTTTTAGCCCACCGCCTACCTTTGAAAGAAAAATGGAAGCGTAAATTGTTGGAAAATCTTTATAAAGCCATCAATTTCATGACTGTAACTTGATCTGCAGCCTTCAATACTATCGTGCTCGTTGATGTTCAGGAGCGCCGTGCATATTGTAGCTTGGCAGCAGTTACAAAGAGGAGGCACAAAGAATGCAGAAATCAATGCCGCCCGTGTTGCATGCATCATTTATAGACACCCTGTACATCTAACATTGCAACCAGAGGTTGCTTTATCGAAAGCCTGATACTGTCCTGTAAAAAAATATTTTTACGGATGTTTAAAGAGCTAAAAGCAAACAGTATATTCAACTTTTGAATAGCTGTCATAGGAAAAGGTACATCCTATAGTTCTTAAAACCGAAAATAAGAAAACTGCTTATAGGTCGAAGAAGTGCTACAAAGGACCCATGTGTTTATGGCAGTGCAGGTACAAAATGTTTCCAGGACCTGTCTGGTCGAGTCGTTGTATCGTAGCACTTATTTGACTTATAATTCACGTATAATCCGTTTTCTCATTTTCAGTTTTAAAAACTATACACACAGGAGAAGGCAAATTTGTGAAAAGTAACAATAAAGATGTGAGTTTGATTTTTTGTTCTAAATACAAATCGAAAGATCATCATGATAATATAGACACCACCTTATTTAAAAGATGGATTTGGGAAAAACTGTTAACACTACTGGAAGAATGGACAGCTTTTTTGGTTTGAAGGCTTCCGTGGTTGTTGTCGATGACATGTTGTTTTACGGGATGGTTTCCACGTTGGTTATTTGGCATTGACTTTTTGACACTCATGTCGGTGTCTTCCTCGGAAGTAGCTCGTAGCAACGTAGGAACCAGCCCTGAAAACAACATGTCATCATAATGGACAGCTATTTTTGTGGAAAACGTTTTGTATCGTTCCGAACTAAGATAAACAAATCCTTCTCAAAAAAGGACATAAAATCTGAGATTGATGATCACGCAAATAATTCAGGAGAAAATCTAACTAAAATAGAACTTTTACTTATTGCAAATTCGTATAAAACTACAGAAACGAGATATGTAACAGATGCATTATGAAGCAACCATGGTCACTTAGTTGTACGTATACCACCTTACCATGGTCAATACAGTCTGATCGAACATGATATGCGGGCAATTGCAAAAAATCCTTACGACCGAAACATTGCACGAACCGGTTTTGGTCACGAGACAGTGAAATATTACGTCTTATTTTTTTTAAATTGTGAGACCACTGTGAAAAGCTAATATAATAGACCTTTAATAAATACATTCTATKTGATCTGTACAACAGCTAAAATTAGTTTATTATGGAGACGATAATGATTCATCCAACACCTCAGATAATGAAAAAATACCTACTATTACAATTTTTAATAATTTTTTAAATATTGTTCTCTACAACAATAGCAGTTCATTACCAACTTCTTCTTCTTCTATTCTAATATGAGATCTTAATAAGTTTGTTTGAGGCCCCCTGATTTTTGGGCGGGTGCAATAAGACTTAGTGTCTTTATACTCAATAATTGTACAGTATGAAGTTACTGCCAATTAAATAGTAATTTTTGTATTAAGTGCGCGAAATGAGTGTTTTTTTAATGGCGCCTGAGAATGTTATTTTAGTCGAGACCGCCAGGTCGAGACCTAAAAGACATTCGAAGGCGCCATTAAAACATGAATTTCGCCACGAAATACAAACATCGTTTTTTCTACAGCCTCCAGATGAAGAAAAAAGTAACAGAAATTAGTTGGAACAAAATGGTCTGATAAATCGAGTTGCTTGCATGGTTACGATGATAAATAAAAGTGATAGTTGCGAAAAATTTGTCACAATAGGTGCACAGTTAAAAAATATTATTTTTCTACAGCCGTCAAAAAATCGTGACATTTATGCATGGTTACCTATGCGCGAAGTTTGACGTTTTTGCACTGTGAAAAAATATTATTTTTTCACGGTTTTACAGTGAAAAAATAATATTTTTTCACTGTGCAGGCAACTCGCCGCGCAATTGCATCTATTTCGCAACTATCACTTTTATTTATCATCGTAACCATGCAAGCAACTCGATTTATCAGACCATTTTGTTCCAACTAATTTCTGTTACTTTTTTCTTCATCTGGAGGCTGTAGAAAAAACGATGTTTGTATTTCGTGGCGAAATTCATGTTTTAATGGCGCCTTCGAATGTCTTTTAGGTCTCGACCTGGCGGTCTCGACTAAAATAACATTCTCAGGCGCCATTAAAAAAACACTCATTTCGCGCACTTAATACAAAAATTACTATTTTTCACTGTGAGACCGTGAAAAAATAATATTTTTTCACAGTGAAAAAACGTCAAACTTCGCGCATAGGTAACCATGCATAAATGTCACGATTTTTTGACGGCTGTAGAAAAAAATAGTTTCATGCTTCACGTACATGCATAATATAAGATCTTTACAGCGGGATTTAAAAAGGTATGCGCCTTATTCATAAACACGCATGCTGCAGTTTTTTTAATGAAATATGCGCTTGGTATTTCCTTGATTTTTATTCTCCAAGCTGGCTCCTTGTTGGTTCACTTTATTTAGTTTCTTAAGAGTCCTCTCTGGTGCGCTAAGTCTCTACCAAACGAGCATTGGCCTCCTGCTGAATTCCACGCATGCCGTGCTTTTAAGCTAATTACCTGTCACGCATTAGTGGTAATTATAAAATATTGAACACAAATTGAGACCAGTGCAGTAGTAAGTAAACTATAATGCCATCGTACCGCTTGGTTTGAAAATAAATTACTTATCTTATACCGTGTGTTGCTATTAATTCTCGTTAAAGAGCATCTACAATAAACTTGGAGGTTAATGGATCAATCAGAAATGTATATATGCGACGAGCATACTTTTTTTAAAGGTTTTTACAAACGCAAGGATCTGGTACATTTTAGAGCCGTTTGTATTAATTTACCTCATCATAAATTAGTCCCTTTGGATCTATCTCATACAAATCTTAAAGGTAAGGTGACCAACCGTCCGGGTTTAGCCCGGACGGGTTTGTATTTTTGTTTATGAGTCCGAATTTAATATGGCATCCGGCTTTGTCCGGATTTTCAACATTTTTTTTGCTTTGTCCGGTTTTTTAGGGTTTGGCTAAAAAGTGTGTAAAATATGTGMACAACATGGTATTTTACTTTTTCMTTGTTGTCAGTCTTCTCATGCTTCAAGCTTCATGCAGTCAGGCGTTGCTATATAGTCTCATCTGTCACGTTAATGTCAGCCACAGACATCACATTTATGCGCGTGCAGATATTGTAACGACCCGTAAGTCRCCATMTTGCTCGTTCGTAGGCCAGCGAGTCTGCGCAGTAACTCCMTGGTTTGGCAAAGTGAATGGCGATTGATTGATGAGATGTGCGGCAGGTCCTGTTGTTTGTTGTGACGTCATGACGTTTCCGTATTATAATCTATACTGCTCATACGTCTGACCCGATCTGTCCGAGAATCATTTATCACAAAATCTTATTAGTATTATATTGTCCAAACAGAGAATATTTTCCAAATTTATTTCTATTCAATTCAACTATAATTCTTAGTTCACTTCATTGTTAAGTCAGTATCAGCATTTTTATGTTCAATGCACTTCCCGTGAACGGCAGATTATGCGCTAGTTCAGCATTTTACGCGTCGTACGATCTATGTGACGTATGCGCTTATTCTAGTATAAATAGTGCAAAAAATATCAACCATAAACCAGTCTAATACTTAGACTCGAAAACCTCCAGGCAGGAGCTGACCCTCAAGCAACAATGTAAGTTCCAACAATGTTTGTTTGATTACTTTTGTCTTTATTAATTGTTTTATTACTTACTTCACAACCTGTGTTTGTTTACAGATTTATTTTTGTGTTGTTAATAAATTATTATATTAAAGCGACCTAAGTCGTGTCACTCCTGCCCTTGTCCCGAGTTCTGTTTCAGGTACTAGTCTTCGGCAAGGCAAACAGCGCGCACCCTAAACCCCAGGGTGCGACAATATTAAACTTCTAGGTATTTATAGTTCTGTGGTGTCAGCGCACAATTGCGTAGCCGGCATAACATAATGCCTGACCATTCCTATTTACTTTTAACTTTATCCTATATTACAAATAGCACCATGGAGGCGTCCGGATTTTCTGGTTTGGAAAGCTGGTCACCTTACTTAAAGGGCGTATTTTAAACTTATCCGTATGATCAAGATGTATTTATACAAACACTTAATATTTAGGCATCCCGCACCGTAGAGTAGAGTAAAAACTGCAAAATTTATGGCCACGCCGGCGCCGTCCCGTTGCTCATTGTAACACATGAAAACTATTTACTATATTGATTCGCACATAAAACGTATCCAAATACAAGAAAACGTAAATTAAATTTAAAATATAAAACGCTATCCAAACGATGTGACTTAATCACTAAAAGGAAATGCATGTCTTGGCAATGCCGATGCCACTCAGTGCATGGCGACTCGTGTGACCGCCAATTGTCAATGTTAAACGTCAAATGTCAGATAAGCAGTTTGTAATCAATAATCACGATTTGTTATACTTAAAACTATCAGTCCCTTGAAACAGACGTAGTGTTTTTAAAAGCTGGTGGTTACAATTTGCGTTTCGTTGACAACTATATAATAATCGCATTTTATTGACGTGGGCACGTCTTACCTACAGTTACCAAATATATTACAGTACCGCAATAGGCGACCAGCAAAGTAGTGGCGGGAAATTTAAATGTTTATAAAGGAAATGGAAAAAGGAATCAAACCATCAAAACTAACCTTAAAGATTAGAGAACTGTCAGAAATCAGGCTCTGATGCACAAAACACGTCAAACAACACAACACAGCAATACAGTTACTAAATAATTTATAGTACCCCAATTCACATGCACAATGAGCTAAACAAAGAAACATATTTTGCCCTAAAACGACAGAATAAACCAAACAACTAAGTGTTATTTGAGTTCTCCCTAGGTAATTGGCAACGTTCTTTGTGCATCACTGCCTGCTATATCTGACAGTTCTCTAATCTTTTAGGTCAGGTTTGATAGTTTCATCTCCAACTCTTTTATAAACATTTAAATTCCCCGCCACTACCTTGCCTTAAATATATTGCAGTACCGCAATAGACGGTTCCTCCTCATACCTGCTTAATAAACATTTAAATTTACCGATACTGTTTAGCCCTAAAATAGCGATACTGTAATGTATTTAGTGACTGTAGTCTTACACCATATTTTGTGTCATGTAGACTACTACGACGTAGGTTCTTACGGCCGGTAAGTGCAGATACCTGTATTGCCAATATTTCGGTCATTTTGTGAAAGTCTGTTTCTGTGTGTATCATCTATCGGTAGCTTCACGAACTACGACATGTTACGGTCGTTAAGGACAAGAAAAACGTAGCAAAAAAGAGTCCCGTAAAATATAATCACTCTGAATGATTAATTTTGTAATATTCACTAATTCACTAATACCTCCTCTACCACGTAATTAAGATACACGTTACCATATAAAACTAATGGATACATAAAAGATACAGCCACCTAAGAGTTTTTGGACAACTGATACACGCTTCACGGCGTTGCCGTTTTTGGCACAACTGCAAGACTGCAAGACTGAAATTTGTATTAATGAATATTTCATGTTCTAAACAAATTGAAAGTTACAAAAAATACGTCACTTCTATCGAAATAGACAATAAAAAAAGCTGAAATACCCGATTATTCTTCGAATCATTAAGCACGAAGACATGTGTTAGGACCCTATTAAATACACCGTTTAATTTTCATCTAGTTACTATATTATGTTGCATTTATCATGCCATGTCTGATATCTGTTAGGTATTTTTTTATGATAATACTAATGTTGATGATGTTTKGCTCTTAACAAGTATTATATAACGTAAATGTACTAACACTTACAATGCTGGCGAATGCTCGACCACTGGCTGGGGTTTGGCCTCTTGCCGATAGAAGTGTTATAAAGAAAAACAGAATGAATACCCAAGACGAGTATCAACTATCTTCAATAAGGACAACCAATATATAAACAAAGAGGCCATTACATACCAATCTACAGAATCGTAAAACTACTATCTACTTCTTTGTTTTTCTGCACATTCATTCTTCTTGTAGCTACTGAAAGCTAGTATACAAATTAATAAAGCAGACAACGGAATCTCAATATCTTAGCATCGCTACTTCCCTATTTATATTATGGGTTAATTATCGAACTGACTGTTGCGCAGAACACATACAGCCGACTTCCTCTACAGACAATATGGCCAACTACACCAATGTAGTATATCTCTTAACAATCTGTACCGACGTGCTAGCAAATCACTTAACATTCTGCACGAAAGTGCTAGGAAGCCACCCTACTTAAAACTATATGGAACCTAAGCAGTTCATAACAACAGGCCGGCAGGCGGAGAACGTGACGTCACAAGACCGGTCCTATTTTCTGCAGTGACTGCGTGCAGCACTTTACTTCGCTCTGCCTAAAATACAATTCGCAAAACATTCAAGCTTATCTTTACTCAGCGAGGCAATTCTTTATATATCATGTCTAGCATTTCTTTAAGAAGAAGCATTTGGACGATTGTTTACACATTATTTAATAAATAAACGTAATATTGCTTAAAGTTTCAAGAAAAACATGACTTGACTTGTCTTTCTTTCGTATGGCGAAAAATGGACGGGATAGCAATTTATATTCGATTTTTTTGTAGAGCACTAAACTATCAAAATTAGTTATCAATAAATAAAGCCTAAGCGGGAATTAAACGTGGCTGGCGATCGCACAAAATCTTTGATAATAATTGTTGTGCAAATGCGAAATTGTAAATAATTTGTAGTTATCTATGTCATAATAAATCAGACTATTTTAAAGAACGTGTAATTCATGAATTTACCAATCCAAAATTAAAATCCGGTATGTGTACACTCATATGTAAAACAAATTAAACAACTAACATCATAGAGGTTGCTTCGAAGTAACCGTGTATTATTCGGACAGATGTTTAAGTACAAAAACTATTATCAACATTATACGAATCTCTGACCTTAGTGGATAGTAGCACTCTTAATTGGCTGGTTAAACGGCTCGTACGGAAATAGTAACTTACGGGTCGTAAGTCGTATATATCAAATAAAGTGAATCCAACCCATCGGTTGTTTAATTTGGAAGTACGTAACAGTACGTATTGTGGCACATAAAATATATTATTGGATCAATGTAGATCAGTAACAGATAAATAAAATAAACAAAAACTGTCACAAAATAATTAAATATAGATATAAATGAACACAATTTTTATGAAAACGAAAATAAAATGTAGAGCACAAAAATGTAACTAGTAATAATAAACAATATTAAAAAGCTATTCCAGCGAAAATATAACAAATTTTACATGATCGTCGAGATTTCATTTCATTTATTATATTTAGAAAGTAAAAAAAATAATTATGGATATGTTAATCATCGATAGGGCGAGATATATTTGACGAACTTCATCCGTTAAGCCGTTAAGTTTATGAGACCGACATCCAGACGGACAAAGTGCAAAAAGTTGTGTCTTTGAAAAAATGGGCTAAAAATTAAACAGAAATGCATAAATACTGATATTTTGAAAAGGTAGTTACTTAGAACAGACGTAGATATTTATAAAAGTGTCCCAACATTTTTACTTTCAACCTCGCTTTCAACTGTACGTATATAGGTACCACAATGCTTATTACGCTCTGTTTTTATTCTTTAGAGCTTCAATTAACTGAAATAAAATTTATCATCGAGATTCGACTCAACATAAAGACCAAAACTAAATACGGACTTCTTAAATTTTAAATTATATTATATTATTATATATTATTATATATTATTATATTAAGTAGCAACTGAAGAAGTGATAAAATTAAGAAATTTGAACTCTCTGCAAACGAGATATTTTGGTATTTACATTTTAGTTATCTACTCATTATTCAGATGGTTTTGTATTTTATGTTCCACACTTTATGAAATAATATAAGGAAACTTTAAACACTTAATAGATTAGCGATTTTTCTTCGTTTTTAATAATAAGCCAAGGAATCATTACCGCGACGATGTTTTCATTTTTTGTTATACAGACTATAAAGCTTATAGATGTTGCAGTAAGCTTTGATGTATATCTTTAAATAATATTAATTAATAGAACAGTGCCCAATAAGCGGTCTTCAGCAGTTTCCTACTATTCTCTCTTAATAAGTGCACATGTCTACTAAAAGAGTATTTGGGAGTTCTGTACGAAGCGGACCGATTTTGTGACGTAGGCGTCGAGAGAGGTAGCGCTACATGCCGACCTGTTATTATGGACGGCCTAGATGGAACTGACTGTTGCGCAGAACACATACAGCATACAGCCCACAGCCGACTACCTCTGCAGGCAATGTGGCCAACTACACCAATGTAGCATCTGACTAAACAGTCTGCACCGAAGTGCTAGGTAACCTCCCTATCTATCAATAACTTTTATTTCATATCTTTACTCTTGAGCTCAGTACTGTTATCTCATCAATGTCCTAATCGTTTTACATAATGTAGCAAGAAGCAAAGCGGGACTAAGCGTGCTTAGGTAACGATGGACACACATCGCACCACATAGGTAAATAGCATCTCTAAAACTATCAGTATTGATCAGATACATCATACACTATTTTAACAGCAAGCCATTATACTATATGTGAGAATATTCATTGAATATTCACATGGCGCCACATAACACTCAGGTATATCCACTAGTTCATACCAAGCCAACCAATGCAGTACATGTAAGGATATTCTGTGATTACTTACATCGCACCATAGTGCTACCTACATATCATTTCTAAAACTATAAGTAACGCTCTGATACATCATACTAGTTTCACACCAGGCCAACCAGTATACTACATGCAAGGATATTCAGTGATTACTCACATCACTCTGCAATCCTTGGAAACCTCTCTTAAACTATTAGCCAAGCTCTGACTTCATTCAACAGTTTAATAGCAAGCCAATATACTACATGCGTGGATATTCAGTAAAAACTCACATTGCTGTGCAATTCTGGAAAGCCTCTACTCCCTTCAGTAATGCTCAGATATGTCATCCACCATTTTAGTAACCAGCCAATATACTGCATGCCACGATATTCAGTAAAAACTCATATCGAAAATCTCTTTTTATGGCAACACTTCAAACTGACGTTTACCATTCATTTATGTCTTGGAAGCTACTGCCTATGAGTGATATCTAACACATGAAACGACTAAGGCCAACTGCCAAGATCAAGAAGGCCAAAAAAGGAAGGAATTTTTCATCAGCAATTGCAAAATCAGAAAATAAGGTATCTGTCTCGGTTGCTAAGCAAGACTCTGTATAACTCATGAGCTTCGCTGGTTTTTTTTTCAGCTTATCAGGCAGAGGTCTTGAAAACCAACAAAGATAGTCCATTTTAAGCACAAAATTGTGCAAGTCATGTCAGTGTGATCAAAGCCAACGATTTCGTAATTACAGTCTGTTTTGGTTATAAAGACTGTATCCTCCGTCTGATGAGCTGAGATAACAGCGAAACTCACGAGTCACGGTATCACAGATGTCTTTTATTTTTTATTTTATCTTGGTTTACTTTGCATTTAAACCATGTAAACTACCCGTCTACCTTTCGTCTCTTACCTACGACAGGTAATTCAGCCATTGGTAAACGTAAAATACTTTTTCATATTTTTCCTGTGAATAGCCACAACCTCAGGTGTAGTAAGTATTTAGTTGCTCGTCAATAGTTGCTTGAACTAAACAAATCACTAATCCTTTGGAAAACAAATATTACTCATATAGTTGTATTTTTGTTCTTAGTGTAGTTTAGAAAATATTTTTCTAATAAACAATTTACAAGCTTTTCTTTCATCTCACATCTCTTTGAGTGCTGGTTTAAAAAGGAAAGTTAATTTTAATTGATAAAAGGGTGAGTCTGGCTAATGCCTAATTTCTGCATGTACCTACTTAAAGTTTTTTTATTCTTCATCCACTTATCTAAAAAAAATCAGTTGCACTATAGTTGAACATTAAGATACGAGAAACTACATTTATTTTATAAGAAATTTGTATTGTTAATTCTCCTTTAGAGTTTAATTAAATTAATCATTTAATAATCTACTACGTAGAATTCATAGTAACAACATGTATTAGTAAATACAACCGACATAATTATTCTAATACACTGAGTTACTAAGAAGGAGTAAAAGAAAAGACGCTTGAATAATAAGCGTTGGTAACTAAATAGCAGTGTGTATTTCTTATGCTATACGCGAGCAAGGTAGTATCGATCAAAGCTTCATGGGAAGCATCCAAGATCGTCGGCAATAGCTTCATACAACCAGCAATGCAAATGGTTCCACGCTAATGACCAATAGAAATCTGATGACATAAAACATGAGTGCGAGATACCGTTCGACAGTCTTGCCCAATTAGTAATTGAAATGGACATTGCTTCTATCTTCAACGATGCCGCTTGGACAACGCTACCTTCCTGAAGCTGAATAAAATTCGCAGTTTAGATGACAGTGTTGAAAGGGATAAGAATAAGGAATAGATTGCATTATATACAACATCTAAGAACGAATCATTACTAACGTGAGAGAGATACGTACGCCTTTACATTTACGGTGAGAATAAGTGGATATGTAATTTTTAGCGCTCATTACTGGCAACTTCTATACATATTTCATGAAATTACCTTTTTTCAAGACTTCCTCTACACTGATTGTTTTGATATTTTATTTTTCATTCAATAAATATCCAGACATGGTTACTCAACTTACTCGTTTAATGGGTGCTCTATATATTTTTGCAATTTTAACTAGCTTGGAATTAAAACGTTACTTTGTTCACCAATAATGTTCATATTCTCTGACTATTTAGTAAAATTGATTCTGCAAATGCTAAGCATGACATTTTCACATTTACTGTTCTCCCTCAGCTAAAAGTCCAGTTATGGTTTAACTAATTATATAAGAATTTTGTGATTAGCATTTGCTAACCGTGAACTTCTCTGGACTGCTTTCAGCAACTGCGTAAGGTATTATAGGTAGGGTAGGGCGGGGCACTTTCGGACACTTTATTTTAAGGTTTTGTATTTTTATGCACAATGAACTCTTAGGTATGAATTTAGTATCGAAATGTAGCTACATCATTTTACTATACCCTTTGAGGCTTATACACTTATACAACCCATAATTTTTGTGTGATAAAATGTTTTGTAAAGTATTGCATTTGTCCGAAACTGCCCCATAGTGGGGTAGGTTTGGACATGCATGGGGCACTTTCGGACGATACTGAAATATGAAAGTAGAAACAGCATATGACAACTAGAGGACTTCAGAACAGTTTATTGTACATTATATGCAAAGAAATTTACATTAAACTGCAAAAAGGATGCCATTCTTGATGTTCCTGGTCGGACCCTTGGTTTTGTAAGTTTACACACAATATCTTGTCTGGAAACCGTGGAAATATCTTCCTTTTGTGGAAAGCAAAAGCCGTGATTAGTTTTGCGAAGGAATTTGTCTACGTATTCCTCGTTTTCACATACTTCTTCTACTTTCCCAAGATAATACAACGATCTTGTTTTTGTTGCAAAACGAACTAGCAAATAATCTTCACTGGAGATTTTTTCATCTAAAAGTTTTCCAATATCTTCATCACTCTCGCAATTCATATCCAGATCGGAATCAGACTCCCAACCATTTTTACTTTTCTTGATAACCTTGTCGAGAACATCGCCTTCGGAGTCTGAAGATGTGGTATCACAATTATTACGTTTCTTTCTTCCATTTTTACTGTTTTTCGTTGCTTTCTTTACTTCTGCTTTAATAGCTCTTCTGCCTAAACCTAAATTAGTCAGATTTTGTTTAGCCTGTGACTTTTCTAACTTCAATTTCCTAGCTTTAGTTAATTCTTCAATTCAGAATTCAATTCAATCAGAAAATACCTGACGTGTGGCGTATTTTGAACGAGACGCTTCTACTTCTGAGGAATCGCTGTCGTTTCCGGAATCGGTAAATTGGCTTTGTCTTTTTTTCATTTTTGCACACCTGTCCTGTAAAGTAGATTTTGGTATGCCAAAATTACTAGCAGCCTCGCGGACAGACATGGTTCTATTTAATACATTTTTTATCGCATTTTGTATTACAGATTCAGGAATTTCGGGTCTATGAGTCTTCCTGATGTAATTTCTGACCATCCTAAAATAAATATAACATTTAAATAACCGTCCCACGCATTCACGATTGTTTTTTTGTAATAACAGTTAATGATCATTTGTATCAAAGATGTTGGGGCACATTCGGACCCTGTCCGAAACTGCCCCATCAATTTTGTCTGAATGTGCCCCACATCGCCATTTTGCACAAAACTTACAAGAGATTTTTACTACTTGGTCAGTATTCAATTTTTATGAGGTTATGTTGTTCGGCATTAACTGGTCTTTCACTTAAAGTAGTTGGAACTTACCTGAATTGGTTTGTTTCAAGCCTACAAGCTTATCAATACACTCGAACAAGTAACATCAGCAGCATGCAAAACACACTACAGCGATTTGTTCATTTGTTTTTTATCCGTTCTGATTGCACACTCGTCCGCATTATAATAGTACATTTAGAAACTAGATACCAGATGGCGTTGCTATAACATTACAATGAAGCGCTAAATTTGAAATGTCCGGAGGTGCCCCATATACGAACCTGCCCCACACTACCCTATACAATGGGTTTCATAGGTATTGCTTTTGAATGTTTTAGTAAAATTTGATAAAATTTGGGCAAGTTGTTTTCGTCATCGAAATGAATACCTACCATATGTAAATTTTGTTTTTAAGTTTGGCTTGTATGTTGAATATCAACCTTTAGATTCGTTTGCTTTGGTTGCTTCTTCTGTATCTTATGGATCGCCGTTTTACTCTTTAGTAGAAGAAGTAATGTTTCACAAAAATAAACTATTCTCTTAAGTACGTAATATAAATAATGTAGGTATCTAAAGAAATATCACAATTAAAACTATTGTTAGCAAGAAATTAGATGGCAATACCATCTGTCAGCATTACACTGACATGATGACAAAGTCACCTAACTGCCATAATGGGATCTACTTCCTAAAGGAAGTGCCTGACAAATTGGCATGTACCTATACTTCAATTTGACAACAGGCCCCCAGGGCATTTTTTGCAAGCGGTCTATGCTGTGCTGTCTGCACCGCAATAAACTGCAGATAGATATATTTTATCAATTTTAAAATTATTGTTGTATGAATCTGGCGGTACATTTTGGATATTTTAACTTGCGTTGCTTATACGAGCGCAATTCGTAAACGCAATAATTTTATCGCTAAAATTCTTGTCTAACTAGACAAATGGACAAATTGTTATGTAGTCCGTTTATTCGTCGCTGCCGTAGTCGCTGTCTAAAACTGACGTTCAAAAGAATAGAAGATTCCCAGTTAAAGTACAACGTTAATTCGATTTGGTTACCCTGCTTTTAAAATAATGTATCGCAGAAATTAACAATAATTTTTAAAAGCAGATAATTATTGTTTATGTTAGCGACGCATTTTAAATTATACTTAAATATATGATCAGAAACTCCGCTCTAATTATGTAATCAAAGAAAGCATAAAATATCACAAAAATAAACTATCCTGTTAGATACGGAATATAAATAATGTTCCTAAAGAAATATTCCAATTTAAATTATTGCTGCATAAATCTAGCAGTATATTTTAGACACTTTAATGTTTCTACATTTGTACATTTACAGACAGTAATACAAATTATATAAAGACTACAACGTTGTTGTTTTTTTACATATTTCTCGTACCGAAATATATAATTTAAGTGAACGTTGAATATAAAAGATTATTTAATTTCAGGCATATTTTGATTTATTAAACTTGTTACTTGATTTAAACGTCGTAGAATTATTCAGATTGTTGAATTAAAACGACTGTTTAATATATATGATGAGAATTTTGCTACAAAATGTGTTTTAACGTTTTAAATTTTTACGATTATAAGGATATAAGGAGATAATTGATCGGCTTGAAAAATAATTATATCTATTAGAATAGTATTAGCACTGGCAACCCTCCGCAAACCACGTACAGTGACTGTATAATAAGGGCAGTGTGGTCATAAGCGCGGCGAACGCCATGTTTCCTCCAAATTGGGATTGGAAGTATATGCCCTTTAGATGGTCGTGGTTGAAGAACAAAAAAAGATACCTACTTGCAGTTTTCACTATCGCATTTCCGATGCTCTGGTGCGTTTGGCGGTGCTAAACTCGATCTCTCTAGGATGCCGAGAGTTCTATTATTTCGGATTTATTTTTTAACACCAATTAGAAATAAAAATTTATATGTTTGTGCTAAAAGTTGCGAGGTCAAATTTCTTGGGCTATTTGGGTAGCCTACCTACGGTTGTATATAAAAATGGAGATTTCGAGTTGATAAAGATTGCAAGTTCGGTATAACGCTACGGTAAAAGTCCGAGTTCAGTTTCGTTATTTTATTCCAATTTTTTTTTTGTTATTTGACCTATCGTGATGAAACTTGGCATGTAGGTGTAGTTTGTTGTGATATACTTTTTTATGGAATATCTTCCGATTTTCCTCTAATTATTTAGAAAATATACCGGAAAATTGTTACAAATTTTCACAACTAAACAAGAGGGATGACAGCCTGCGCTTGCCAGAGGCTTGGAAACCAGTATTGTAGGAGTACAAGTTTACTTTGCGATCGAGTGTAGCTGCAAACAATGCTGTAGCCCCTGGATCTTCAAGTCATACTTTAGGATGGAGTGTAGCTGCTAACAATGCTATAGCCTCTGGATCTTCAATACGCGCATCACAACTAGTCAAGATCAAAATGCATAGCATACACTGCGCCAGTCACCCGCAGTCGTGCAAGGACATCTAGAACATAAAAATCAACTTGCAATAGATTTTGATTTTGTCAGAAGTTACAAAAACTTTGAACATTTTTTACCACTAGTGCCATCTCATCGAAACGTGGACAAGACTCTTCGCAGAGCTTTTCACTATACATGCGAGAAAACTAACATCCACCTCGGATCTTTACCGGACCGTTATACCGAATTTCCATACTTTATCAACTCGAAATCTCGATCTCGAAAATTATTAAGAAATCCGACCTCGCAACTTTTAACACGAAAATATTAATTTTATATTTTTAATTGACATTAAGAAATCAATCCAGAATAAACCAGACTCCCGGA
This sequence comes from Rhyzopertha dominica, assembly GCA_025024175.1. NCBI lineage: Eukaryota > Metazoa > Arthropoda > Insecta > Coleoptera > Bostrichidae > Rhyzopertha > Rhyzopertha dominica. The sequence continues at coordinate 22,208,894 of QCXZ01000003.1, forward strand.
GTCCCAGAGCGATCGAGTATTGCGTCATTGTATTCGGAATGCAACAGTGAAAACCGCACGCATCTGTCTTTTTTTGTTCGCCGACCACGTCTCTCCAAAGTTTGACATACACTTCTTTACAATCAAATTTGGAGGAAACATGGCGAGACCAATAGAAAATTTGGCCACTGTATGGCCACACTGTACCTATAGAGTCACTGTAAAACCACGCACACTCTCTCGCCATCTACCGCCGTCGCAGTTCAACCTTGTCTAAGAGCAAAAGCGCAAGTTTAATTTCCAATATGTGGCGCCACAATTTGTAAGATAGTTTGAAAATGAATGTATTCAAGAAATAAAGTATACCAGAAATAATGTATTCCAGAAATAAAGTATTACAGAAATTGAGTATCGTAGAAATAGCTTATATTAAATAAAGTAAATATTTAAACATGTCAATCCAACAAAAATGCGTGAAAGTGAACCTTGTTTGTCAAAATATTTAATTCGGATAATGTATGTTGGTAATTTCTGGATTTAAAAGTGATTTCGTTCAAACTGTACCAATCATTAAGCTTGAGTGTTTTAGTATTTTCTTTTCCATGGCTGTTACATTTTAATACGTTTCCTGCGCATAATAAAGGCACACAGGAACTTTTCATAAATCGCATTACTTTCTCGTCCAACCGTTGTAGTGTTTCGTTGAGTGCTTGTTTTAATTTAATTACATATTGATTCAAGCAATTTTTGTCTGTCTGATGTTGAAAATGTAATAACAAAATATTTGTAATGTTATCCAAGCCCTCAGCGGTGATAATCAAGATAAGTTACTTTTCTTGTCAGAGAAGAGGTGGAATTTGATTCTGACATAGAAATGAATCTATGTAATTTGTCAGGCTTTCCGTATCTAGTATGGTATTATATTTATTTTTTGTGTCTACTATTGGCAAGGCTGTGTTCGACAGTGTTCAGAACTATAAATAGTAATATTTTCTTGATCAACTGATAATTTGTCTTAAATCGAACTTTAAAGTGTTATTGTCTTGTCCTAATAGAACCAACAGATGCAGAGGAGTCTGGTAAAAGCAAATGAATGAAAAAGTATCGTACTTACAATCGGCACCAGCTACGATACAGGAATGGCTTTCACCAATATTTTATCGGAGCTCCCTTGGTAGCGACGAACGAATGTCATAAGTTTCGATTTTCAACATACGGTTGAATCTGAAACAATTTTTCGCGATGTTTTTTTAATCCCTACTCAATGTGCCACTTATGTATTACGTCTACAGAAACCTGTTTTCAAAAATCAATTTTAATTAGGTTATCTTCGAATACTTTGTCGATGTTAGTACAATAACCATTATGCTAATACTAATAATTTACACGATGTTCAGCACGAGCTATGAAACCTAATACCTTTGATTGTGTATTCAAAGCTAATACCAGTGCATTGCCTGGTGGCTTGGCGATTGACAGGAGCGGTCTATAACTTACATGACTAATAAATTTGTATAGTTCTATGTTGCATTTTAACTGGCTGCCCGACTGAATCAACTAAACGTGCCAACTTAGACCGATAGCCTGCTCTTGAGTGAGGTAGTGTAGTGGTAAGAAGGAGCTGAATATATTATAATAATATACAAATTATGTAAAACCAACTAACCAACCAATAACAACTAACTTACGCCCATCGACTACAGACTCGAGCCTTTCTATGATTTGTGCTTAGCACATTGTAAACATTTCGCAGTTAACGCGCTGTAGATATACAGGGTGATCAATTAAGACTGGACAGCGACTGTATTTTCAAAACTAAAAGTACTAGAACCTTGCGGTAAATTTTTTTCATACAAATGTGGCCACGTAGAGTTCATTAAAAATATTATGGAGTACGTAAATTTGCCGCTGGGTGGCGTATTTAATACTACATATCAAAATATCGCTTTTTTTTTCTCCAAAAACAGCGATACAGTGTCGGTCTAAAATAAACTCATTATAATCTATGTTTACTTCTTAGCAAATTTTATTTGAACATTTTTTTAGTTGCCATGGCAACGACAATAAGAGGGATTGAAGTTTCTGATCTTCAAAATGGTATAACTCAAGTATGGTTTAACCGAATTTAACGAGTGATGGCTAGTTTTAAAGCGAATTTTATGGCCTTCAACATAATCATAAATAACCTATAATTTATTGCAACTGTTTGACAATAGAGAGCGTTAATAATATATTTTTTATATTTGTTTGAATATCTTAAAAAATAAATGCAAATCTATAGACTTTTTTGTTGGCTGTAATAGCTCATTAATCAAGCAAAATAAATTTTAAAGCCGGAAGTCGATGTCTTTCTTCGTTTCATAATTATATTAAAAAAACTGCGAACCCATCCTTGGATTCGGCCTACTTTTGTTTTCTTCAAAATTAGGGTTTATTAGCAAAGGTCACTCATAAATTACGGCTTTCATGATTTTTCTCTGGTGTGTTCAATTTTTGATATTGTACTTGCTGAAAGTAGCGGGCGGTTAAGTCCTGAATGGCCTTTGTAGGTGCTTATTTGTAAGCGCAGTAACCCATGACTGTTTTTACACATTGTTTATACTATTATTACATTTGCTTACCGCACCTCCCAGAACAGATCTCAGGAGGTTAGTTAGTAGTAATTAGTTAGTAGTATTCTATCCCTCCTGGTGGCGTTGTCATGGCAACTAAACAAAAAGTGTTAAACAAAATTAGTAAACAAGTAAACTAAGATTATAATGGGTGTATTTTAACCAACGCTTTGTTTACATTTTTCTGAACTATCCATTTTCTGGAAAGCAATTTTAAATGCGCCCCCTAGCGGCAAAGTTATCTACTTCATAATATTTTTAATGAAATCTGTGTAGYCACATTTGCTTAACAAATTTTACCGCATGATTCTAYCACTGTTAGTTTCTAAGATAMAGCCACTGCACTGTCCAGCCTTAATAACWATGATCACATGGAAGATATGTATTGTCTCAATACAGCACAATAAAACTAATGAGCTGGCTAATTGCCAAATAGGCAGGACCAAAAATATAACAAAAAATACCTGATTTTATTTCAAGCAAGAAAAGAGTCGAACCCAAGGACGGATGCGCAGATTTTTTACTATAACCAGAAAACGAAGAAAGATATCGACTTCCGATTTTCAAATTTATTTTGCTTGATTAATGAGCTATAACAAACAACAACAAAGTCTATAGGGTTGCATTTGATTTTTTTAAGATATTCGAAGAAATATAAAAAGTTTATAATTAACGCCCTCTACTATCAAAAAGTTGCAATAAATTATAGGATATTTATGATCATATTGAAGGCCATAAAAACTTTAAAACTTTAAAACTAGCCATCACTCGTAAAATTCGGCTAAACCATACTTGAGTTATGCCATTTTGAAGATCAGAAACTTATATTCCTCTTATTGTCGTTGCCATAGCAACTAGAAAAAAAATGTTCAAATATAATTTGTTAAGAAGTAGACAGTTTATAATGAGTTTATTTTAGACCAACATTGTATTGCAGTTTTTTGTGAGAAAAAAACGATATTTTGATATGCAATTTTAAATACGCCACCTAGCAGAAAAGTTACGTACTCCATAATATTTTTAGTGAAATCTACGTGGCCACATTTGTCTAAAAAAAAATTCCGCAAGATTCTAGCACTTTTAGTTTCCAAGATACGACCACTGTCCAGCCTTAATTGATCACCCTGTATGTACTTGTATAGCTTTTTATCGAACAAGTTCAAATACAATGTAATTTTGCTTTCCACTTGATAAGTAGGCGACTACAATTATAAAATAACTTGCTCCAACTATTGACAATTTCATAGATTTAGGGTAGGTAACTATTTTTTTGCCGTTTGTGGCTTCGTTTATATACATTYTCACTACAGTTGTATAGAATACTGGCAATATAAGGAAGTTGGTCTTATTAGTTAGTTAATAAATAAAAATAATGACAGGTACAGTTAATTCAAACCTGATTGGCGTACGTACTTTCCTATAAAGTGTAATTTTGCTTTTTCTGCAAAATTCCGACAGCTGATGTAAGCAGCGTAAGAAATTACAAAAAAAACTGGTATAACATACGATATTGTAGACCAAAAACTGGTACTGCATAACGTGGTGGCTACAGTATATTGCGTTAGTGCACTATGTGACAAGAAAGATTATCATAAAACGTACATTTAGCTGCTGTCGACAAAAGAGGTTAGATACTGCCCACCTGACAATTTAATATTAATTAATTATGCCACCGTCGGCAGTTAAATGTATGTTGTAAGATAAGTTCTTACTAAACTGCGATATTCAGCAATTAAAACAGGTTATACGAAATGATGCAAAGTGTTATATATTAATGGATCACGCGAGCACAGCTCTATTAGGCCAGATCTAGTGCTATGTGCTATAAAGTGTTGCGCGTGTTTAAAGAAAAACATGACCATACGTTATGACCACGCAACAAGTGTCACAAGCATGCTTTATCGAGACAATTTAACATTTCTAACGGTTTTTGCATAATAAGATGGATGCTTTGCGACGATTTTTGTTACAGGTGCACGACTGTCTAGTATTAATAGCAGTTTGATTGATCATGCGAGGATGTTTGTATATTTGTCGTATCTGTGACCTAGGAAAAATTGCGCTACGTGTAGGTTCACAGTAAATGGTACGAGGACAGATATTAATTGTTTGCGCCTATACCAGTTTATTGCTCTGCAGTCACCGCTTATAAGTGTGTAAGTCGCTTTTGCTTTCTTTTGTGCGGCAGTACAGCACTTCACTATTGCATGTTAAATCTTACCAGCATTGACAAGTACAAATAGTACTATTAAAAGCGGTGCAGAAGCAACATACAAATTTATTACTATTCTTAATTGCATAAATTAGCATACTGCATCTAATCGTTCGTTTGAATTCCGACTTATGCGGGTGTTCCAAGACATACAAATAGCTCTCTAAAACAAAAATCGCAGTAGCTAGTGAGTAGATAATATTCGAAGTTTACTACCCATCAGATGTTTAACAATTTCACTGAATATCTTATTTTAGTATATGTGGCGGCTGATGAGGGAGGGCTGCGGGGCGCCGCCCTTCCTACGCAAATGACTATGTACATCAAATTCAATTAAATTAAAACATGTATTTATATTTACATCTAATGATCTAATATACCCATTATTAGTTATTACTCATAGGTATTTAACTTGCAATCCTATGTAGATTTGCTATCTGATTAACTTGCCTGCCGGCTGCCGGGCGGGCTGATTCCTGTAAGCCCAAAGCGTTTCGATGCCAATGCAATGTTCTGTGGCCAATGCGATGGAAACGCCACGCGTCGACACGCGATTCTAAGTAGAATTTCGGGCTTAGTTCGTTCAGCCCGAGACACGAGCGTGTATTCCTGCAAATAATGCACCCGAACGTGAGCGGTTATTAAGCGTACGTACAGGTGTTTTTTTTTTGTGGAAAATTGTGTTCAAGACAAGAAATGAGGGTGTGTGATTTAATTAAATTAAACTTCAGTTCTCTGAGGTTGGCGGAAAAAAGTAAACATTAAGGAAAATGAAACGCCCTGTGCCTGTATTAAATTTAAATCAAGTACAACCCAGTTACCGAAAAATCGAAAAGGCTTTACCAGAAAGTTTGATTCAAATGTTAATGAAGACATTTACGCGGATGGAAAGAGTCAAATGCGTTTTTTCTGTTTTGTTTGTTTATTGTTTGGTGGCGATGATGACTAGACATTTCTAAGAACTAAAAGCAAAAGTATTTATAATAGGAATATTTTTTTAATTTTTCAGTCAGCCCCCCATCTCCAGAATAAAAATGCCACCAGCCGCCACTGAACCGTACACATTATTGTTGTATTGTGTTCTTTTATATTAAGCAACTTTGAATGCACTTGTTTCTAACATAAATAGACAAGTTTGATGTATTCAGAAATAATACGAAAAGATCTCACAACACCTAAATTATTATTATTTCCTACCAGATGTTTGTCCCGACACAGTACAACAAGAATCGTGCAACGAGGCTCTAGTATAATACTATCATAACTAAATGTGCACCTGTAATATCCTTTTCGGTGTCGATATTATGAAGAAAATGGCATAAACAGTTTGAATACAACACTATCTATAACACACGTTCAACCTCGATTCAACATAATTAATTAATTAATTAATTAACATAAAATGTTTTACATATACAGCTTAGCTGACTGAATGACAATGGGACTCGTGGTTAAATCTATCTATCGCATACATGATATGCCTGAATGTACGAAATATTCTGAATAGTAACAAAGCAATACCTAGCGTTTTCCATTCGCAGTTCCACTTCACTGAAATCTTTTAAATGTATTCAACAGATCCTAGATAAGAACATACAGAATAAACTAACCACTCATCGGTGCCGTTCTTTGCCATCTATCATGGTGATTAAACCTCAGTCATTTCACTTAGCACCACGTWCAGACTTCCATTTTTGCCCATTTCACCATTGTTAGGTTGTGTTTAATATCAGAAATAACGGCCAAAAGTGAATCATCTTGTGGACACGTTTTAATCGCTAGCCATAAAAAATTAAAACTGATCCATTGATGTCGAGGTTAATTTTAAAAGGTTTCTTTAAATATTAAACAAATTCGAAGATTATTGTGCCTACTAAACTTAACAGTAGGTAAAGTATCGGTACCACGAACTCGAACTTGACTGGTAGCTCTGTTGTGCGTTTTAATAGTGTTTTGTAGATTGTAGATTCATGTAGTTATTTAATATAATTTACATAACGTTACAGTCAGTGATGTATTTCTGCAAGTGTTTTAGATAATCACGTTAGACCAAATTAAATTTAAAATTAATGATGTTTCTCAAGAGTAGTCTGGCTAAATTGATCGAAATAGGTAACGTTGAATGTTAAACAAAATCAAAGTAATTCCGTTGAGATGCATAAATAGCTTCTGACAGGTTAGTCATATTTAATTCAAGTGAAGGTCCAAATTGGTAATTATCGGTTCAAGGTTATTTTTCTCTTTTTTAAAGTAGTTTCTAAGGGGATGTTGGAAATATTTGGTTTCATCATATTGCTGGTTAGGTATATTTATTGTTAGAAACCTGGTCGTTTACTTTTGCATAAATTAGTTTATCGTGTTTCATGCGTAATTTTAGTTAGAAATTTTTACTAAGTTTTATTGTTGTGCCATTAGTTTCGATTACCAAGGACTAGTTTCCCTGTGATTATTAGAATTTGCGATCTCTTTCAATTAGTAAACATCCCTAAGAAATAAATGTTATCCAACTTTAGTCGTATGAAAAGAGAATAATCTTATAAGCTTCAATTAGAACTTACAATTCTAAGTTTGATGTGTAAGTAAACATAGTAGAATTGTCACAGTCACTAATCAAAATAACTGTAGGTAACTGAAGTAGATTTTGCAGCAAACAAAAAAACAAGCTAAAACAACCTACATGCCGCCAACACTAATATATTGGTGATCAAATTCCCAGTTTATTACAGGACAAATGGATAAAATAAAATAAATGAATGCAATATGCGGCGTAGTGCATATATACGTTACATATGCCACTGCTTAGATTGCGAAAGCTTAATTAAGAATTAGAATTTTTGACTATTACACCAAGCATCTTACAAACTGCCAGAATACAACGTGTTCTCTTGGATTTACAGCAGAAGACAACTAGGTAGAGGTTTTGCCAGCTTTCATGATTGATGACCCTGACAAATCCTGCGTGAAGGCGAAGGCGGAGTCCAGTTTTGGTAAGTGAAACTTAAAACATCGGCGGTTTGGTTGGAATTTTCAGATTGGCGCTAAATTTAAAGTTTACATTGTTCTACGTAATGGGATTAGAATTATATTAGAATGCTGATATTATATAGCAATCTTTGTCCAAGTTCACCGAGAACGGACATGATCGTACTTGCGATATGGTACCGATGTTTTTAGTTTGTCTAATATAGCCGCATCTGTACGCATCATTGACATATTATTAGATGGACACGGCATCTCATTCATAAATACGGTTGGAATTGACGCCAAGACCAATGAGGATGAGGAGAGCATGGGTACGAGGGGGAGATACAGTTTTCCTCCAAGTACATTGCTGTGCTGTTATAAAAGGGTCAACAGTGAGATAATTGAACTTCCAACTAAAAACACTAATTTAATTTCGTTACAAGCGGGAAAAAAGTTTTGGCCGAATGAAAGCATCAACACAGTTCTAGCATTAGTATTCATTAATCAACACTTAACGAGAAAACACTCGACATTCTTCACATAGAAATATAAGGAAAAAAATCAGAAACTGCGAAAATAAAATTTATTGTCAAATAAAAAGAAATAGATAAAATCAAAATCCGCATGAGGCATCACTGAAGTACTCCGATCACATCGGCTCTTTTCTTCTACCTACAAATATTTATTTTTAAAACGTCCACCACTCACAGTAATCATTTTCCATATGTATTAATCCTTCACTATCAACTTCATTACATTTTATAAAAGTATTCCTCTATAAAGTAAATAATTTCGCTAAATTTATCAAACGACGCCTATGACAACAAATATAAACATAACCTAAACAATGCTTAACCGTGAAATGATACGGTTTTCTCCTTAGAGCCCACCTTTTTGCATACTTGACACATCCGCACCATTGCCTGGATTAATTTTTTATACGACTTGTCCTTAAACAGCTCGCAATAAGCTCTTTTTAACAAAAAATTTACACCACACTACTCAACACAACAGAACATTCTAAACACCAGTAGTACAGTGGACCATCTAATGCGCGTGAAGACGAGCACGATGCGTTGTATTGCTCTGGTCAACTGTACGTTTTCCTCCAATTCCACCTTAGAATGTGACTATTATGTTGGCAAACAACGGACTCCAGACACCTCGATGGTACGCATATTAGTTTCTGCGCCATCGATTATGAAATCTGGCAACACCCCTACCTGTAACGCAGGCAGTTTGTAAGTATGTAAGGTTACGTGTTGTTTTTATACGGCCCATGGAATTTATAAGACATAAAATACAAATGTTGTCTAATGGCGTTATGGCAGTGGACCGACAGCAAACATTTTCAATAAAACATAACTTAATTATCTAATTGAATATAATTAAACTTAACAATTTTTGTTTATCGTTCGTTGTTCTTGCGTTAATTAAGCATCATCAAACACAAATACAATAAATCCAACGCCGGCACAAGATGATAACGTTTAGTAAACCACGTGTGTTTACAATCAGCTTGTCTGACGCCCGACGTCAGACCGTGATTTGACAGACACAAAGGAATGCAACATAACACTGTTGCCAAGTTGCGTATTTCAGTTTTCAGTTAAGTCGTCACATCCTTTGGAGGGCGTTTTAAAATAGTTCAACTTGGACTTGAATATTCACGTACTTAAATACATTTTTTATACTAACCAAAATATGGGACTATGTGCATATGTTACAATTAATAACGAAACTATATTGAATTCCGTAATTTTTACTTCACTGAAATACCCAATTATACACAAGAAAAGATCAAAAGTTTGTAGTTACAAAAACCGTTAATGTTTTGCTTATAGTTGAATTTGTTTGAGCTGAAAATAGCGTGAACATAATAAATAAAATGTGTGATAAACAGACAAAATATAATATTAATATACTCAAGACTCTTCAGATTGCGACATTGAATGCAGCGAATCCTAACGCAACTCTAGTAATATTCATTCAATTAGAACTGTTGCAAATTCAGAGTGGTAGGAAAAAATAAAATAATGATATATTGATAGATACCATAATACGTAGATAGGTACTCGTAGAGATCACTCACTGATTTATTTATATGTACTAACGCTAAGTACACATATACAGTGTTTTGTTTTTGTTGTTGCTTATTTTATTTGTCTCGTCTGTGTTAATTGGTGGGACTCCAGGAGGATAAGATCAACTGGAACTACACCACTGGCAGCGTTTTCTTTTTAATCAAATTTATATAATGACAAAACTAGCTTATTGCAATTTTGTTCGAATGAAATATAAAGCTTGTTTCTGTTGTCATGAAGCCGTACAGCTTAAGTAACATTTTTAATATTTTATAGACGACAGTATGTAAGATGTTATCTACTTGAATTACATTCCGCCTACTGCTCTTTAACCATTTTGTTATTACCATGATCCAAGGACGTGTAGGCAATACACAGCCGGCTGCAGGTGCAATAACGTTACTATAACATATTGTTATGCCTAGAGTCAGTAAGAGCATTAATAAATTATAATTGCACTGTGGGTGATGAATCCATCYCTTTATGCACGTTTACATATCTACCGTTTGCCAGCCAACTGTATTCCTTTGCAGCGTCCACTTCTAGAAGTTTATGAAATCATTTACCTATTTTTGGTATCTGTATCATTTATTCTTTCTATAGAGTTAGTAGATTATACTGATGCTTTTTTCTGTAATTAATCTTTAAACAACGTTGCAACTAAATTGACTAAAGTTGGGGTCCCTTAGTGGTGGAGTGTTATCGCAAAAACAGCACGTATTCATGAAATTTGAATGATAGAATTTATGTACAACGTACGATGGCTCTGAAGGGCCAAGCAAAAATAAAAATAAAACACGATTTATATTTTATACATGGAAGTGAAAAGCTGTTAACTGGCAATTGTCAGATAGTAACTGGCAATTGTCAGATAATAACTGGCAATTGTCAGATAATAACTGGCAATTGCCAGATAGTAACTGACAATTGTCAGATAGTAACTGGCAATTGTCAGATAATAACTGGCAATGCCAGATAGTAACTGGCAATTGTCAGATAGTAACTGGCAATTGCCAGATAATAACTGGCAATGCCAGATAGTAACTGGCAATTGCCAGATACTAACTGGCAATTGTCAGATAGTAACTGACAATTGCCAGATGTTAACTGACAATTGCCAGATGTTAACTGACAATTGCCAGATGTTATCTGGCAATTGTATACGCTAGTTATTTGACCGGCCGGCGCGGTAGGCGTATGCAAAATGTCAGAACAATCGCAATATCCAAAAAATAGTTAATTGTATAATCTAAGGGCTTATCTTAAGGGATTACATTAAATAAACCTTCCTGCATACCCACATACATACCGCAACTTAGCTAACATTTAAAATTTAAATGAATTAAAATGTAGTAAAAAATAAAAATACATATTTTATTGATCTTTTAGATATAAAATGTAGAAAATCATACAAAAAGAAACATAAAATCTAAAGATTACATACCTAAATATTGCTGGTACATTTGAAATGGTCTTAAGCATTTGATAAATAGGTACCACGGTATGTTTAAAATCAGGACCAGTTGAAGTAAATAATACAATTATATAATATACCAAAAAAAATGTTAAATTTAACAAATATTAGGATACATAATAAGTTACAAATGAATAATTATTGATATGCGGTTGATGATCGATAAATATCAAAGTCCCGCTCGCTTGCACAGCGGTTTATTTGTCTTTAACAGCAATTATTTTTATTATAATAGTATTATTATGTATTGCGGTTATTAATTATTATTACTTTCGTTATACCTGTTGTATTTCCAAAGTCATTATGTTAATAACAAATTTAAATATATTTCATGATGCCAATTTCATTAATAAATAAAGTATTTATTACATTTCATATCTCAAATACACACACGTGCAGCTATCATAGAACTCAACGGTAATCAGCTGTTGTGTATTGTATAGCACAAGTCCGCAAGTACAGGGTGAGCAAATAAGAGAGGTGGCGGGTCATATCTCATAAACCAGTAGCCCTAGAGCTTTGAGGTAAAAAATTTCTTAACTAAAGTGGCCAAGAGAAATTGCTGGAAAATATTTTCGAGTTTCTAAAGTGACCGCTAGAGGGCGCTGTGGTACCTCCAAATTACAAAATTAATGTTTGTGTCATTTTTAGCCTAATAAATGTCTGCGGTATTAAATATTTTAAGATTATTTGGACTAAAATCTAATATTTTTGTTTAGAACATTTTTTGTTAAATGTCAAATAAAGGAGTGGGGGCGGGTGAATATTAATACAGAAAATTATATTTCAGGTACACAAAACGAAAATGCAATTTTCAAAATAAAGTCTTCACATTCATACATGGTATAAGTGAAAAGTGGAGATTAAGGTGCTGGCACACCAAATAATAATATACAAAATTTTCAAGGTAATCATCTTCAAAATTTAGACACTAACAAAAACAACCTTAATTTTGATAATACTGAGCTTGAACATTAAAATTCTACCGATTTATAAAAAGAGGGACTGACCTTGTGGCAGTAATCGTACCTCCATTTGTCTACCATCTAAAAGGAAAATGAAGAGACATGAGGTTGTACACCTTTTAACGAACTAAAAAAAAACAGGACAGAACAGGTATAATCCTGAAGTGGATTGGTAAATTACGAGAAGATATTTACAAAAATAAAATTCTCAACAAATGTGACATAAAGGATATGTTAAATGGATGTTATAATTACAGAAATAAATGTATAGGTATGTAATGTAATCTAATAAAAACAAATAAATAGGTACCTATGTTTTGTCTAAAAAATGGAACATGGGTATATTCACAGTGCAATATAGGAGTGTCTGACATAGCCACAATCATGTGTGTGATCGATGTTTAAATTTGTTTCATTTAGATTGCGTTAATAATAAAAACGATTCCGTCCATTTTTATATGCCCCAATTGTAATAGGTATTCGGTATTAGTGCTGTATTCTATATTTCATGTCTTTGTTTTCTTGGATATACATCCTAGAAATAAGATAGTATGTAATCTTTAGATTTTATGTTTCTTTTTGTATGATTTTCTACATTTTTATATCTAAAAGATTAATAAAATATGTATTTTTATATTTTACTACATTTTAATTCATTTAAATTTTAAATGTTAGCTAAGTTGCGGTATGTATGTGGGTATGCAGGAAGGTTTATTTAATGTAATGCCTTAAGATAAGCCCTTAGATTATACAATTAACTATTTTTTGGATATTGCGATTGTTTTGACATTTTGCATACGCCTACCGCACCGGCCGGTCAAATAACTAGCGTATACAATTGCCAGATAACATCTGGCAATTGTCAGTTAACATCTGGCAATTGTCAGTTAACATCTGGCAATTGTCAGTTACTATCTGACAATTGCCAGTTAGTATCTGGCAATTGCCAGTTACTATCTGGCATTGCCAGTTATTATCTGGCAATTGCCAGTTACTATCTGACAATTTCCAGTTACTATCTGGCATTGCCAGTTATTATCTGACAATTGCCAGTTACTATCTGACAATTGCCAGTTACTATCTGGCAATTGCCAGTTATTATCTGACAATTGCCAGTTATTATCTGACAATTGCCAGTTACTATCTGACAATTGCCAGTTAACAGCTTTTCACTTCCATGTATAAAATATAAATCGTGTTTTATTTTTATTTTTGCTTGGCCCTTCAGAGCCATCGTAACAACGTATCAACTCGCATGCTATAGGTAACTGTTACACTATAACAATAATTGTTATATATGCCGTCTAGAAATAGTCATAATTATTATGACTCTATTTCTAGACCGTATATCGTTCAAATATTGTCGAGGTGGCAAGATTGTAAGCTATTCTTCATATACAAATAGCTTCCTGCCTATACTGCCTTCTACATTGTCCTGAACATCGGCGACATAAGCTAAAATGACTACATATCCCAGGCTTTTTAAGACAACGTCAACGCTGCTTATGCAGAATCATGATTTTCTTCAAGTTTTTTGAATTGGTTTAAATTAAAACGGATTCATGAAAGCCATAAGACAGCGTTCCTACCATTGCAGACTAATATTTCGAAATACACAGTATAGCTTTCTTAAGCTGTGGGTATTTCAGTTAATTACTATAGTGTGTAGTCTGCTTAGTATAAGGTTCTTCAAAATGAACATTGGAAACTATCAAAATATGTCATATCAATATCATTTGAACGAATGCTAAGTTTTCTGTTGAACAAATTCTAAAGCTAAGACTATATTCCCACAAATATGCTTATCTTGAAGGATGACAGGTCTGTCTAAAAGAAATTCGGCAAACATGAATCCTTAAAATAGGAATTAAAACTATTCCAAATACAATGAAGCAAAAGCCCAATGAAAATTGGATGTAGTAAGTTTTTAACTGATGGATGTACGGAACATGTAATATTAGGAAAACGTTTAAGGAGCTAGCATTAAAAGATCAATTACAAAAAAGTATTAAATATAAATTCGACTTGCCTTGCAAGAACCAACACGGAGAAAGTGTTTTATATGTTGGATCAAGAATATGAGTGACTTAAGGAGTATGATATAAAAATTGTACTGGCGGCTGCAAATGCCAATATCGGACGAGAAGTGTTCCAACCAGTAATAGGCAACAAGCCAAAAACAAAACTACAAAGAAATGGACCAAAGAAAAAGAAATTTTTAAGGGAATTAATTGAAATTGCCAGATGGTGCGACAAATAATGCATGCAGATTGAAAAATTTGCACTTTTAGATATCATGATGCATGTCTGCCATAGTGTTAATCTATACCATCATATTCAGCATTAAAGATTACGTTCAAAAACATTGATGAAACAAAATTTTTGCACCATTAATCTAAAGACATATGTTATTATATTTAGCATCAAAGATGATGTTCAACTATACCTTTAAAGCAATATCTATGTTTCACACCTTTAGGTACTATGGTCACATTCTACGATACCCAAGAAGCAAAATCGAAGTTTTGTGTACCCTTTCGTGTTGTGATGCATGTCCATCATAGTCTTAATTAAAATTAGACATGTACCATCATATTCCGCATCAAAAATCGCGTTAAACGACATCCACGTAGCGAAATCGATTTATTGCACCTCACTCGAAATTTTGGACCTTTAGATATCATGGTGCATGACTGCCGTAGTCTTGATGCAAATTTACCATGTACCTACCATCATACTCAGTATCAAAAGTCACGTTCAACGACATCCATGACGCAAAATCGAATTTTTGTACATCAGGTGCCAAGGTACAAGCCCGACATTTGACATCCACTATTATACTCAGCATCCAAAACCACGTTCAGCGACGTCAGTGGAGCAATATATAGTTTTGTAGGGGCAGCACCCTTGTGGACCATAAATAAACCACTATCGAGGGCAATCCGATGCTCATGCGCCGAGATCTCGCAATCCACGAGTGGACGGACGCTAAATCGAGCATACCTATAAGTTCTCTTCCCTAGGGTGGGTTGCGCTAAGAAAATACAACAAGAAGTTATAATGGATACCTGAAATTACAGCGGGCCAATTGCAAACTTATTTAGAGTACAATTTGGAGTGAAACTTAGACAAGAAACACCAGTCATAAATAATAGAAAGAGGATTAATTCCAAAAACAGGTTATTATTATATTGGAGAATGATTTTATTAACAATATAGAAGTATTACGTCTAGGACTGAGGAAAACAATAAAATGTACTGCCGAAGTTTATGTGGATAAAAAGAAAGCGGATAAGTGGTTTGATGCAGAATGTGAAAGAAGAAAACAGTGAGAATAAAAATGTCGGAACGGAAAGTAATGCAGAATGTGTACATAGAACAAAGAGGAAAGTGTAAGAAGATGCAAGATAAGTAAAGATTTTATAAAAATCGTATTTCGGAAATAGACGATTGTGTAGCACCGGTTTCAAGAGAAACAGAAAGTGTAAGAACTTAGGAATAGCATTGCTGGATGTATTTTACGAAATTCTAACTACTCACTTGGAAAACAGCTGAACAGTACAAGTGACGCAAGCAATAGGCAAATGTCGAAATTGTTTTAGGCAAGGTAGATCAGTAGTTGACCAAATATTCAGTTTAAGATAAAGAGAAGGCGTGCGTTATCAGTAATCTTTTGGAGAAGTTCCAACTCTAATTAAGACATGGTGATTACCTTTTCCCGCTACTGTTTAGCTGCGCACATGAGTATACAGTAAGGAAAGGCAAAGTGGATAAATAAAACTACAATAGTACTATACGCGAGCGAATTATCAAGGTGTAGACGTTTTGGGTTAGGAATGACATATTCTGGGAGTATGGGAGAGGAAGATTTTAGGGAAAATATATGGTGCAGAAAAACACAAAAAGAACCGGCTGGGAATGGTGGAGTAGTAGAGAAATTCAAGAACGCTATAAGGAACAATATATTGGAGCAGTAAATGACGCACTGTGATAATGACGGAGGATAAAATACCAAGAAAAGTTTTTGAGTGTAAATTGACGGACATCAGACCGAGGATGAGATGCAGAAATGATATTATTAAGAACATAAAAAGAAAAATCAAAGGCAGAAGGTGAAGGGCAGAAAACCGTTATTGGTCTATTAGGCCTGCAGTGCTAAACTATGCATACAAGCTAAAATCATCGCATTCATAAATTGCAAAAAGTTATTGTAAGACATTTTGTAAAAAAAACGCACTTTACGTAGCGTATGCGGCAAACAGCAGATCAAAGACAAAAATCAATGTTTCGTATACGATTCGTCCTGACTCGCCGTCAGTATTACCTATTGATTAATAGTCGACGACGTTTTGAAAATAGCGACTATCGATAACTTAAGGTATAGAAAGCAATGATGTAGTAGATTTGAATAATTCTGCAAGCAGTCGGAGTCAGGATAGATGTTGCACTAATTGTAGATAATTACACTTAATTTAGCTGCAGGTAATTAAAGATTAAACATATAAGATTTATCATAAATGGCGTTTCGATGTGATACAACAAAATCATACCATAAGTATTTAATTTGGACTCTTGTTACATACAATCGGCAGCTGTAAATATCCTAACTTTTTTGAAAACATCTGAAATAAACGAAGTGGCTATTTCTAATAACAATCGTAGATTTAATTTATTCTAATCTTATATCGATACTACAACGAATACATATGATTTTAGGATAACCAACAAATGTAAAGGCTAAATAAAATTTTATGTACAATTTCCTTCATCTGTTAATATTTCGCAAATATTAGATCTGCTTAATTCCATAACGTACCTTCGCGGCTTTCATTAATATACATGTTACTGTATTTTAACGTGAATGAGAAGCATAAGATATCCCCGAAATGAATAAATATTGATTAGGTTTCAAAAACTAACATTTAACGCTAACCACCGTTAGTATTACATTTACAAAGAGAAGGTGTTTAAAGATATATTAGGTCGGCCATAATTTGCATATAGCATGTGCAATCGCAATGTATTCGCTAAAAAGGCGAAAAAGTAGTAATGGTTGGAAGATCGGATCAACAACTATCTACATTTGGTAAGAAATCTTTGTGAGTCCTTTGAGTATCTGCTTTCGTACCTCTGTTCCAGTGCAGCATAATGGAAAACGGCCTATTATCCAGATTGATTGTTAGATGTTATTACGATGATCACCAAATACGGTTACCTCCCTAAGGCCACCGCCAATTTAGACTACTGCTAAACTCCGATCATGGCATTATTAGCTATGCGTTCAACAGAGTTTGAGCTCATTTATTTCAATTTATTTTATTGCGGTACGTTTTCTCAGCTACTAAGCATACGGCGGTGTGGTATGCATTGTGACATGCACAACTGAGGTTTCTTCGATGAAAGGAAAAAGTTAACGTTTAAACTGTAGTATCGTATCGCCTTAAACGCATCTTGTTTATCTGGTTTTCAAGTTTTAAAACATGTTTTAGGCAGGTATATTGTGTAATTTATCTCTTTGCGGATTACATAGAAGGAAAACACTTATATTAACACAAGTTTTTATTTCTTTATGCTAATTACTTCTCATTACTACTAACTATAATTATTATAAAATGCATGAAATTGCACAAGAAACCGAAACTGTAGAAGTTATGGTATTAAACAAAAGAATTTCAAACGAAGATAACTGGATGACTTCAGCAATTGGAGTATATAAGGTATTAACTAATAATGTTTAATACACGTTCCTACAAGAGTATTTCACAGAAAATTTGTCTAAGAAGTGCTATGTGTCAGGGCGGGCTTAATGCCTTAGCATGTTTATAAGTTGAACAAAAACTTATTCGGTCTATTTCAGATCTTAATGAATAAGTGATTAACAAGTCTGCTTAGAAAAACAAACGCATCAACTTAGTGTTTAAAGAAAGTAGTGAATTTATGTGTGGTATTATGTTGTATTTTTAGAATCATTACTATTATTCAATCCTTTGTTTTTAATTTTAATTCCGAATTCCACATTTGTGCCTGTGACTTCTACTGATCTAGATATCGATAGAATGACTTGCTGTAATGGTGCTAACCTTGTCGCAAATTAAATACAGCTCTCGTCTCTCTTCCTGGTCTTCATTGTGGCCGTACCTCCCGCTGACAAGTGGACATCGGGATACCTACTTTCCTTAGGGAGACTAGTTTACTTTTAAATTCCCTTAGGAAATGCCGCAGTCGATAAACTTCATGTGGTTCTTGGTTCATTTGTTGTCACGCTCCGATCTATTCTTATAACATTAAGGCAGATTTTTATCCATTACTTTTCCAGATTGCAATCCAGACATTAATCGATTTATGAGAATATTCTGAATCTGGTCTCCAAATTCACATCTGATGCATAAACTACTGTTCTTGCATGGTTTCATTTGCGGATGCATAAAACTTACTTCTCTCAGCGGTTTTCTGGTACTAGTAATTGCTAAGCAATTCTTTAATCTCTTCATATGTTGCTTCGTCAGGCTTTTTTGAAACGCACAAATCACATGTTTTATTCCAGGACCGGTATATGGAATTCGCTACATTTGTGTATTTAAGGTCAAAGTCCAACTGCAAGTCAACGGTTTTCTCCATTTTCTTAACTGATCTGAACAAGTAACTTGAACGTAAACTCGAACGTAGTCGTCGCCATTTGTGATGTATCTTTTTGCAGATTACATAGAAGAAAATCATTTGAAACTAAAATCGTTAAAGGGGACAAGTGGAATGCAGAGCTACATAATGACAAACAACACGTTTCCCTTTTCCTTTCGATAACGCGTGTCCTGCAACCAGTATGTCTAGTATGCTACTAGTGGCAGAAATGTACTTAAACAGGTGTACTTTAGCTGATTCTATAGTTCTCAATATATGTGGCAATATCGTTGATTAATAGCTTGCTTAAAACATAAACTATTTCCATATTTGTGTATTTTTACTGAAGTATATAGACGTTTTTACCGTATGGCTATAAAATGTTAAATATCAGATACTTTTAGTTTATTGCAAAACAATATATATATATTAAACTAATTTTATTATTCCTAAAAATAGTATTTACTTATAGGTTAGCTATTAATAAATAAATAGCTGGCATTGCTACAATTAAACACTATTCTCATAAGAGTTAACAACGAGAAAACAAATTAGATTTAGTAGAAATTTAGATAACAATGCCATCTGTCAGCATTACACTTACATGACAAAGCCACCTAACTGACATCAAGCCTTTGGTATATTTGCCGTGCTGTCGCTGTCTGCACTAGAGCTAAACTGTACTGATGAGCTATAATGATAGCGAAATAGATCTATCTGCAGTTGGTTGCGGTGCAGACAGCATAGCATAGACATGAACATAGACATAGGCTTAGATTCATTCTTATTTCTTGTTACTAAACAACTTTTTTATAAATTTGTCATCTATAGATAGGCACAGATGTTTTAATGTAGATAGGGTTACATTTATACTGTATTCTAAAACAGCGTATAAATAACTGTAAGCAAGGTTTTGTATAAATATTTTATATTGATCAATCTGGCTTTGGTTTCTTTATAAGCTGCATATCACTTAAGAGTTGCTCTAAAAAAATTTAAAACATTTGAGTCGGAAGTTACTAAAACTAAAAAACTTCATGAGTATTACAGGTAGTTCGTCAAACAATAACAAAATATTACTTTCCATTTATAGAATAGGTTAATGGCAAACAACATATGCCACACATATTTATATTAAGGACTTCCCCCGTGTACAAATTAATTTCTAAGAAGACGTGACTATTAAAATTTCGTAATGTTATAAACAGTTTTCACCCACTGCCTTTCCTACATAATATGCAATCACCGATGTCGACTTACAAAAGTGCGTTCACTAATTAACGCTGTAATTAAAGGGCTCATTAAATTCACCGAGTAGCTTTAGAAAACAAAACAAACATGAACACGAAACCCCACAACGACGAAAAATGTGCAGACGTCATAATTCCAATTAAAATGTAGTTACGCCTCCGTCCCACAACTAATTAACATGTTAACTAACTTATTTGATAATAAAGCACGTATAAAATATATTTTTGGGTACAGCCTATGAAAGATTAAACGAAGCCTGATATGCAAATGAAGCCATATAAATAAATTTATTTGTCAGTGAGCGAACAATTTACAGGCTACTTAGATGATGCCTTAGCATTTTAATTACGCTACATTTGTTAATCTTTATTGCGCCAAAATGTATACCTAATGGGCACCTGAGCAGTAATTAATTTATTTTATAATTAGGTCATTCAAAGTAATGAATTCATTTGATGGTAGTCATACCTAAAAACAGTAACAGAATGCGAGTGCTAAATGAGAAATATTGACAAAGGTGTGTAGTTTTTTTCAGATGTAGGTACAACACTTGGACTTTCTCTTAAACCTACCGTGACTTATTAGTGGCGCGGTCGGAGAAAAGGTCTGATCGCTATACGCTTCTTAGGGGAAAGGGAGCGGGGTGGAGGTTGCAATTTTGCCTTCAACTTGCATAAAATATTTAGTACTATTAGTACGAAAGCATTTGTAGAAGCAAACTTGATCTGAAAAATCTAAATCATGCAAAATTTATCGTTCAAGGTAAGACTGTATGAACAGTAAAATAACTGTTTTTTATACCTATGTTTTAGGGCCGTTTGTTTTTCAGAACCACGTTAAGTGTGCGGCGTTTGTTTGTCAATGCAACGGCGCGCCGTTGCTCTTATGAAATGGCAAGCGGGTTTATTTTTTTTATGATATTGGCTCAAAATACAAATTTAGTAGTCATATATAGGTATG
Organism: Rhyzopertha dominica; assembly: GCA_025024175.1. Classification (NCBI taxonomy): domain Eukaryota; kingdom Metazoa; phylum Arthropoda; class Insecta; order Coleoptera; family Bostrichidae; genus Rhyzopertha; species Rhyzopertha dominica. Next base: position 22,230,013 of record QCXZ01000003.1, read on the forward strand.
CTGAAGCGGCACATATACCGAGTGATCCAGTGAAAACAAGCCACCCAAGTTTTTGACATTTTGACTAATTTCATCAAAAAGTACAAAAAGCACTAAATCCAAACACAATTAGATCACAACACCTGGTTCACTTTTGTTTGCTTGCTTCAACGCCTGTCAAATCAAACTTGATCCGCCCTCTTTTGTCGAAAAGGCTCGATGTTTTCAGAGCCATCTCGCTTGGAGAAACCATATCGTAACAAAACCGCTGCAAATTGAATCAATACTTCCACATCCAATTGTCAAAATGACTATTACGTATTTATTTCTTATAATATACGATTAGTAATCATATTTTGAGCATTTTTTTCTAAGACAAACAGTTCTCGTGATATTAGCAAAAATATATAAGTTTTAAAATCGTTTTTTTCCAAATAACTCGAAAATTATTAACATAACATAAAATTACAAGAGTGCTTTCTGTACAGAAATTTGATTTTCTACATAATACCAAAATTTCAAAAAAATCATACTAGCAGGGTCCAAAAGAGGTTTTTTGGAAATATTTCGAAAATGTCAAACTGAATAAATATTCTAAGACACTTTTTGTGAGAAATTTTATTTCCTATCTGATGGTATTTTCATTTTTTGAATATATTAAATATACTCGGAGATATTTAGGAAAAACCGTTTTCTTTAAGTGACGATTTTTTGCTAATATCTTCTAAACAGTTTGCTGCACCGAAAATTTATAAGAACGCATAATACTCGCAGTTATTCTACTAATCACATACTAAAACGAAAAAAAAAAATAAAAACTTRCAAAAAGGGTAGTTACCCCCAATTTCGCCCCTTTACCGATACCCTACTTACCCCACAAACAATAGGTCGCTTTGGGTAGTTGAGATTTATACGTTTGCCAAATTTCAAGTCCATATATTAAGTCTTTCGAAAGTTATCGTGTCCACAAACAAAACCACACACACAGACAAGAATTTTTTTGCTCAATTTTTTTTGCGTTTTCGACCATTTTAAAATGAATGAGCAAATAAAAAATTTTGAAAATTATTTTCGCGATACAATACTTACCATCCGTTGGATGTGGAAGTAATATATTAAAATTGAGCCAGTCCCCGACGAGAAATGACCCTATATGCCTTAAATTTAATTATTGGTAAAAACAATGGACAAGACAATTATAAGCGTGATAAATTTTTCCACGTAGCAGGCACTAATCAATTCGCGCACATTTTACAACAGTTATAACGAGCCGTCAGTTATACATATAGGTACTGAAATTATTTCGCTTTTTTCTCGCAAAAATGAAGAATATGCTGAAGTCACGGCACGTACGTCATGGGTATGTGTTAAAATTACTTTACAAGTTTCGTCAAACGAAAACTATATAGCAAATAAAAAATACTTGAAAATTGTGTAGGAACTAAAGCCACAAAAGTTTTGGTTTCGGGCCACGCTAACATAAATCTGACAAAGTATCGCAATACACTTGGACAATGAGTAAGACAGAGAGGGATATATTTTGGAATCAAAATGGCTGACGCTTTTTTTATTTTACGCATCTGATCCTGATCGCGTGACAGCAAGGATATTGTCAATATGACAAGTTACTAAAAGTGTGTATTACCAGGATTATATTTTCAAAGGGAGGAAGATATTGAAGCAGTAAGTTTAGCTGAAATGAAAATATCGACTTAAAAGAAGTAATCTCATCAAAGGATTCTACACAGTACATTAAATTCAACTTTCTATCAAAATTGCGAATGGGTTAAATTCTACTATCGATGCATAAGTGGGTGGGTCAAGTTCTGCCATAGCTTCAGTTGGAGTGAACGTATTTTGAGAAAAGGCTAGGGTGAATTAAATTCTATTAAATAACCGCCCAGTGAGGTGAGCTACTGTACGGCAAATATCTGTGAAATGGTCACAAAACGTATTTCTTTAAAGGCCATAAATAAATTACGCTTAAAGAGGAAGAAATGAATCAGTCATCGTTTTGCCGTAATTCAGTTGGACAAGGGATTATTGGCAGGCGAATGGAGAAGATGAAATCTTAGATGCAGTTCAGAAAATTAAGAACCTTCTTAATTTGGGATGTCTACAACTGCAAAAGTTTGCCTTTGAATTACCTGGAGCTGTAATTGGTTATGAACAAGAAACAAGAAATGATGTGTTTAATACCTTAATTGATGCTCGCGATAAATACGAGTATCTTCCATCATCACAAAACTCATGTTTGGAACGACATGTGTTTCGTAATATACAAAATGTAAAAATGCATATTTAGAAAATATTTTCCGAACCGTCCGAAACGGCGTACAAAACCTTATATTATAATTTAAAGAAACCAAAATGTACAAATACAACTAATGTATTAAGTTAAACTTTTATTGTAGGTAATTGTAAATAAATTATTACAATTTGCATAGTGTTTTATGTTTTAATGTTTTAAATAGATCTCTTGGTCGTCATAAGTTCCGTTATTCGTCTGATTACAATTCGAAACTGTTCTATGCAGCACACACTGCAAATCCTGAAAACCTTTATGTTTAAGCGGGTATTTCTCAACCCGGAAATCTAACAGGAGGTATGTATTTTGGTATTGGCATTATAGAAAATAACAATCAACATTAGGTACTAGTGACTTAAGATTTCATTTAAGATCGAACTTCTCCCCAATATGCGTTACCATGAAGGTTGGATTGGAAGGATCAAATGTCTAGCGAGATGACAAGACTTGATTTTTTATGGAACCATTTAAAAAATACATTTCCCGCCACCTTTTTAAGGGTTGCTGTGGTACGAACATGAAATACACATTCAAATGTTCTTCTTGAGTACAAAATTTGCCAATTTTGTTCGAGCGCTTCTTGAATTGTGTCAAGTGTAAAAAAAAACTCGGGTAGCTTCTTYTCAGATGGTAAATGAAAGGTCAGCAAGCAACATGTTTTGTTAGTTCAAGTAATCCTTACGTACCATACAGGAAGGTAAAACATCGTTGAATTGAAAAAGCTACTGGTGACCTTGCGAAGCAATATTAATGTGATTATGTATAAAAAGCATATTTATCCTGGTATACACATGTACATATCATCACACAATGTTGCAACTTTTTGCTTAGATGTATCTATGTAACATAACGATAATATACAGCAGCCGAGCAAACCAAGAACAATTCAATAAGTGGCTGTAATAACGGGTTAGCAATCGGTAAACGCAGCATTGTGGGCGCATTTTACATGAGTTACAGTCGGTGCAGTTCTAGAGGCAAACGCATTTAATCATCCAAATGACACTAATATTATCTATGATTTATATTAATAACTTCTAGGTACATCGCTTGCTCGTGGTCAATATTCTTATTCCTCGAACCCTGCTGTAAGGTAGTAACAGCATTAAATAGTGTTCATGACCTACACGAATATATATTATGCAAAGTAACAAATCACCGAAGCGCGCACTATGTGTAAAAGAGTGAAAAAAATATGAAAACTCGTACCTATTTACCATTCATCATTGATACCTTTAAAGGGTGATGCGTTGCCCTCTAGAGTGGAAATCTATGACCTAGTTTATTTACAGGAAACATCATCATTCAAATAGAGTGCTGTAACTGTACGAACAGTACTTCTGTACTGGTAATCGATACCTTTTTACATATAAAATGCTTGTCTATGCTATGCTGTCTGCACTGTAACCAACTACAGATAGATCTACTTCGCTGTCATTAGAGCTCATCAGTGATATCGATGCTTAAATGCAGGCATCGTATAAGTATCAGTCATTACTTTGTAAGGAAAATTACTAAAAAAAATAGGTAATGTTTATACACCTACATAAGTTAAAGCTTTGCTTTTAATAGTTAGGTATATCCGGTAGTAAATTATACCTGAAATGTCATAAAATAGACAATAATTTAGTAGTACTTCGAACCACTGCAGCCTGCTAGAACAAAGATTCGCAAATAACGTGATTATTATTATAAAAGGCACATACATACGTCTAAGCTTCCTATTTGTAAGTAATGCTATTAGACACTAATTACCACTGGCCGACACGATTTTTGTAACACAGTTCAGCCCATTGTGTTTACAATGCAAATACCTATCTAATAATAGAAAAAAATCATTAAGCCCTAATACGTCTGCTTTTTAAATTGTAGGTAGTTAATTTTATGAGGTTCTTTTTAAAGGTGTGTGTTTTAAAACAAAGGTAAACTAAAGTGCATTGTTTATAACATTAAACATATTCGCTTATTAAGTCTTTTTTTTCGAATTGATTGGTTCTGTCAAATGCCTCAATATTCCAATACAGGAAACTTAAGTAAATTAGCGGCGACATACCACACACTGTGGTCAAAAATCGGAAAAGTAGACCATACTTCGAAAATGAATCAAAACAACTTTCATTAGTCGATTTGTAAAACAACAAAATGAAGTCTAGCAATGGAAGCATGTATAATTCAATTGAAACTCGGAATATTTTATCTCACTAACATATTTCTATAAATATACAATAACTTTGTGGAAAAGTACAGAAACAAAACTTTACTCAATTAGGAGGGTGAATGCTTTCAGCGTCCATAAATATAAGATAATATTTTGTCGGATAGATCGCTGTCTCTTGAAAACACTGACAAAAAGTTAATAGTCTGACGTTTCGATTACACCTGTAATCTTTGTCAAAGACGAAGAATCTCAAAATTTGCCTGACACAAGTTCAAAAAAATTTTTGAAAGTAAATAAACAAATCACCAAGGATGGTTGGCACGTTGTTTCTAAAAAAATGGAATACAATATTTTTGAAACTCGGTATTTGAAAGCTTTTTCGGTTGCTGGTTAGGACAGTGGAAATACATGACGAAGGACGATGGAGTCCTGTAATGATGGGTGAATGCTGCAGATTTTTGAAAGTAGAAGGTATGACCCCCATAAAAAACAGATTAAAAAAGCTTTTTTGGGAAAGGATATTTAATCACATTCTCCTTGTTTCGTCAAAAATTTATTTAATTGCATTTTAAGGTACATTTCCTATAGAAGCAAAAAGGTATATGTTGATCGTCGTTAGGCCTCGACCTGTTGAACGGGCTGATCCGTTGGCATTTCCGAGATATTTAAAAAAAATTGAATAGGGGACCAAGGGACGCAGATTTCCGATTCTTGATTCTTGAACGACTTGAATGATCCAAATCCATGCGATTAATTGAACGACTTAAACTGAATCGAATGTCCCAGCTCTGGTGAGTGGTGGCTGACGTTAGTATTAATGTGCGTTAAAAGCTGCATTGTTTTTATGGATGCCGCTCGACCGCCATTTCGAAAGTCGCATGTTCTAAAAAGCCCAATTTGCAGATGAGGGTTATATTGGAATATTACTTCATTACGATATACAAGGTGGTATATTCTGGTGTTACAGCTCGTCTTAACTACTGACCCCAAAACGCGTGCCCGTTTCAGATGGCGCCAGGTTCGTTGCCTCCCAGGTCGACTTGATTTTGCTGTTGTGTCAGATTGTTGTCTCTGTCAAATTGACAAATAGATTATCACAAAACATTCAAAGAACTATTAATTTGAGTTGTAATTTGTAAGTTATCAGGATGGTATTCAAGAAAATKTATGCACAGCGTTTTTTACCTATGACATTAGCAGTTTGTGTATTATTTGAAACTGGATCAGTTTCAATAACACAGGTTTATTTGAAGTGGTTAATTACCATATACGTACAATGTACACTACCTTCAAGAAGAAAGGCACACAATAAGGCATTTGACGAGGKCTRCTTAACATGTAGTCTGTAGCTACACTCCACCAAGGTCCTATATATTGATCCTGAACGATAGAAAGCACATCTGAGTTGTCTATGCAAGATACTATGAACTATATTAAAAGCAGGTATATAAAACTACAAAGATATTGTGCAGTAATTAATGCTATTTTTTCAGCATTATTATCTGTTGGTTACAATAAAATGTTGATGAAGGCCAAGACTACAGGGAAATAAACGACAAAAAAGTTAAACTGAACAACTGAAGCTATTGTTATAATAAGTCCACTATAATAGTGGTGCCAGTTATAATGCAATGAGAAATTCACTTTACATAAGTATTTTCTGAGCTTATGTGTATCTACTCAGGATTCCTATAGAACTAGTAGTTGCTGAAGCAAAAATGAAATAGTATTTAAAATATAAAACGTAATTACAAGGAATATTAATAACAGCAATCATTATTAAAGAAAAACACATGATAATCTATTAAATCCTGTTGATAATAAATCGGAAGACAATAGATACATTATTTTTTATAAATATTAAACAATGTTTCAGAAGTTTGAAATTATATTTATCATGACAGCTTTTGTTATTACATGCTTATTATGTTAAATAAATGTCATACCATATACCTGAGGTTCTTTGTATTTAATTTACTATTTCATGTGCAATGAGGTGATTAGCCCTCCGCAAATTTATGTTTGCAAATAGTAATATTTGTGCTAACTTAAAAATACTTATTGTAAAATATCAATTTATATCAAACGTACTCATTCAAAATACCCACATTTAAGTAAAACGATTAATTCATATTCTTCAGTAGACGAGTCTATTTTATAAGTAAAACGGTGGCAAAACCAAAGTTTATGGACGAAAACCGTCAGCTTTGCTTGATTTTAAATTGCTGGTGTCTGGATGTGAACGTTCACAACTGTGCAATTTTAATTCTGTAGCGGTTGGAAGTAGAATTCCTATATAGGTATAGTAAACGAACACCATGTCACATTTATAAAACTGCAGAACTGACCAATTGGTTAAAGCTTTCGCGGCCAGGTGAAGAACTATTGTCTGATTCGCGTCTGTAGGCCGTCATCAGTTGGAGTTACTTCCTAACGTTTTGCTAGCACGAGTGGCAAGCTTCTTCAGAGGTCCTTCCAGCTCCGGTGCTGGACATAGACAGTTTACGATCAGCACCGGAGACGGAAAGACTTCTGAAGAAGCTTGCCACYCGTGCTAGTGAAATGTTAGGAAGCAACTCTAACCAACGACGGCTTTTACACCCTAACCAGGACAACAGTTCAGATTTCAYTGAGTAATATTATAAGAACTATCAGTATTTATCTAAAGTTAAATCCAGAGAATAGGATATACATACATGTTGATCATCGTTAGGCCAAATACCTATCCAATGGTTCCGATCCGTTGAGCTGTTCTCGAGTTATAAGTGTGACAGATGGACAATAGCACCTTTTGGAAAATGTGCTAAAAATAATGCATTTGATCAATTAATAAATAAGTTAAAATAAGTTGATAGCAACATATTCAGAGATAGTGTGAAGAAAAAATTGATTTACATGAAAAATTCCAAAAGAAATTAAAAAAAAAGGAAATGCCCATTATGACGGTTTGTGCTTTCTTTCACATTTAACTTTTACTGCAAATGCAGACACCACTATTAGTAATTACTACCAAATTCGATTTTGTATATCTCTACAAGTAGAACAAGACTGCAGTCTTCAGTTTGCAATGTGTAGACGCATCCCTTCTTCGTTCCTCTTTGCACAACTTCACCTGTTTAGCTAAAACCGTCCAACACGAACGTCTATGTCCACCTTTACGTCAGTTTTAAAACTATATCTTAATCAATATATTAACACTAGTTTATTTTTACTGCGATCAGTACATAAGTTCTGCAACAAAGATTACAAAATATGGTTTTAAATTAATATATGAGTAATATCCTCTGGCTCTGTATGTAAACTGTCAGATCTTTCTAGGCATTTTAGTCTTTTCACCAGCACCTTGAGCTCTGAGACATTTGCTCAGAATATTGGACATCGGACACTTCTACAGCAGATACCACGAAGAATTAGTGCACTGCACTACAACGATATCAATCCCATGGACTCTGCTGGTCAAATACTTTGCAACTATACTCTATCGTGGGTCTAAATTTAATAATGATTCTTTATGAGACTCAACAAGTACTTTCTAACCATCAGTTACACCTTCGGAGTGGGACAACAGCAAGGCAGCACACTAAAAATAAACAAATCAACGAAATATTTCTCACCTTTTGTTCATGTGCATCACTTTGTATTGATGAATTGTACCTGTAACTGCAATCTGCAAGCCCATATCCCATTGTTTTAATCTGTCACCATTACCGCCAATACTGATGGTATGTAGCACAACATGGTATACATTTGTCGTCTTAAAGGTTAAAATCTGCACATTAACATTTATGCAACACTTTTCTTATGCAAAAATTTTAATACTAATGACAAACTCACAATTTGACTATTGCTCGCTGGTTCTGTCACGGTGCTCTGCTTTTGCTATTAATCAGCTTGGCCTGGGAGACAACGAACCTGGCGCCATCTGAAGTGTACTCAGATTTTGGAACAGACATTTGAACTAAAATGGCCAAAGCTGAAACACCAGTAATCTACCACCTTGCGATATATATACGATACACATCTCCGCATGTCTTAATGTAACATATTATTAAAGTAAATATCCGAACAGTGTTATTTATTTGAATTTGAAAGCATTACAATACGTATGTATACGTACAGGGTTACATACATAAATATGCCGCCTCTTAGGTAAGTGTACACAACTATTGCTTTGACGTATACTTGGAATCTGTCGTTTTTTAAATTATTTGATACATTTTAATATGAGAAAACGCGTGGGAGTGTGTATTTTCAACATATTTATTTCAACATTACTTAACACAACATATATCTGTGCAGATATATGTTCCTCCTTGTCACTTATCATGAAGTGTTCATTGGATACTGGTGTACTCCTCGATGACTGGAAAACTGCCGGGGTCACACCGTTGTAGAAAAAGGTCAACAAACTATACGATAAGTCCAGTGAGTCTGATATCTATCCCCTGCAAGGTATTGGAAAAGATTATCTGTGACGAATTAATAAAATTTCTCATAGATGGCAACATTATACCTCAACACCACAATGGATTTCTGAAAAAAGGTCGGTGGTGTCTAACTTGTTACAAGCTGTAGACGACTGGCTAAAGTCTTTGGACAATGGTGAGTGCATAGACGTATTGTATCTTGACTTTTCGCGCGCCTTCTATAAAGTGCCGATACGCCAATTATTACAAAAACTCGAACATTTCGGGGGGAGCTATTGCGGTGGATCGGTCATTTCCTTCATGGTAGGCGTTTMAGTGTTCGGTTTGGGGAGTGTCTGTCGACTTTTCGGAACGTTCTAAGTGGTGTGCCGCAGGGTTSCGTGTTGGGCCCTATTCTTTTTCTCACATATGTGGCTGACGTGACACAACTGCAAATCTACTGTGTTGTCCTACGCGGATGATCTAAAACCGTATGCCATTCCTTCTCAACATATACAAGCAGACCTATATAAAATTTCGTTATGGTGTGATATAAGGCTAATTCTGTTAAATATAGACAAATATTGTGTGCTGCATATTGGGAAACACAATCCGCAACGTTACTTTGTTCGAGATGTAAAGCTACCTGCAGTAACTGAACAAAACATTCTTGGTATATAACCAACAAACTGTCCTGGAGTGCTCAAGCAGCAAAAGTGATCGCCCGAGCCAATCAGCGTGTGTATATTGTGAAAAAGTGTTTCAAGGATCTTAGCCCCGATGTATTCTTAAAAATCTACAATTCCTACATAAGACCACTCTGTGAATTCGCAGTAGTCGTGTGGTCTCCATATATAAAGCAGGATGTCAATCGGTTGGAAGCTATGCAAAGACGAGCCACTAAACTTTCCATGGGCTTTAAGAACCTGCCATATGAATCTCGACTGGCGCGTCTAAGACTGCAGCCCCTGGCAATACAACGAGAGCGGGGAGACCTCATAGGCATAGGCTGTTCCACAACAATTTCTACTATCAACGGATAATTTTTATTCTTAATACGGACGATAGATTACTGGGACATTCCTTTAAGTTGAAGAAAGAGAATTTCCACACAACAGTTAGACTATATCCAGTACTGAGCCATCAGCAAAGTTTGTTTTTCATATCTGTTTACGTTATGCTAAAAAATAAATTTTACTTTACACATATACATGTATAAATATGCTTTCTTTGATTTGTCGCCACTTTTCTAATTTTGTGGTTAGGTTTTTTCTTTAAAAATTATTTAGTTTGCTTTCTGACATTCTGCTGGTCTGATATATTTCTAATTTGTTAATTGAGAATACAATATATATTATATTCTGTAGCATTTGTGGGATAACCAACTTTAAGATGGCAGAAGGTTAACATTTCGGAGCTGTGGAGTGACACGGTTTCGTATAACTTTTAGGTTATTTATCGTATTTGTGAGGTTGTTGCTACAGTACCTAAGCCTGTTAAATAATTGCACTATGATGGACTAAAAGATGTCTTTATCCTGTCAGTAAAATTCACAAACTAAGTGGTAGTACCGTTAAAGCTTCCACATTGCAAGGATGTAGACTGTAGAGGTTACTACAAACCTGCTATACCAAATAATTATTGTAAAATCTTACCTTTAATAGAAAAATAGAACCGTAAATTGTTGTAAAATCTCTATAATGTCATCATTTTCGTGACTGTAACTTGATCTGCAACCTTCAGTACAAAAAAGTTACAAAAAGGCAGCACAAAGAATTTAGCAAACAACGCCGCCTGCGTTGCATGACTCATTTATAGAAACCCTGTTTATAGAACAAACATCAACTTTTAGCGCAACCTACTAAAGTGGAAGGGCTTATATTCTCGATTTGACATCTGTTCCTCCATAGATATTGAGATCTTGCCTCCTAAGCGTTGTATTGACCTTGGCTTTTGCTGGATTGTAGCTTATGGTCTCTAGGCGTATATACCCAAGCAACTTTTTTGAGGTAGGATCAACAAGACAATTTTCCAAACAAAAATTGTTATATTGCTTTATGCTTATGGGTGTCGTTAAACGTGATTTTTTATCTTGATGGTGCATGTCAAATTTGGCCAGGACTATGAATGACACATAGACAGATATGCACCATAGAACCTAGTACCTAAAGGTACAAAAATATTATTGCCTTTATGGGTGTCGATGGACGTGATTTTTGGCGTTGAGCATGACGGTACACATCAAATTATGATTATGTTTTATGGGTGTCGTTAATGTGATTTTTGACAATGGGTATAGTGTTACATGTTCAATTTAGATTAAGATTATAGTGGACGCATGCACCATGGTACCTAAAAATGCAAAAATATCGATTTTGCTTTATCGGTGATTTTTAATACTGAATATGACGGTGCATGTCAAATTTTGATTAAGCCTATGACGGACGGGCATGCACCATGGTATCCAAAGTATAAATTAAATACTGATGATCTGTAACCGGTAGGTTGCACTGGCAACACCCATGTTTTGGTTTCTCCTCCAGTTCACGATAGACGCAGGCAGAAGTGTATACAGATTTTATATTAAATAGTTGCTTCCATTTTTAATACCTACTGATAAAATGACTAAATCAAAAGGTTGTAGACTCGTTGTACGTATACTTTTAAATCGAATGCCCGATTAACTCCAACTAAATATTTGTCCATTGGGACGCTAATAGATGTTTACAGGTGGTGTCCGCGTATTTCGGTATTTGTGAGCGTGTAAACGCGAGTATTTGGATTTGACGGCCCGTTTAATTGCTAATTAAGTGATGAGGCAAGCAGGTGACTGAGTCGGAATCTTTAGGCACCTGGAGGGCGTGTTTCACCTTGCGATAAGCTCAGCCCCCGGCAGCTGCTTAAATGCATTTTGTTAAATAGGTCTATTCTTGTAAAGCATTCATATACGTACCGCTGAGGAGCTACTCCTTTATGCATGTATTTTGCTTTAATTGACTGTTAAAAGGTTTATCACCCTATATTGTGGTTGAAGAAGTATAACTAAGATAGCAAGTTATATGGTCTTTTTAATATGAAAACAATGTAAAGGCACAACAATAAATTGTAGCCATCAAACTATCTCAGTTTCGCATAAGTAAACAAATTTAAGAAGCGGGTTATATAAATGAGACAAAAGTATATTTATTGTTTATTATTATTGAAATACATATATACTAAACGATAAATAATATCACTTTTCACTTTAAAGCAGATGAAGTGTGGATGTATAAAACAGTATTGAACAGGTACGATAAGGCAATATTTTTTATTGCAACTTGTGATTACTGCTGAACTGTTAATTAGGAATACAAGCTAGCGAACTACACACAGTTCCAATAGCCACACGTTTTGTTGTGGACACCAATATCGAACAAAGCTGACTATATGCTGGCAACAATTGCGGAAGTTGTTTATTACTGGTTAACTGTGCAATAAATACGAAGAAAATCTGTAAATTTTAACCGTTTCGCTTGGTTTGAGGTAAATACTATTACAAGACTATTATGTAGAACTTCCTACTGCCATTTGCTTTCGAAGTTATCTTTTACTAGTATCGAATGAAACAAGGCATATCGATTTAACTCGATTATGCATTCCTTAAGTTCAAAGCCATAAATAATATACCTGGCTGTGCTTGCTTCAGTGATTTATCACAACCAGTCGGGAATTAACTTCTGGTTAATTAAATTTCATGTGTCTCTTGCGGCTGCACCTGCTGCGCTGAAAAATCTAAAAAATTCTACTAATGAAGTCAAACTAACCACTAAAAGGTGGATTTAAAATACCCGTGATAATAGAGTATACAAGATGTTCGCTGCCTTAGAACGAAGAACGTTTGAGTTTGGAAGTGGCCAAGTTATGAGTTCTATTTTAGCTCAAACCATTATTGCATAAAATTATTGTTAATATTTTTGCAACATTACATACAACTAAACTAAAATTTTTTATTATTTTATTATATTTGTTCATAGAAAAATTTAAAAAGGATTTGATCATAACTGAGATTGTAAGCACTTTACCCCTTGTATTCGTTATATTTATGTTACCATAAGCACAATCCCTATGATTAGCTTGACCTTTCTCTGTCTGACCTTGCTCTGAGACGAACACTCGTGATTTAACTAATCATGCATATAAGTTTTCTGTTAATTATTGGCTTCAAGTTCTAAGAAGTGATCACGAACCTCAAAGCCAATTGTTTCATAAGCATCGCAGTCTTTTTTCCTCAATACAAACTTTTTCGTCATATAAGTTGAACTTATACGATTTGCGCTGTCATAGTCTTTTTGTAGGGTAAGGTTCGAAGAATACGATCCACCTACTCTCCTTCTGTATCCTCTTTCCTAACAGTAACAGTAAAATCATCTTAAGTTTAATTATAAGTCCAGTGCTCCTCTTTTTCTCGGCAAGATTATTCTATTCCGATAAATTCTTTACAGTTCCCTATGATGGGCGCATCAATTTTCTATTTTAATTTGCTTTCTTTTAGCTCAAATGTATGGCGATGCAACTGGGCACCATAGCTACTTTTTTACTTATTGAGCGATTGGTTCCAATTTTCGGAGGTTGGCGGGCACTATCTTCAAAGCTCACCATTAGAAAAGGACATGCATCGCTCAGTACACAGAATGGAATTTTTTTCTACAGGGTTTCTAAAGTGTGGTCAAGCAAATTTGGCATCGAGTCATCCATGAAAGCGAAATCGTATGTCTTTCAAGATTGATACGCTTATTTCTGGTGTCTAAGGTTACAACATTTGCAGGTTTAATAAAATAAATTGTAGTTTATTAATACTTAATATCATTAATGTTTTTTCATTCATATGGATACATAGAAACTGCTGTCAATAAAATTTATTTTCAACGGTCAATTAAAAACAAATTAATTTTAATTAAAATGTATCACTCCCAGTTAACTTGAACCACAACCTAACCTCACTTTTGTACAACCTTTTCCACAAGTATAACATTTAGCCGTGTGGTTCAATCATCGACATATCCAAGGCTGACTCGATGCCAAATTTTCTTGATCGAACGATATAATGATTCATGCAACGCGGGCGGCGTTGATTTCTGAACTTTTTGTGCCGCTTTTTGTAACTGCTGCCAAGCTATAACATGCACGGCGATAGTAGTGAAGGTTGCAGGTCAATGTCGCACCACAGGCAACTCCGAAATGTGAGCCTTCTGCAATTTTAGATTATCCTACAAAACACTACAGAATATGTTGAAAATACACACTCCCAGGCGTTTTCACGTATTAAAATACTTCAAATAATTCAAAAATCGATAGACGACAAGTATACATCACTTTCCTGAGAGGCGGCAAATTGATTTAATCGATAGTTTCCACAAGCGACCTGGATGCATGAATCATTCATAGTACTAGTCATCTGCTTAAGATGTTATAACCATTTCTGAACACTACTAGTGATGCATTTCCTTTCAGAGAGTGAGCTTGCGAAAACTTTGTATATTATACCAAGTAATGCCTCTACAAAATTTTACAATTAGTTTTCTTACTTTCTTTTTAATTCGGTACCAGTTTAACATTTGCCCACTTTTTAGGGATCTACTATTGTTTCCATGCTTCTCCAATAGTTTATATTTTTTCTAAGCATTTTACTGCAGCATCGTTAGTCATTTCTGCTTTAAACCGGTTTTCTCCTGAACTTTTGTTGTTATTTAAGTTTGCTGTGGTTTCCTCAACTTCTTCGAAACTGAATGGCGGTTCTCCGTTATTATGCTGTACCTACAGGGGCCATCACTGATCTTGCATATGTTACTTTCCTGTAGTACTCCAGTACTCAACATTTTATACAATTTTCCTCCATCTGTATTTGCTTCATATTAGTACCCCTTCTTCATTTTAACAAGGTGTTGTAGTGGTTAGTAAACTCTTTCTGCTTTTTTCTTCACATCTTAAAACCTGATTTGCTTTCATTCTACTTCGCTAGTGTGGCTGCTTTTCATCTTCTGTTTCTATTATTAATATTTTAATTCGTGCTTCATTCCTTAATGTTATTACTTCATGGTAACCATTGTACCATAAGTTCTTTCTAAATTTTTGCCTCGGTAGGACAGTGTCAGCTGCAGATTTCAAACTTTTTTCAGTTTTCCTATAAATGTCATCTATGGTCCTCACGTCTGCTTTTACAGCTTCTTCCGTTTGTATTTGTCTACTTTTCGTTTGTTTCCACTTCCTTGACATCTGCATTTCTTATGGCATTTGTCTCACTTCCATTGTCATCCCTACCATAAAATAATCAGAATCCATATCTGCACCTCTATAAGCTCCTATATTTGTTATTTTAGTAACAAACCGGTGCTCTATTAGCGTATGATTAATTTCATTTGTGTATGCACCTGCTGGTGGTGCCTACGTACCTATTACAGCTATCCACGGAACTTCAAAGTTACGTCACCAATTAGTTTGAAGTTGCTTGTTTTCATTGTTGCCAGGTACCGAATGGGTAAAAACCAAGCCATACGAGTTTTAACCTCACAATAATTGACAATGACGCACTGACATAATGCATGCGTAATATTAGTTAACACTTGTAATACATTACAGCAGTACAGTTACAGGTATGCTATTAGTTGGGTATACTTAAGTACGTTCATTCTCTCTGCGTTGTGCTCACGGGTGTCTGAAGTTGGTAGCAGAAATACGTCACTGATGACTTAACTTTTAATTTCTTTCTGTGAATAGCAGTATAAGCGGATTTCTTTGCGCCCAAACTGTGAACTTCAAAAAATCTTTCATTTGCAAACCCTATAAATATTTTTCCATTATCATTTATGTTTGCATGTTTACCGAAACTTCCAAATGTTTGCAAGTAGTATTAATTCTTCACTTCCAATTCTAGCATTGCAGTCGCCTAAACCTATTACATTACTCTTTTAACAGTTCATAGGACTCTTCCTTGACATCATCTTTTTTTTTCTTCTGTCAATGCATGCATGTTTATCAGGTGCGTACTTTTATCTTGAGATATAGGTTACTGCCTCTTAATTTTCTGCTTACCAAACACCATATTTATATTGGTTTTTTTCTTCGTTTCTTACAATGCCATAATTTCTACATTACATTTATTCACTTTTGAGCTTAATTGTTTTTTTTTGTTTGTTTCTCTTTAATATTCCATATTATGCTAAGTGGTTACTATTATTATAATTAGCTCACGTTACTTCATTGGTCAATATTTTATGTAATTATATACTATTAATGCATCCGACCCCTAACGTATAAGTAAATTTTTTGTCCGCTAAATCTTTTTTTACTCTATTTTGACCTTTTCAGGTTCCTCTTTTGCTATATTTCTTAAAATGGCAATTTACAAATTAATATAAATTTATGTTCTTTAGGTTTAGTTTTCCTGACACTTAACGAATTCAACCAGTAGCATATCGCTTTTTCCTATCTTACTTAAGTTTGTCAGGCTCCTCCATCCACTTCTGAATTATTCTTAAACCACTTCTTCATTTCTTGCAGGTTATATATTTGTTTTTCATTCATATCCTTTACTATAACGTCTCATTTCCTTTTTTGTTTTTCCTTTTCAAGCTAGTATTCTAGCTTTTCTATTCTCTTTTTCAGTTGTAATTTCTCAATTTCCCATTTTTCCTTTCTTGCCGATTTCTTCTTTTAGTCTTGGTCTTTCCATAATCCGTTTCATAATTTATTTCGCCTACTCCACGTTTTTCTTTCCTTTACTGTTCTGTCGCTCGGTTGAGTTGCAAAAGTGACGAGCTGTTCTTTCACTGTTTCAAAGACGTTTTGTTCCTTTGTTCGACATCCAGTAATAGGCAACTGTTCTGGCAGCGTCGCTTTTACGTCGGCGCAGGTTTGCTTATATTCTGATTAGCTGTTTTGATTCTAACTTGTTTACACGCATTTGGCACTGTTACATATTACCACTTCCATGGCACAGTGTCTATTAGATTGGAATTACCTACGTTAAGCAAATTAGAGGCGGTCCTACAAGAACTGTTAGAAATCAACCCTTAATCTTTTAAAGTGGTATCGTATATCTTTCTGATCATTTCATAAGATGTTACAATCATTTTTAACTCAACTAATGATGCAGGCGGGCAAAATCACCACATAATTGTTGTTGCCATTTCAGCAATAAATGCTTACAAACTTGTACGACAGAGAAATGCAGGGCTATATTTATAATTACTTTGTATTATGTGCAATAATCAGATGATATGATATGATTTTACTTTCGTATACCTAGGTCCTGTAGATACCAGTAAATAATCTATTACACACAATACAGTGTGTAAAATAATAAAGGTAGTCAAAGCTGAAAATAAATGTAAGTTTGTAGCGAATACGGTAATCCCTTTTAGTGGCATAAAGGCTGGAAATTTTTGCCAGCTAACATTACATCTAATTTTGTCTAAATAAAAATTTTAAAGTCTCGCGTTTTCAACGGTTTGTCCTGACACTCAGATTGTCCAAGCAAAATATCTTTGTGATAGATTTATGAGAAATAAAATCTAAACGTGTTATTAAATAAAAATAATAATAAAAATTGGGGAACAAATTTAAACTAAACACCTGTTAGTATTTAAATACTTCCGCAAAGAATGCTATATTTGATGTTAGAAACATTATTTTAAATACAAAAGTATACCGCCTTTTGTTATTTGCATTACCTTTGTAGGTAAAAATAATTTTATTGAAAAGTATTGGTAAGTATTTGCATATTTGCAGAATTATAAAGTACCGCTCTACGGAATACATAGTCTCATAAAACCTCTCAAACGCATTTACACTGATATAACTTTACAGCACTCTCACAATTATAATTGATAATTTGATCATTCATGGTGCCTAAAGCTTGTCACAACTACACAACCACTAATATGTACTGTTTTGTCGAAAAATATTCTTGCTGTTGTTTCTTTTTGCTGAAATTATAATATCAAAGTAATTTCATTATATTACATTACACGTCCTGTCTTCTTAAACCACGCCTATATCAAAAGTATCAGTGAAAAGTAAATATAAGCAGAGATTTACCATCATACAAAAGATACTAAGGTAGGTAAGTATACCTAACTACATACAATAAGTATAGGCACATCTACGTTTAAACTGTTTATATTAAAAGCAATGCAAAACTTTTCGCGTAAACTTGGAAATGTCCTTGGGCTGTTCGTTTACGCATTAAAAAGAATTAGGAATTCGATGCCGTAACCCCTTTTCCGGATTGAAGTTTTGGATACTCCTAATCTGAACATTACATACTGCTGTACTGTCAACCAGTGTAGCGACCACTTTCAAAATGTTGAAACACCTTCTGGTCCGAAGTCACGTATTTTCCCAACCTGTTCGGGCATCTGAAAAATTCACGGTTAATTAATACACTGGTATAACTAGAGTTTAACTTGTCCACAACAGCTATGATTTAGGAGACAAGATGAATTGATATCTGTTATTTCAACATCCCTTGCCCCTTTTAACACATATAAGCAGCGTGTTATTCAATTAATTTGAAATGTTTATGCGTAGTGGGTGTCCGTTAATTTTGAATAATGTCCGACAAAATTAAATCACGACATATTCCCTGCTGCGTTTCTTTTTCGTAAGTCTAGATACTCATCATTATAATATAGACAGATTTGGTAAGGTAACAAAAAAGAGATTTTGCATTATGCTTTTTCTGCTTTTATCTGTAAACAGATAAATTAGAGCATTTTATAAGCGTTACAAATTTGCAATGTTACTATGTCGAAACAAGTTATTGCATAACGATCACTTGTTTAAAGTAAAACGAACATAGTTTATTTCTTACTACGCATGCATTTATAATCCCAAGTGTAGTTGCCCGTATGTCCTCAGATTGAGTTTATGTTTACGGATGGAAGATTGGCTATCGAGAGACCAATACTTTTGTCGCAGAATAATGTTTTCTGATGAATAAACAATTTCTACCTCACATAGCATATAAGAATATAAGATATTGGAGCGATGTTAATCCATATTTCAGAATTTTAAAAAGTCGCTAGTAAATTGCCAAAGTAAAAGTTTAGTGTGCTATTGGTTATTACACGATAATATACTAACCTACTAGTTTGATAATAACGTTAAACAGCACAATTATTACTAAATCCAAAAATCAAGAGAAAAATGAATTCTTTTTCACTGAGCCAGAATAATGAAGTTTTAACTACAGATATGTAGGTTTTAGGACGTTCAATAAGTCAAAGATAAAATTTTGTTTTCTCTTGTAAACTCAATCTGGGGACGTACGATAGTAAACACCTTAGTTTCGTTTTCTTAGGCATTATAGTAAACGAAACATTATTGGAATGAGAATTTTATTACTTTTCAGGTATAGATATTCCTTTTTAACACATCCTTTGTACGCGCAATATAGCTGTCTTTCCGTGCAAAAATCGACATGACCGAGCATTTTAGGAAATATGAATTTACATAGCAAAGATTTGCTAAACGTTTGATCCATTCTACTTGTTTAGAGTAAACGCAATTAAACAATAGATAATATTTGACATACTTCGCATATTTAAAATAAAATTTAGGAAGGGCACCAGACCAACAGACTGTTGGTAGTTCAACGTTTATTCTATTGAGTCAGTTCAGTTTGTGTTTCAAAGTTTTGTAATATTATGCAGCAAACAGCAAACAAACATGGAGAATAGTTAGTCCGATTAGTTAAGTGTTTAATCTGGAATTCAAACAAGATGAAATGCTACAATTTCTCATAAATCAAGCTTTTAAATAAATCTTCATTAAATATGCATTTAAAAAATTTAAATTTGTATCGGCTAAATACCTATACAACCCTAGACGACGGAGTGCATTTTTTTTAATTATAACTTCTACTGTTCGCAATGTTACAAGGATATAAACTCATACATTTAAAATGCCTATATTTGGGAATTGACGTCAAGAAAGGAATAATACGACATATTACTTATGAAATAATCGATCTTTAGACAGAGTGTCATTAATCTAATGACCCAGATCAGTTTGAATTATAATAACATGGACTTTTACTTATGTATTTTTATTCTCCCAAAATCTCTGACAATGTTAAAATCCCTGCCTCCTTACCACAATCTAACTATCCTGAGCTTCCACAAGCAACAACTACCCGATGTTCTCTAGAAATCAAAGTTTCGTTGTTCTCTTCACCGCGTCAGCTCTCATGGAACATGGAAGGGCTTCTTAGGGCTGCTCAAACAGAATCTGTCGCTAAAACGATTATATACTGCTCCAATTATGTACAGGGTGGTTCAGTTATCGTGCTCACCCAATTGTCGGCTGTATTTGAAGTTTTAGAAAAAAATGTTTTAAATCAAAGTTGTAATAACCAAGGAGTACACGAAAATGCAATATAGCACATTTATGCAGCGTTTCTAGATTTCGAGACCGCAGAACTACTGCTACAATGCTCCAAAATCGGCTAGTAGAGACCACAGTAACCAGAATAAGAACCACGTTGACGGAAGAGTTTGAGTCTGGAGATGTCCAGGGGAACCTTATATAGGTTGTACTGTAGAAGAGAGGGTTCCTTTTGGAGGAGGGTCGGTTATGATTTGGGGTGGAATAACTTTAAATGGGCTCACAGAACTGGTGGTAATTCGTGAGGGGTCATGACTGCTCGTAGCTACATTGACGAAGTTTTACAACCGTATGTGGTACCGTTTGCTGATAATATGAGTCCAGAATTTGTACTGCACCAAGATAAAGCCCGCCGACACATCGCCCGAATGGAGGAAAATTTTCTCAATACCTACTCATAATATTCAAGTTATGGACTGGCCCGCTCGCAGTCCGGACCTTAATCAAATTGAGCACGTCTGGTTTCTACTTGGGCAATGATTAACGGAACGCCACTCAATCCAGAACCTTCAACACGTTGAAGAAATTATCTCAAAAGAATGGGAGCAGCTGGATCCTAATGTACGTAAGAAATTTAATTGAAAGTATGCCCCGGCGTTGTGTTAGAGTTAGAGGGAGTCATACTCGTTATTAACTGTAAAATTGTGCTGTTTTATTGATGCTTTTAATAGAACTATAAGGCGCTTAATCATACAGTTTACATCTTTTATTTTTTTTCTCTAAACAATAGGAGCAAATTATAACAACTTTGTACTTAAATTTTTAGAGAACAGTTTAAGATAAATTAATAAACCAGAATTGTAACAATTAACTATACCCATGAATAACTATAGACATTTTTAGAATTGGCTCCTTTTTCGTTTTCATCAGTGTAGTATTAGAAGTAATACTAATTTGTTAATAAATGCATTCCTGTAACTCAACTACAAATGTTGTTGCACGTCACTTAGCTGATCAAGTTGTTATTAAAGCTTGTTGATATGCGGCTGTTCAATTAAGTATCATTCTTCATCATGAACAAATGCAATCAGAACAGATCTATTGAACAATGCTAGCGGCTTACCCCTTGTAATGTGGTTGGATGTGAATTTAACTAAAAGGTACACCGATACGGTTATCGCACCGGATAAACACAGGTTATTAATCTAGCCACTTGACACGTGCGGCCACCTGTATTGTTACTACAGCGTGCAGTATTTCCATATTCTTCTTCATAATTTCCACACTGACGGTGTAAGTTGTAGGTAATTATGCAGTATTAGCAGATGCATATCTATTTAATGGGGTTGCCTTTCAGGAGTCAGGACGCATACATGATTAATTTGTCTTTAGTTGCCGAAAAAGAGGTTGGAATGGTTCACTCTTAGAATAAGAGCAAATATGGTTGACGTATTTGTTTAAAACGAACTTGCATTTATATATATATATATATATATATATATATATATATATATATATATATATATATTAGCACTGCGAGCCTAAAAGGCCCATGGCTTGGTCTATTTTTGCACTCCACAATTTCCTGTTCTGGGCATCTTGATTCCAACAGTTACTCTTCAAGTACAGTCTGACATCTTCCTCTACTTCATCTCTCCATCTTTCCCTGGGTCTTCCTCTTCGTTTCCTTCCTCCAATTTCACTCTTCAGTATCCTTTTTGGCACTCGTTCTTCCGGCATTCTCACTATGTGTCCCAACCACCTCAACCGCTCGGCCCTTACGATACCCACTATATTTGGTTCTTTATAAAGTTCTTGCAGTTCATAGTTCGACCTTCGCTGCCACATTCCATCCACCAATTTTCCTCTAAAGATTTTTCATTTATTGAAGCTAATTAGCACTGCGTATAATCACAGTATTATACACTATAGCAATTTTACGCAAACGTAAATTCCGCCTGTTGTCAAATCGGATGACCTACGGGGGAAAGTACTAATTTATTAATTAGACCAGGGCTTGCGTAACGCAATCTGTAGGATAGGCACACGGCATATTTACAAGGGTAGAACATTTACATTGGCGAAGATTTGTATTAAAATATCCACGTCACTGGTTTAGCCGCTTTAGTAGTATATTACATAACGAGAGTTGTAAGAAGCATATGCATATTACCTACGCAGGAGTGGAAAGTTCCACGAGTGCGTAATTGCCTTATAACTCGATTAAAGTGCTATACTTTTTCTACGACGTCTATATTTTTACAACTTTTGCCTTTTTTCAGCAAAAACGAATGGATAAATTTGTTATTCATTATTGGCCCTGCCTATTTGGCAATTAGCCAGCTCATTACCTTTTGTCATTCTTTATTGATAAATTACATAATATACGTAGATACATGTGCATACACGAACACCCATGTCCTAGGCGAGACTCGAACCCGCAGCCTCTGTTAGATACGGATACGTTATTACAGTAAGTATGACAGTAAATGACAGTCACAACATAATACTGACAAAAGTCGGATCGACTTAGAGAATGGGGTTCATCGCTGATATAACAACTTACCACTGCTTACAATAACTGGAACGTTTTCATTCTAATTTAATGTTATTTAGATACCTATAATCTGAATAACTTTAGAAAGGCGAAAGCATCAACTAAAGGTCTGCACTTTCATGATAATGTTGTACAAACATTAACTATTTCTTAGGATATTTCTAACAATTAACTGACTTGGGACAACATTTTGAATTTGAAACTATAATGTAATAAAAAAAAATACGTGCTAGTCATTACGTAACAATGTGTGTAATAGCAAATTTACTAATCAAGTACATAGTGCGTAATGAGCAGTTTACTAATAAAGGAGCAAAAAAAGTATTTATTGCAATTCACTCCAGACTGTCCAGACTACTAAATTGTCACGTCTTGCCAGTTATTATGAAATTTAGCATTTCAATATCGGTTAGTAGTCAGTCAATCAGTATTTTACTACAAAACTTTTACTCAAACATCTTTAAACTTAAAGCAACAAAAATCTGTACCTAGAAGATTTGAAAGCAATCGGTACTAAGTACAATTCATAAATTATTATATACCTATACAGTTACAGTGGTTACTAGAGCTGTTGAACGATTATGAAAATAAGAAAAACTAAACATGGTTTAATAGAAATGAGTTCTTAAGAAGAAAGAGACGTGAGAGCCACTATATACCAAATGCACATATTCTATTTTTTAACCGAGTACCGACTTACAACCATCAATTCACTATTTCTCGTAAACAAGTACCTACATGTACTCAATAAAAATCCGTTTGTACCTTTTCAAACTAAAAGCGATTAAACGAGTGTTTTATAATAGCTCTGGTATCAGTGCAGTGATATCATATTAGTATATATTTTTCTGCAAACTAGTAGAAGCACTGAAGATATATCAAATAAATACGTAAGCTTGGCATTAAAAAAAAAGAGTGAACTAATTTCTGCTTCTAGGTTGAATCGCCCCAAAATAAATTCTGCTAGTTTCACAAGTAACAACTGCACTTCCCAAATGATCGATCATACTTTTTTTTTGTTTTGCTGTACACGGCATAATAATAATAATAATAATAATAATAATAATAATAATAATAATAATAGTAATAATAATAATAATAATAATAATAATAATAATAATAATAATAATAATAATAATAATAGTAATAATAATAATAATAATAATACCTTTATTGTCCAACGGTGGTATACACCAATTACAGGTCCAGACATACATATTTAATAGAGCACTATGCTGTATACCCCTCTCAGGGTATACACCATGTATTTGAAAAAACAAATACTTGAAAAACCGTCTTTACCCCTTCCAACGCCTGATGCATATAACATTTATAAATGGGATAGTAGATCAGTGCTCCATACTAAATTTTAGATCGCACAAAAAGCAAAAAAAATTACTAAAATTCTTGGTGTTACGAATAACAAATCCTAAAGTTTTATAACACTCCGAAATGCACCCGAACAGTAATGTGATCACTAAATTACATGAAACATCCCACATTATACTAAGTCTTTCACAGATATTACTCTTGTTAAGATTTGGTGATTCATAGCATATTCATACACTAATTGAGTTTTCTTACAAGTGTAGGAAATTACTTTGCATTTAGAAACATTCAATTTTAGGTTGTTATTTACACACCACGTATATAAATTATCAATTTGATTTTGCAATAATACACAGTCATCTAAAACACAAATATTTGTCTACAAATTATACAAGGGCACCTTATAATCAGTGGTAAGTCATTAACTAATATTGAACACAATAGTGGCCCTAAATTAAACTCCTGCGGTACACTAGAGGAAGGGACAAATGACTCAGAGTAAAGATTACCGTAACACACATAGTGCACCCTGTTCAGCAAATACGAATTAAAAAGCGATAATAACGGTGCACTAAGCCCCACCATGTCTAATTTCCTCAACAGATGTCGTGATGTATTTGATCAAACCCTAGCAAGTTTTGCTTTGTTAGCTATAGAGAGATATATGGATATCTCTGAAATTATGAATAAATTTACATTGTAATAAAGTAAGGGGAGTAAATAAAGTTCCTAAGTATTGTATTTTATGTTGTTTATGTTGTGCCAGTAGTTCAGAAAAATCATTTATTTTATGTTTGTTTATTATCCATATTAAATAATGTTATAAAACTCATTATTGTAAAAGAAACTATTTTAAATGACTCACTTGTTTTAAACAGCTATTACTGCTAGCCTGAATATTATTAAAATAGGCAGCTACATATTCGGTGTATACACAATAAGAGCGGCATTGCATTTGAACCTAAGTGGCCAACCCCCGCCCCCCCCCCCCCAGGAATGGTCCTGGATGTAAGCACTACAGGTTATTATCTATCCGCCTAAGAAAAAAGCGAAGTGGTCAGAACTGAGTTTTATTTTTAATACCATGTCTTTGACAAACAGTAATCATTAGTGGAAGGTGGTATCTGGTGAATTATGCAATTTTATGAGGCCTTTCCTAGGGTTTTTTTTAACCTGAGGCAAGGCAATAAATTGCAGTCCCATTTGTTTATTGGAGAGGATATAACTGATATGTATTATTAAGCAAAGMATATTATATCTGAATAAGAAAATACGTTTTTTGTGCAACAGTTAAAAAAGGCATTTATTAATCACTATGGAATTGAAAAGTGTGTCAAACGTTGCAATATATTGTTTATGTTTTACTGAAAAGTAAAAACTACAAACATAATATTAACCTACGGAATTTTGACGGGTACACGTTTTTCTTGTCATTTTGGAATGCATTCTGAGCGGTACTACTAAAGACGATTTTATAAAAACAGTTTGGTTATGCATGCTAGGATGACCATATTTTCAGAATTTAGTACGAGGACGCAGCAAAAAGTCGTTATTGAGGTACACCCAAAATAAATACATTAATTTGTTCGGGTATAGCATTTTCAATATAATCGTATTAATACTAACGATATTAAATTTCTTAAATACTTAAATAAATGTTCCTGCTTATTTTAATTATTGGAAATTTAGTCGCTACTAGATGCCCTAGATTTAGAGAAAGACGCTGTATGTCCTTCATTTCGTTATAAAACAGGCTATCACCCTACCCATGTTATATTGTTAAGAAGATATATTACAAATTCCAGCATATTAAAAATCGGTAATTTGCATTTGCATTGAAATGTGCAGTTAATGCGACTACAGTTGTCTGCTGCTATTTAATGGAATATCTAAGCACTAGTGACTAATACAGTGATCAAGTATAGGGTACAGGATGTCCAACACCTTCTACTTGGATTTGAAGACTTATTTTTGTGTCCCTTCTACAACTTGGAAAATTCACTATACATTCTACGTTTCATGACAGACACAATGGTATAATAGATTTTATATTGTAGGCTGATAACTATTTACCTACTAATTTTGCCTTCAGATAATGTACTCGTACGTACGTAACATTTAATATCACATTGATTTTAGTATTTAGTTTATATTTTATTCTCCTGTATCCTGGATTTTTAAACCATGTGTCGTGGAAGACATGAATTCGAAATTGGCAACCGTAGTTGCTCCTATGCTAATGTTTTACTTATAAACAACGCAATTTGTGATTTTATGTTTATGCTGTATGCTACAAAAGCAGATATGATCGAACACATATGTATATATAAAAAATATTGCCAACCTCTTTTCAAAGATAATGCTTGTAATTAGGCAATTTCGGCAACACTCCTGGGACGGGATATTCAACAGTCGGGGACCAAACTTTCGATAAGGGAGGGAACGGCCCCCAGAAACAGAGGACGTGTGTTCACCCTATCCTAACCTAGCTTTTTAAATTGAATTTTGAATAATGGTCTTCCACAAGGATCGGTTTTGTCGCCTAATCTTTTCATCCTTTACATAATTGACCTTCCAGTAACTAAATCGAGAAAATTTGTGTATGCAGACGAGATGACTTTGCAAAGTAAAGATTTTTCTGTACTTGAACAAAACATATTTCAAACAATGACATATCGTAGTGTATCGAAGAAGATTAATTGTAAAATTGGAACAATTGCTTCCTACAATAATTCCAAAAGAAGATATTGCAGGTAACTGCGGGCTAGACATATCACTGCTGAATATTTTGTGAGATATATTTTAATAACAAGACAATGATGGATCATTTTCTTTTACAGTAGAAATGACAATATGTCAATACATAAAATATTGTTTGCATTTCGTGACAAAATCTGTGTCCCGAGGAGCATTCAAAATTTACACTCTCATGTACCGTTGAAGAACACTTAAGACAAAAATAATTATTAGACAAACTAAAAAACAAAACACATATAGGTAAGTAAATTTTATAAACCTAATTTTATAATAAAAAATGCACTTTAGGTATTTATTAATTATTGATATTGTATTTATATATGTCATGCATTATGCATCCACACTAAAATTATGGAACTCCGTCTGCAATTTATCGAGAACCACGATATACATTTTTTCTGGACGGTTATAATAATTTACACAAATTGCGTTGTAGCTTGAAACTTAATATGTTCATCATTAATAAAATAAGCTACACCTGATACACCGAAGTCGCCGGTGTAATCATGATCACCCCCGCTGCTTCGATGACAGCTGTTCTGAAGCCAGCAGATGTACATAAAATTCACTAAAATGACAGTCTTAATCTATATGCGGGATCTTATTTATATAATTCGGGTTTTATTCACGGTTACGTACGTAGGGACTGTAGCATGGTTGTATGCTTCACCAAGTAAGAATCTGATGTATCGGTACCTATATGAAGCTTTTTTTAAACTTGCTTAAACTCCTTTTTTTAACTATTACCGTTCCATTTGCTAAGGTCTGTCATCTTGAGTCTGTTCAAATATGGCTGATGTCCACGTCATCATTAAATAGAACAAAGAGCATTTCGAAAATAGCTAGGGAGTTAGAATTATCTTTAGCAAACTTGTCTGAAGAAATAAACAGCTTGCAAAAACTCAGCGAGGAAGCTAAAGTAGCATCTATATTATCTTTGTTAGGACCCATATGCAATCTACGTGAAGCTATCCAGAAAACAGAAGACATGTCAGCTGTAGCACTATCTAATAGACGCTATTCAGTTAAGAAGGCTAACATCCGCCCAAAAACTGCAAACGAAATCTTCTATCTTGGTTAACATACCGCCGCAAACTTTTACAGAAATTTCGAGTCAAGTTGAAGATATCTTGAAAAAGCCTATTGTGCAAAACAGAAGTGAATTAATAAAACTGTTGATAGAACCTATTACGCATCATCAACGAAAATGAAGAAAGTATGGTCAAAATGTCGGAATTAAATCCAGCTGCACAACTAGTTACACCCGCAATGCTTGAGGTGAAGGAAATTCTTTATGATATTTATAACTCACTTGCCAATTATCAATCACTGGATGGATCTAGAGCTGAAGAATTGCACCACTGTAAGATATTACAGGAATCTATGACAAATTCAGCAGTAGCGATGACCAACTTATATTCTGTGGTACATCTTGCTCTGTTCGATTACTACAGGTTGCAGCATTCAGGCTCCAGCCAATAGGAAGCTGTTGTGTCATCTGGCGACTCATTCCATCTCGCTTAGATTCACAGATTGTATTGACGTGTGTATCACACACAAATTAAATACATGGCAATCAAAAGTACTTGCTACACATAATCCACAATTTTTTAATGATGGTACTTGTGGATTTGATTTGGTTGATTGATTTAAGGGCAAAATGAGTGAAAATTTTTATATAATACCAAGCAGAAAAGACATATAGATGTCAGATACAGTCGTATGCTCATAGAATATAAAGCAGAATTGCCGGTGCTACTTATTACAATTATTGTAGTAGAAGTATTTTTCATTTCAAATTCATATCGTACACGTAATCCCTTTCACAATTCTATTACATTTTTATAATTTATTTTTTAAAACATTTTTGTTTCCTATTTTGTTACGTATCATAACAAATTCGTTCTTTGTTTACAATATTTGTTATTTTAGTACATATTATACTTACTTAGTCACTGTGTGATTCTCAATGACAATTATTAACATGTGACTGAAAATTAAATAAAGGTTGCATACTATAATTTATTATGGTCCATGCTTTGCCTTTGTTATATCTAGTTCAAATGCATATATATTTACACTCAAAGATAGCAACAATACAATTAGAAGCTAGCAATTAACAAAAAGCTACGTTTCTTATATTTATCAGTGCGATGATTGTGCAATAAATGAAGAATACATCAATATATCATACTATTTACTCTACAAGCGCTACGTCCGAGTTAGAGACTGAACGCCCGTTACTTTTACAGTGTATTCACACCACATTTTTTTACAAAACTGACAAGTCTATGTAAATTTTCTTGTTTGCTTGTATTTTATTTTTGTGGGCTATGGTTCTTTCTTCTAAATGAAGAACTTGTATCAGTGTCATTATTATTACAATAATATAAATCAATTTTGAAGAAAAACGCTTTGATAAGATTCTTAAATACCTGAGAAAAGCAAAACCCAAAGAAATAGTAGTTAAAGGTTTTTATTTAAAAAAAGGAATCATAACCCACAAAAATAAAATACAAACACAACTAAGAAATAAATAATTCGCTTTAACTTGTTGCTTAATAAGAGACATAATTCATATACCAAATTAAGAAAATACTAATGTTTAATTCTGCAATCATTGACGTATTCGATAATTCAACACATAAGACATTTATTAATTTTCCACCGAACTCTATAAAATATGGAACATCAGAAGCCTCTCAAATCTGTTTCCAATTGATTACTGCGCAGTTTCTTGAGGCGCTTGCGCTTTCCATTATTTGAGAACAGTCAATGTCATTTGCGATGCCTGGTGATCAGTTATCATGCTGTTTATTTCTAGGTTAAGTTGCATTGTTTACATTTTTACACTTAACCGTAGCGTCAGCTGTTCGCGTCGTTGCTTAATATGACATTTTGACATTGACAGAGTGACATGAACACCTTAATATCTGACCCTTCACATTCTGTTGCGCAACTGCGCATGCCTACGAAGAAATAAGAAATGTTCTAAAGGGAACATTTATTTTAATGCCACATGCCCATTCTCTGATGTTCCATATTTTATAGAGATCGGTGCCCACAACCCTCCTTCAAAAACCCACATCGTCTAAATGTGTATAAGACGTAAAACAAACAAAAATTACTTTCACCGTGTTCCATTTTGAAATTGGCACATATTTAGCTTGCGACGAAAAGCAATATATCCGGCACGCTCGACTATTCATCCGATGTACGTACAACATTACTGATGTGATTTATACATCAAAGCCGCTTCGGGGCAATTACATCTTCTGAAGAAGCTTGCGAGTGAGGTGACTCCAGGCTGACAAAACGAATAAAAATGGCAACACTTAAATATCGTAATGAAGAAGGTACCTAGCATTAAACAAAAGAAAAAGAGCGGTAAATATAGAGATCGAAACGGCGGTGTTGGGCACAAGGAGCAGCAATATTTGATGCTAAATTCTATAGCCTGGGGCACGACCGGCTCCGGCTCGGGCCCAAGCGGTAGTTAACTCGCCCACACATCCACCCTTGCCTGAGGGGCCCATTAAAATGATCGCGCTCTTGTACGTTGGCCTCGCATATTAACTGCCGCATCGATTTTGACCACGAGGATCTGCTACTTTACTTTGTATTTTTTTAAATTGCCGAGAAGGGTGCGTGTTAAGATTAACCTCCGCCACGTCCCAACAATTTTAGGTTTCTTTGAGCTCCAGATCGGCCCACCACCTCGTATCTTTAAAGGTGACGACACAGATTTTAACTAGCGCGGCGTAATTCACGAGGGCTATTGTAATTTAAATTATTGTCCAAAATAGACACATGGGGAGAGAGGTCGTTGTCATCATACAGGGTGGTTCACTAAGGGTACAAAGCGGCTGTATCTTGAAAACCTGTGTGAAATCGCTGTGCAAAAACCTACCATAGAGAATCAGTAAAAATATTTTGCAGTTCCTAAGTTTCCCACTAGGGAGCGTATTTGACACGTCACAAATAAACGCAAGTAAATCCAAAATTTGGCRATAAAATGTAGGTGGGAGATAGAAATTTTAAAATCTTTGTTTAATTACCTTAAAATTTCGTTGCAACATTTCTTGTCTGTTTGACATGGTCACGAGGTTACAAAACAAAATAACCTCGAAGCTTCTAGATGCTATAATGCTGTAAACGTCCCAACCAAATTTAAGGAGCTAGGACTCATTTTAGAGGGAATTTCAAGAAGATTAGTATTAATAGTATATTATTCCAACACTGGTTTCTCTACAGCAGAGGGCACCGTTTGAAAAAATCTCATACTTTCCTAGATTTCTCAAAAAATTTCAATAGAACGGTATATTTTTTTATTTCGTTTTGTTGAAAATTTGGCATCATTTTTCGTTTTGAAGTTATTGTCAAAAGAGAACACACAAGACCGAAAAGAATAAAAGAAACTTTCTCCTTAAATTCTGAAAAAACATAGCAGGACGACAAACTTTTTTCACTTTATTTTGCAAGTTATTTGAGAAAAAACACAACACACAAAATTACAAGAAAAAAAAGTAACTTTCTCCTTTGTTTTCAGAAAAGAAATTAAATAGAACGATAGACAATTCTACTTTGTTTTGTAGGCTATTATTTAACAAAAACTGGTGCAAACCAAAATTGATAGCATTTCTCGCTTTAAAGTTATTATCAAAATAATATACACAACACACATAACCGAGCAATTAATTTCCTAAATTATTCAATAATACTTCAGTCTAATTTACCCTTCTAGTAACTATTCACATACTATTCAGTCATATTAAAAAATAATTAAATTTATGCATAGATATAACAATACTTGAGCGTATTGCTCATATTCTTCTGTTATTTGAATGAATACTTTGCTGCTACATAATACTAAAGATTCATTTTAATGCTGCAACAAAAAAGTAATTGGTGCTAAAACTTTAATCGTTTCGAATACTACGCAAAACGAATTTACGTTGTTACAAGAAAATTGTAAGCCATTAAATAGCAAAACGGCATTGCCATAGAAAACTATGTTTGTGGCAGATTCCATTTTCCAACTAAAAGTAACGTTGGACATTATGGAAAACAAACTTTAAGCATAAGTACGGCGAAACGACTGGGGAAGAAGCTAAAACAAATGATTTCAAACCATGAAAAAAATAATCGAACAAAATATAAAATTATTACAAGTGGTAAATATTAAACAGTCTCTCCATGTATACATATCATACAACGAGCTTTAACAGTTCTTCAAGCTTAAGAAATAACGTTCGTTGATCCAACTGCAAATTGTGATACCGAAGACCACAAAATTTATTTTTTCTTGACAATTTCAGTCGCTGATGGTATACCAATTGAATGCGTTTTAATCAGCAGTCACGAGGAAGAAGTATTTGATATAGCTGTCGGCGCACTTCTGAACATACTTGCTATTAAAATAAAACCAAAAATAATAATTCTAACTTATGATGACCTTACTGAGCGCAACGTACTTCAAAAGTATTGGCCAAATTCTAAACTGCTTTCGTGCATATTTCACGTTCTAAAGGCTTGCTAACGGTGGCTAACAGAAAATAAAAACTGATAAAAGCAATTTATATTATCAGCTTTTTGAAAAATTCTGTATGCCAACGCCAAGAATAGCGAACAACTAGAGTGTACGAAAAATGAATGTAATTCTCACTGCGCCTGCGGTCATATAAGTTTTAAAAATACGTATCTAATATGATGTCACGAATTGTGCTTAATATACAGAGAAAGAAATCCCTTTAGAATTTACAAAAGCGTTTAACCTACCTCATTTATCTGACTTTATAATAATCAGTTTTGAACCGTACCATAAGCAACAAATTTTAGATTAATTATTTAAAAGGGAATCGAAAACCGTCTTCAACCGATATTATTAATTGTATTAACGCGAACATTGTAGAATTGGAAAACAAGTAATACAAAGTTCAATAAAGCAATAAAGATCTATTTTATTGGGTGGACATGATAACATGTAAACGCACATGTCCAACACGATACAATGATAAATATTACAAACAACAAGCTGCTTTTATTAAGAAATGTGGTTTTTGGCCAGTGTTATACCCTTCCCGTTCATATAAAAATAATCTTTATGAAGTGGCCACATAGAAAGAAACCAGACACAAAATTTAGGTAGAAAAATAAAGTAGGGACGCAGAAGAAGGGAAAATGCATTGGGGTTCAACGTACACATCCATAACAAGAAAGAAAATAGCACTCGGTGGTAAGAAACCACAAATTTGACGTAAGGCGAAACATGATAGGGAATCAGTTTCCAAAGCTCGCCATCCGCTAACGAGAAGCGTAGACAAAAATATTGATTTAAGATCTAATAAGTTCAAGTAGTAATGTACATACTGAAACCTCAAGGTTTCAATTTTTCTTAGTTCTACCTGCCAATATTAACAAATATGTATTGTTCCGAGTTTCTTTCATTTTCTACCAAATCTATTGTATACTGCGATATGATTTCAATGTTACAGACGCTTCGGTGAAAAGCGCTTGCAAACTTTTTAATGCAGTTCCGAGTATTTATTACCGAAATGCGCTGGCGTCTGTAACATTCGAATATGCAAGCAGGCATACGAAAGTAAGAAACGTTTGCAGTCATAGTAATATGGGTCAAATTCATTCGTAATTTTGCACATAATACTACAATTTACAATAAAGGAGGATAATGAAATAAAATGGTACCGTAGACACACGGACTCAGTTCAATATCATCAAAGTTGGAAAAGCAGAGATTAAGCGCATTACTACCCTTATTTCTTGCTGTATGAGATTAAGCTAAGCGAAACCATCACAGACAGATTGATATTAATCCAAATGCAGCATTGGGATCAGATAATATACAGCTTATATTAGCTAAGTTAAAATTATAATTACAATAACTTTGCAGGAACTTAGACTTATACACACAATCAACATAATCGATATTCAGCGTTAATTTAGTGCTACTCCAATTATAATGAGGGCTAACAATTAGTAAGTGTTAAAGGCATTTATAAGAAAAAATTGTATATTTCTATCAATGTAAAATGTATTTTATAAATATATTATATCATATATATATTACAAAAATTTCATTCGAACGTGGAAAAAAATACTTCCAACGCTACCAAGACTGCCTTAGACCTTCTTTAATAATATTCAAAAAGCTTTACTATAACTTTAGTCGATTTGATTCTCTTTCTCAGCAAAGGGACACATCAACAGAAAGAATGGACAATCGCTTGATAATAATAAAGTATAGCTACCATACAGTTTATAAAGCAGCAGATGATCTAGAAACGGCTACATTGTAAACTTTTGCTAAAATTTACAAGCGCTCTGTTAAAGAGAGCAACAAATTCAAGTTCAAAAGATTGACTTTATGTATATAAGATAAAGGTGGTTTATTCAAACATTAACTAATAGTTAAGTTACTTTTATCCAAAATTAAACATTGCAAAGCATTGTATCAGATAAAAGAATTTATTTTCCGATTATTCTATCTTTACATTACAAAAAGACTAATGAGTGGGTACATACTAAAAAAGCGAGGTATAGAAATATTTACGGTGCATTTTTCTCATTCCAATAGAGCATAAAAAAGATTTGTAGTTTTATAACATACAATTATCAATAAAGGACAGTTTTCACATTTACCAAGAAATAATGCAAATAATTCTGATGATTTAAAAAAGAGTTTCTCGGCACACCAAGCATCCTTTCAACCTTTGATACATTAAGCAGATTGCATTCGATCGCTTCGCAATTATACAAGCTCAAACTTATGCGATTTAAAAGAAAATGGAACAATAGTCAGTTTGGTTAACAATCAGCACAGTGAATACGGTACTTATTTAGGTACACTAGCGGAACCATTGTATTGTCAGTCACGTAGTCTATATCACCGGGCCATCTACTGGACAATAAATGCATGAGCAAGTTGAATTGTTGTTGCATTTCAACAATCGGTGATTTTGAAAATACGAGATTGCAGCATGACCACGGACAACGACATTTTAGTGTTTAAAAACTATAAAAGGCATGAAAAATAAATTAGTTAACAGCAACTCGAATAAATATACTATGCAAAATTTGATAGTAAATTTAAAATAATTGTAATTTTACCTTAATAGCTGTGATTGTAACTTCCTTAAAATACAAATTAGTGTAAGTATAATAACATAAATATATTATGCTTTATATATTACAATCCAGTTTCATTATGATAGAAGACAAATTTATTAATTATGAAAATTGTATACTTTTATTATTACAACTCGCTAAAAATCATTATTTTATGGAAAAACATATGTACATAAGATTATATTTAAACCAATTACAAAATTGAGGTTTTTTATTTATAAACAAGCATCTACTGTTGTCAATCCATTCTGACCCTATGAACAGTTTCGCCTTTGTTGGAGCTAATCAGGCAGTGACATAATGAATTGGCTAAAGTAGTCGTCTTAACCGCAGCGTAATAGATGTTACAGAAAGGTAATGCCCTCGGCGCCACCTACCTAAACATGTAGAGTTCCGCTTAGGTCTCCCTACATAGGGCCGTTAATGTGCAGATATGTTTTGTTAGCTTACGCTTAATTTAATCACCCCACAGCCCCGAAATGTGACCG
The DNA here is from genome assembly GCA_025024175.1 of Rhyzopertha dominica. NCBI lineage: Eukaryota > Metazoa > Arthropoda > Insecta > Coleoptera > Bostrichidae > Rhyzopertha > Rhyzopertha dominica. The sequence goes on from QCXZ01000003.1 coordinate 22,265,504, forward strand.
TTCTGCAACCCTATAGTTAATTATCCCGCAAAACGCTACAGAATATGTTGAAAATACACACTCCCAGAGGTTTTCTCATAATAAAATATATCAAATAATTCAATAATCAACAGATGACAAGTAAGCAATAGTTGTGTTCACCTTCCTGAGAGGCAGCAAATTGATTTAATCGATAATTTCCATAAGCGCCCTGGATGCATTTATAGAAACCCTGTGCAACAGGAAATACATATCACTATAGGTAAGGAACCTACTATCCCGTGCTTAATGCACCCGCATCCCTACTTCCTCTCAACGCTCTCGCGTATATCTCCTGCTGGTAAATATACCAGTTCTTCTACTTCCTCAGATACCATTTTACCTTCTTGCTGACACACTTCCAATTTTCTTTCCGTTTAAGTTGCCTCTACCTCCATCCACTCGCCCTTTTCTCAATTTACTTCTAGTTCCAGACTTCCCGCTACTTCGATCATTCTTCTTGTAATCATTTTCAGCTCCTTAACACTATTCACTATCAGTGTCATTTTACTGCGTAACTAATTACTTGGTGGTTTTTATACAGTATGTGTACTGTTCTGTTCAGTTTGCTATCTCTATTTTTGCAATATTGTCTAAGACCTGTCTCAATTTCAAAAACTTCTGATGTCTTTTTTTTTAATATCTACGCAGCTTTTCGTACAAGTGAGGGTCATTTTGTCTAATCTTACCAATTTCATTGATTTTCTACGTTCTATCGGCACCTTAAATAAATAATTAATGATTGACTGTATATAAGGAAGATACAAACAAGTGAGAATTTAGATGGCAATGCCATCTGTCAGCATTACACTGACAGACTGACATGACGACAAAGCCACGTAGCTGCCATAATTGGATCTACCTCTAAACGTGACTGCACTGATGAGCTATAATGATAGCGAAATAGATCTATCTGCAGCTGTTTGCGGTGCAGACAGTGCAGCATAGACATACATTTTAAGGATACAAACAGTTCAAAATTCATGCCTTCGCCTTATATATGGTATCAGAGGACGACAGCATATATCGCATAAGTTGAGGCGTGTACCCTGACTAAGCATGGAGAACCGCAGGCATGTGCGCATGGCTTGGTTTTATTACTAACTGGCTTTTATTTCGTGCAATTTAACATATTTTGTATGCTACTACTTGTCTTTTTTTATCTTTTGATGCCACTCCTCCTGCCCTCTTTCTACTGTAATAAGGACTGTTTTATTGTCTCTGTTGCCGCTCTCCAACATTTCATACATTCGATCTGCTATATTATGAATATACAGGGTGGGAAAGTGAACATATTTCTTCCATAACTCCACAACTATTGAAAATGTGAAAAACTTTTTTTATATAAAGTGATCCAGTTTTATATGCTGCATAATGTAAAAATATTTTTGAAAACGGTTCACTTCCTGTTATACCGGAAACGCATACCAACTTTCTTATTTTAAATAGAATACCCCGTATATTTTTACATTTTTGCATTCCTTGTTGAATTCTTAGGTTATTTTGTATAACATACGATACCTTTAAAATGTACAGTTTTCGAGAAAATAAGTGCTAAAGCAAAAAATCGTCGTTTGCAGCGGTCCACGCCATTTTAAATATCTTCCAATATGAGAGACCTAGAAGACTGCGGTTTGTGCGCCTCGTAAGTTAAGAAAATGGCCTATCATTTGCGTCTTCAAGCAGGTTTATTGCTTTTAAATTGAAAGTATACATCAGTTACCATATGAAATATTTCAAACTGCGATAAGTCATTCTTTTAATGGAACATGCAACTTTTTTTACACCATCGGATGCAAAATTAAATTATCTTTAATTTGATATCAGGTTGTCACTATCTATTACTAACAGTTTTGCAACAATTTGCGTTTTTCTGATTTTTTAGATTAAAATCGCTTATATCAGATACGCCTTGACAAGACCTGGGAGGCGGCAAAATGTCAGCGCTGGCCCTTGGTGAGTTTTAGAACAGTTTATTCAAATAGAGGGTCTCTATAAGTGATTCACGCAACGCGAGCGGTGTTGATTTCTGAATTCTTTGTGCGGCCTTTTTGTAACTGCTGCCAAGCTGCAATATGCACGGCGATAGTAGTGAAGGTTGCAGATCAATGTCACCCACAGCTCCGAAACATGAGTGTGTATTTTCCACATATTCTGTAGTGTTTTGTGGGATAATTAACTTTAAGGTTGCAGAAGGTCACATTTCGGAGCCAGCGCCGATATTTTGCCGCCTCCCAGGTTTTGTCAAGGCGTACCTGATACAAGCGATTTTAATCTAAAAAATCAGAAAAACGCCAATTGTTGCAACACTGTTAGTAATAGATAGCCACAACCTGATTTCAAATTAAAGATAATTTAATTTTGCATCCGATGGTGTACAAAAAAGTTACATGTTCTATTTAAAAAAAATTGACTTATCGCAGTTTGGAATATTTCATGTGGCAACTGATGTATTACTTTTAATTTAAAAGCAATAAACCTGCTTGAAGACGCAAATGATAAGCCATTTTCTTAACTTACGCGGCGCGCAAACCGCAATCTTCTAGGTGTCTCGTATTGGAAGATATTTAAATTGGCGGGTAGCGCTGCAAACGACGATTTCTTGCTTTAGCACTTATTTTCTCGAAAACTGTACATTTTAGAGGTATGGTATTTACACAAAATAACCTTAGAATTCAACAAGGAATGCAAAAATGTAAAAATATACGGAGTGTTCTATTTAAAATAAGGAAGTTGGTATGCGTTTCCGGTATAACCGGAAGTAAACTGTTTTCAAAAATATTTTTACAATATGCAGCATCAGCTGGATCACTTTTATATAAAAAAAATTTCATATTTTCAATAGTTGTGGAGTTATGGAAAAAATACGTTCACTTGGCCCACCCTGTATATAAATACTGCGTTAATTCTGACTCTTCTTAAATCTTGTGATGGTTAAGTGGAAGAACAGTCGTCCGCAGTTATGGTTCAACTGATCTTAGCCATTTCGGTCCTGTAGAMTAGGTATAATTTTGTGCTACATTTTATRTATTACTACTTTTCATTTTTTACTGTCTGCATTTTATATGCAGTTTGTCACTAATATTTTGTATACCGTATCTATTGGGAGATGAATAAAGGCAATTATTATTACTGTAGCTCGTTGCATCTCATTTCTTAAATATCGGCGTTATGCTTGCTCCTTTTCATTTTTCTGGCATTTTTTATTTCAAAATTTTCAAAATTATATCATGTAACGTCTACTTGAAGTAATGTCCGGCCTATTTTATATTTTCGGCCGCTATGTACTGTTTTTAAAACAACTTATTGTTAAGGGATAAACACTGTTAATATAATACATATGAATAATAGTTGCGGATTTCCAAAGATAACAAAACAAACAATACACGGTTTGCTAAGACAAAAGGCGAATGACGCAGACTTGGTTTATTAATGGGAGACAGTCCAATTTGTCCTAAACCTGTTGTATATGGTCCGAAAAAAAAACGGGAATTATCACAAAATGATTACATTTCTCTTTGATTTGTTGCTTAGTGGAAGTCCAGCATTAGCTACTAAGTTTATATTCTTCTAAATGACAGTGCGTGATAATTCAACTAAATATTAAAGGTTTTTACATTTTAATCTTCTTAGGCTATCTGCTCTGAGCAAGTTCGTTTCATTTTTCATTTAGATACTCGATTAAAATGCGATTCTATGGAAGTATAGTCTTAATAAGATTAGTAAAATCATCTTGGGTACTGAGTGTATTTAATCGCAATTAAGCAAAACTTGATTTAGTCCAGATTTAATATTGATTATAAATAGATATCAATTAACGAATAGTTAACCAAAATATAGATAAGCCATAAATCTAAGTAATATAGCTAAGTATAACTATAAAACCCACTAAACCAACCTTTTTCACACTTACTACTATTTATTTAAGTGCCTGACGTTTGAATGAAGGCGCACTGTGCACCTACATCTAGTTCTGTTTCAAATAAACATTGCTTTTCCTGACAGTGTTGATCTTGTTGTCGGCCTCCTACTACGGCATTTCTTATACATAATGCATTCTGTCCGGCAAAACATGTACTATTTTCCTTGCAATTCTAAGCAGCGGTCATACAAATTATCAACTAAATGCTGATTTATGAATTACATCTGCTTTCAATACCTGCATTGTGGTCTGACCGCCGATAATGCCTAGTAATGCGAAGTGAATGGAAGAATCTGCACTCGAAACGATATTTCAGGTTATATTTGAAACACTGAAGTCTGAAAGGAGTGAAATTCTAAAGCATGGGTGGGCAATTTATACATGCGGTCGTTGCTTCACACGGTTATCTTAAATATGTAGAATTCAACAGTGCTATTGAATGCAGTTCAGGCCTCCAACACATCAATCATAAAGTACTAATACTGCGCTCCATTGTGAGCTCAATAATTTATTAAAAATTGTAACCTCTTTGTTGTTTTGTATCAGATTCAATTAAATTTGGATCATATACCGTTTCGGTATCATACGGACTAGAGCCAATGGAGTCTGCGGATTTTTTCAAAATAGTTGAATAGAGGCGCCACTTATTCTCACTACCACTTATAACGTAATAATCAAATAGAATAACGTAATTTAGATAAAAAGACAAACTCTACTAGGTAAATAAAACATACGAAATACTGGCTGTTACCCGCGGCTTTGCTCGCGTAAAAAGATATCCTATATACCAAATACAAAAAATCTAATTAAAAGCCTAAAGGTTTAAATATTACTTCGAAGTCAACAAAAAGCCCATGCTCATACCCTTTTCACCCCCTCGAGGCAGGTGTTTCCAAAAACATTGAAACAGAACAAATATGCGTTATTTTCTCATCAAAGACCTGAATACAAAGCTTCATGGTTACTTATTGTTATTATTATGAAAATCACGGAAATCACAGACGTTTTTATCCCAATTTTCATACTTTTAGCGATGAACTTTCCAAAACATTCAAACACGTATATTAATTTTTAAACAATAGCCTAAATACCTAATTCATATTAATTCTTGGTAAATAATAAGCCCAAATAATAAAGTTTCTTACTTTTAACTTCAAAAATGACAGACCTATACAAATTTTCATCCCTCATTTCATCCCCTAAAATGTTCAAACGATGGATAACGTGTTTATTTATTTTCCATTAAAAGCCTAAAAATGAAGTTTCATGCTTATAGTTTCAAAAATGGCGGACTTCCATACAAATTTGCATCCCCATATTTCACTCCTCAAGGCTGCAATTTATAAAAACGTTGAAGTACATTTTTATTTATATCTTATCGTAATCAAACTATAGAAATAAAGTTTGATGCTTCTAGTTTCAAAAATGACGGACCAAACTATCGTCCGTTATTTCATTCTCTTAAGGGTGGAATTTATGGAAACGTTGGAATACATCTTTGTTTATGTCTAATCAGACCCTAGAAATAAATTTTTATGCTTCTAGATTGAAAAATGACGTACCAAACTTTCATACCTACTTCATCCTCGTAAGGTTGGAATTTACAAGAACGAACACTTATTTATATATTTCTAATCAAAAACCTAAAAAAAAACTTCAAAAATGACGGACTTCCATACAAAAATTCATCCCCTATTTCACCCCTCAAGGGCGTAATTTACAAAAACGCTGGAACACGCGTTCATTTATTTTTAATCAAAAGCTTCATGCTCCTAGGTTCAGAAATGACGGACTCCCATACAAACCCTCAACCTAGTTCAGCGGTTTCAATTGTGCGTTGATCGATCAGTCTGTCAGTCAATGAGTTTCTTACTTTATATACAGAGTGTCCTGCATTATGTGGGCAACCTCTCGGTATCTGAAAAATGGTGCAAAAATAACACTATTTTACAGTACCTATAACTTTTTTGAAATAACGCCCGCCTCCTGAGATATCTTAAACATTATTTAAAATGTAAGCCGTTAAAACGATGCTCACATTTTTTAATAAATGTTTTGGAGGACCGGGAGGGGGCCAACCAGCGTATTTTAACCCTTAACTTTAAAACGGAAAGTATTTTCTTCAAAAATATGTTTTTTAATCTTTGGGGACTTGTAAACAAAAAAGATACTTTTTGTTCATACGGCTAAAATTGACCCTACCGAGAAAATTAATATTTAACTAAATAATTTTTTATCAAATTGGCCGTGATAAATAATAAAACTGTTACTGTTACAATGATATTTTAACAATACATTATTTGTTGCAAAAATTCTGAAATAATAATTTAAATACATGTAAATTAGTATGCCAGCGTGCTCATTTATATGAATATTCCATTATTATTATTTCAGAATTTTTCCAAATTTTTATCAAGATGTCAATGTAACAGTGACATCTAACACAGTTTTATTATTTATCACAGACAATCTGATAAAAAAATATTTAATTAGGCAGTGAAAACGTGAATCCTAATGTTCAACTGCAAATACCTAAGCCTTTTAAAGTTAAGGGGTAAAATGTGGGGGATTGACCTCCCAACCGTTTGTTTAAAAAATATGAGCATCATTTTAACGGCTTCCACTTCAAATAATAATAGCCAAAATTTGATGAAATCATATTAACCGGTCTAAGAGATAATTTTGAAAAATCGTTTCTCATCCCCCATGTTTAAGAGTCAATATCTTTGTAGGAAGGCGTTTGTTTTTTTTTTAATTTATACTGTAAAATAGTATTATTTTTGCACCAGTTTTCAAATTCCGAGAGGTTGCCCACATAATGCGGAACACCCTGTATATACAGGGTGATTCACTAGGGGCGGTTGCACAAAAGTGGATCAAAGTTAATCCGGGTTTAATCCGCAGTCGTTGCCTAGCAACGTCATGAATACCGTGTTCTGATTGGTGCTGCTATAGCAACAACCGTGGATTAAACCCGGATCAAATTTGATCCATGTTTGTGCAACCGGGCCTGGGTACGGAGTGGTTGTAGGGGAGTATTTGACATCACCTAACAAATAAACGCAAATAAATCCAAAATTTGCCGATGAAATGTACGTGAAAATAGAATTTTTACAATCCCTGTATAATTAACTAAAAATTTAGTTACAACATTTTTATCTGGTTGCCTTGGCAACGTCACCACAAAGCAAAATAGTCTCGAAACGTCTAGATGCTATATGTAAATGTCTTTTCCAAATTTAACGAACTAGGAGTCATGTTAGAGGCAGTCTCAAGAAGATTAATATTATTGACAAATTGTTCCAGAATTGGTTTCTCTAAATAGCTGAAATGAGGGGCTATTTAAAAAATTTATGTAGGAAACGGAATGGTGAGACTAGTGTCATTTTTCGTTTTAAAGTTATTACTAAAATAGTACTTATACACAAACCACAAAATAAAAGAAAAAGAGCTTTTTTCTTAATATCTAAAGAAAAACTAGAAAGGACGAAATACTTTCTTCACTGTGTTTTACAGGCTATTATTTGAGAACAACAGGTACATACCTGAGGTTAATAGCTGTTACCGTTTTGAAGTTATTGTCAAAATAGTGTACACAACGCAGAGAAAATTACAAAAAAGTAACTATTTTTTTGTCTTTTATTGAACAATAACTGGTCATAACTCAAAATTGATAGCTGTTCTCGTTTTGAAGTTATTGTAATAGAAAAATTGTATACACACCACACATAACCGAGCAACGAATTTCCTAATTTATTCAATATTAGTTGGGATATCACTTTTATCACTTTTATTCACGTTTCAAATTTTATGTTTAATGTTAACCTTCTCATCATTTGAAAACGTTTATTTTGAAATAAAAGTCGATACAAAACAAACGATGTATTTTCTAGTAATTGTCGCCTTTGCAGCAAAGGCAGTGTCGAAGTAATTAACTTTTATGTGTATATTTATTTATTGATAGCATTGATATTAATTTAAATAAAGGTATGCTTCTTCATTTGAAAACAAATTTCTTTAGTAGATTAATAATGTTGAAAAGTAAAAATCAACAACTACCAAAATACAAAAATTACCGTTGAAGCATTGACATTTGTCTCGATTGCCACAGAGCATGGCCTACCTAAGCCAAACTAACATGGTAACATGGTAACTAACATCTGAACCTGCGTTAATCAGGCTTTTTAAGATTACGTCATCCAATATGGCGTCCAGGGGGCAAAAAGCGCACGCATGGGACGCGCCTGCGAAACCCTGGAAACAGACGCGTGGCTGATAAAGTTGGGTAGTTCATGACCAAGTCGTTTAAATTGAATGAATCATGCTTTGATTCGTTTGATTCGGCTCACAGCTAATGAATCACCTTCGTTCGTGCGTTGGACACATATTGCACCTGTTAGCTGTCTTTAAGCAGGACCAACAACTCAGTAACTCGTTCTCAGTAATGATTCTTGAACGACTTGAATGATCCGAATCTACGCGATTGATTGCACGATTTGAATTGAATCGAATGTCCCAGCTCTAGTGACTGACGTTGGCATTAAGTAATTGAGTTTCTATGACAGCGCGCTAGAAGCTGCATCGTTTTGACATGTGCCCTCTGGCAGTCGCTCCGAAAGTCACGTGTTCTAAAAAGCCTAATTAGGCTTTTTAAGATTACGTCATCCAATATKGCGTCCAGGGGGCAAAAAGCGCACGCATGGGACGCGCCTGCGAAACCCTGGAAACGGACGCGTGGCTGATAGAGTTGGGTCCTTCATGACCAAGTCGTTCAAAGTGAATGACTCATGCCTTGATTTGGCTCACAGCTAATGAGTCAGCGTCGTTCGTGCGTCGTACATGGTTAACGGCTGACGACAGCACACGACGAGAAAACAGCATGACAGCATATTTATATGCTGTGGCGAGACAGGAGACACCGCTGTCACTTTCAATTCACGATCCTTATGAACGACTTGAATGGTCCGAATCTACGCGATTGATTGAACGATTTGAATTGAATCGAATGTCCCAGCTCTAGTGACTGACGTTGGCATTAAGTAATGGGGTTTCTTTGACAGCGCGCTAGAAGCTGCATCGTTTTGACATGTGCCCCCTGGCAGTCGCTCCGAAAGTCAGGTGTTCTAAAAAGCCTAATTAGGCTTTTTAAGATTACGTCATCCAATATGGCGTCCAGGGGGCAAAAAGCGCATGCATGGGACGCGCCTGCGAAACCCTGGAAACGGACGCGTGGCTGATAGAGTTGGGTCCTTCATGACCAAGTCGTTCAAATTGAATGACTCATGCCTTGATTTGGCTCACAGTTAATGAATCAGCGTCGTTCGTGCGTCGTACATGGTTAACGGCTGACGACAGCACACGACGAGAAAACAGCATGACAGCATATTTATATGCTGTGGCGAGACAGGAGACACCGCTGTCACTTTCAATTCACGATCCTTATGAACGACTTGAATGATCCGAATCTACGCGATTCATTGAACGATTTGAATTTAATCGAATGTCCCAGCTCTAGCGACTGACGTTGGCATTAAGTAATGGGGTTTCTATGACAGCGCGCTAGAAGCTGTATCGTTTTGAAATTTGCCCCCTGGCAATCGCTCAAAAGTCACGTGTTCTAAAAAGCCTAATAAGATATGTATTCTTAACCACTAAAAAATGCATCGCTAACCTTGAAAAAAAAATCTTGTGAATAAGTTTAAGAAATTAATAGTTGTACTAGTAATTGGAAGTGCAAATTAAATTGATCCGTTATTAGATAAATTGCTCGAATATGTGTTATTTGTACACTTTTTGGCAATAACTTCAAAAGGAGAAAAACTGTAAACACCAGGCTTTTCTTACAATTTTTCTTGAATAATAGCTTACAAAACAATTTGAAGTCAGCATGTCTTCTGTTTAGTTTTTCTTCAGAATTCAAGAAGAAAATTCAGTTCTTATTTTGTGTTTGGTGGGTACTATTTTGAAAATGACTTCAAAATAAGAAAAGCTATCTGTCTCAGGTTGTTACCACAGTTTTTCTTAAATAATAGCCTACAAAATAAAGCAAAAAGGTTTGTCATTATATTCAGTTTTCAGAATTCAGCAAGAAAATTATTTTTTTACTTAATGTCATGCTTAAGCTTGTGATCAATAACACTTAATTCACTTTTAAAGTTTGTCGATATTGGTTACATTTTTTATGGTTAATGCATGTAGTATAGCTGGTAATAACACTCAGCCCTAAGTAACTAATGTAAGAAACCTATTATTCAGATGATTTATTATCACAACTTTTTTCTGAAATATCACCTACCTAACACAACATAACTAAACTCCCCCTACACCAAACCGTAAAACTATTGATTATATAATTACCTCCTACAGGCGCAATTAAGTTCTGAGGTCTAAAAATAATTACAGAGTTCGTTAAAAATTCGTAATTGGCAGTTTTACCCTTCTGATGTGCTGAATCAGCATTCAATTTCATACTAACACAACAATGCCGACTTTTACAACTTGCCCACAGCGCTGGTCTAGACACGTACATCTAAGTCTCCAATTTAGCACAAAACCCCAACAAGCTCAGGTAACTTTGTGGTAGATGCACTATAATTATCGGATTATTGTATTTATAGCATTTAAACTATTGCAACCAATGATTATCTATCTTAAATAAATGTACTTAAACCGTTCCTATCCTGCATATTTTTTAGATACGCCTAAATTTGTAAAGTACCTTCACAGGGTGCGTTATTACTGTGTGAACGGCGCTCATATAATTGGTGGAGTGGCATGATTTATTTATTTTGTATTGCAAATATTTTAACGCTATGAAGTTTACAGTCGAAGCAACGGACTTGTTATTAAAGGATAGTTTACACGATTATTACAATTCAAATACCAATTTATTCATATTTTTCCATGAACCGACATTTAACTAGTCCACATTTTTTTTCCTCAAAAGCATTGCAACAATTGAGACAACCATTTGGAATATATTCCTTTGAAAAGCATTAATGCATACAACATGGTGGTGCTTTAATATGCTACAGATGTGAGGCAGCGGCTGGATAACATGTTTTGAAGTAGTTTCGAAACGTTTCACTATTACACCTACATACAAACATTTCATATAACGTTAATCAAAACGTCCCCACGAGTATTGGAGATGTAAAACAAAACTGAATGAATTATGAATAATTACTGCTCAAATGCCGATCAAAGTTAAATCTTCATCGGGAAAATGCATTGGAATACATAAGTCTCAATGTGAAATTTTCTTGTTATTCCTTTGTTGTTATTATTACTGTTTGCATTACTTAATTGTATAGTCCAAAAACAAATGGGTTGTGCTTTATTTAATATATTTCATATTAATCAAATTACTAGACGCTCATTTCTACCATAGGTATTTTGGTAGAACACGAAAGGTATGTGACTTGACTTTCAATAGTTATTATTATAGTAATAATAAATTTTATAGTAGTAAATGGGATACCAACAAAAGTTGTTGAAATATAGATACTTACATTGGAAAAAAATATTGAAATAATCCGACACGTCTATGGTCGGCACCATAGAATTGTAAACTTATAACGATATAATATTAAAACTGTAATCACCTATAGACTACAAAAGCTCCCAAAACCTGAACATTTTTTTATTCATGCGACATTATTTTAAAATCACTATATGTAGCAGCAAGAAATAAGAAAGATGATCCATTATGCTCAAAGTGCAGTTGCTTGGTTAATAAATTAAAGCAAGAGGATCAACGTCTTTTACTGCACATTCCTTAATTATGTTAATTATTATATGTTTCGAGAGACATTTATTCACTTGTTCGATTTATTAACCAAGTAACTGCACTTTGAGCATAATGGTTCTTCTTACTTAACCTATGTTAGTCGAGCTGAATTGATCAGAACTTATGAAAAGGCTCTGTGGGACAGAAAATATTATTTGGTGAAGATCTGGTTTCTACAATAATCCCTTAGACGTGATCTGATTCCTCCTTTCATCAGACTGAGGACTGACTCTACGTCACCAGTGGCACCGTTGATCCTAAGAGCCCCTATTATATACGCTTTATTTGGAGCAGCGAGAAATGTTTATTCCTGAAAAATAAACAAGCGAATATAAAAAGTTTAATATGGAAAAATACGGGGTTTAAGAAACAAATGTTGAACGTGCCTTGCATGATCGTCGCCAAGGGGGGGGAGCAGCTGCCCCCCCCCCTGGAAGTCAGACAAAAGAGGAAAAGTGAAAATGGCGAGGCAAACTGAGATTTATGTTGTGTGTAGTCCTCCAATAGTAACTATAGCTACAGAGGTTCATAAGGTTTACTTTTCAATTTTGCATTACATTCTTATTCAGAAATACAAGTAAGCAAAAAATATATCGGTATGTCTTTGTTTTAGCTACTTAAAATTTTAAATAAATAAAATGCGGCTGATCTACTGGCAAACGAAACTCTTCCATGGTTTAAAGTTCAAAAAAAGGAGAAAAGAACCGCTTGATCTTGAAATCTTGGATAATAAACAAATTAGGGATTAGAACTATTGCCCAGTTCAAATGTACTGTGTGTTTAAAGTTTCAAAGTACTAGTCAAAAACTCAAAGAGAAAAAATAAGAAGTAAACAGGTTAGCATGACAAAAAGATTTGTTTCTGATAAAAAAGAATGTTTTAATAACAAGATTACGAGTAAATATTAGTTCACAAAGGTTGTGTCTCACAGGCTTAAAATTAATTAAAGGCAGTTAAGGGTTTAACATATAACTGCATTTATGTATGTAATACATAGTTTCCTTTATTTTTACTAAAGTTAGTAATACGTTTTAGAATAAAGCATGGGCACTTTACGAAGCGCCAAAATGTGTTTGCCAATCCCACCAAAATAATGTCCAAATAATTCACAAATACAGCATCAAAATCATAACCATTTAGATGCAACTATAACCACAAGTAAGTTTATAGCAATGTCTATTTCTTTTCAAAGCTTTAGGTATATTTCAATTAAAATTAAACTTTTCATAAAATCTTTTTCGTCTAGATAAGTCTTCTTTTTAGAAATTTTCTGCCGTATCGTTCCATTATTGTTGTTATTTAATCTTGTACTTATCTAACGTATGACTATTTCATTCCTTATCATTTTACCTTCATTATAAGAATTTGTATTCCATAACAAATACTGCAGGTTTTGATAATGGATTGTTAATTGTATTTTTATAAGTATGATCATTCCGTATAAAAACCCCTGTTTAAAATTTATTGTTAAGTGAAATGTGGTTTACTTATTACTTATTATTAACTTTACGGGATGACTTAGAAGACGAAGATTAAATATTAGCTAAGTAAATCCCTCCAATCTCCGAAACCTCCAAAATTTTATGAGGTGTTGTAGAGTGCTAAATCACATGACCCCAGTATAGAAGTATCGTTTGTCCGCATAAAATTATATCGATGTTTATTTGAGATGTAACGATATATAAAAATATATCGTTACATCTCAAATAAACACTAAATTTTTTTAGGCATCTTCTTTTTAATTGTAAAAGCAATTTTCCCCTCCCGGGTTGTTTTTTCTTGCCCCCCTCTAGCTTGTGAGCTGGCGACGCCCTTTTAAGTTTGAGTAAAATGGACTCATATTCCATATCCCTCTTTGAAACTGTTGATTCAGATAAGGTTTAACTACCCGATTCTTTGATTACTTTTTTTTCAAAAACAAATCATAGAATCGCTACCAACGTAGTGACCACTTTTTGTATAAAACTAAAAATAGGTATGACTGTTATTATCAAAAAACAAACGTACCTCTTAATTCAAATCGTGGTGGGATTAAAGTACTGTATTGCTACCTCAATTCAAATGACAAAAGAAGCATAAAGGGTTCGTGCAAAAACTAAATAGTAGCTCCCAGAAATGAGGTGTACGTATAATAAAAAGGAATTGTCTTCCCGCAATGAATTGCAAATTCAAATTCTATACAAATTAATTATTACTGTGTATGACTATAAAAATCGACTTCACATCATTAATACTGTCAGTGCACTCGTAACAGTGACATCAAGTTGACATTTGTAAACTTAACTCAGACGGACTATCCGATAATTCCACAAATCGTTTTTGCTACGTGCTTTAAATACTAAAATGAATTGTGATGACCAATTAGAAACTCTAAAAAAATTTAAAGAACTTAGCAGTAATCCCAACAATCAAGCAGAATTACTAAATGTATGTACCTACATATATGAATAACTTCTTGTCTGAAATACCTTAATCGAATTTTTCTAGGAAATGACGGTAATCTTGTATATTGCCACACTTTTGAACAACGAAAATGACGAAATACTGAATTTATGTCTAGCTATAATTGAAGACTTCATGGTCAATGAAAAATGCCATAGAAAACTATTAAACACATTTGGTCTGCTTGAAGGATTGGAGTACATGCATATAAGGTGAGTTAAATAAATACCTTATTGTATTTATTTGTAGGTTCTGGCTCCATTTTTTATAAATTAAAGACACTTTTTTTAATAATATAACGTTTCGACCTATAATTTAGGTCTTTGTCGAATATTTTTATTTTGTAGATTGACAAATTATTATGAAAATCAATATGACATTTACAATTTTGATATTAATATAAAATGTACCTTCAAGTTTGTTCCTTTGCTATCATTGTGGATGGTAAATGTGACTGTGAGAGGGTGTGTTTAATTGACGGTGTAGTAGGTATTACTTAGTCCTTGTATGTCAGCCCTGTCGTTTACACATGTGTTTAGGTTTTTTGAATATGTATCATTTCTAAAAATTGTCTTTTTTGTTTATGTTGTTCCGTAGTAATAATTTTGGTATTGTTGTTGTAGTCTGTTTTTTAAATATTGTCCTGTCTGTCATATATATTGTTTGTTACATTCTTTACATTTTATACTGTATATTGTGTGTGTTCTTGTTTCTTTTGGTGTTTTTGTTTTTCACGGTGTGTAGAATTGTTTAATTGTGATAATTGGTTTATATGTATATGTAAAATAATAACAACTACACAGCTTTAAAAAACATCAAGAACAAACTGACCACACTTTTGACTTTGATAATACCAAAATTATTACTACGGAACAACATAAACAAAAAAGACAATGTTTATAAATGWTACATATTCAAAAAAACCTAAACACATGTGTAAACGGCATGACTGACATACAAGGACTAAGTAATACCTACTACACCGTCATTTAAACACACCCTCTCACCGTCACATTTACCATCCACAATGATAGCAAAGGAACAAACTTGAAGGTACATTTTATATTAATATCAAAATTGTAAATGTCATATTGATTTTCATAATAATTTGTCAATCTACAAAATAAAAATATTCGACAAAGACCTAAATTATAGGTCGAAACGTTATATTATTAGAAAAAAGTGTCTTTAATTTATAAAAAAAGGAGCCAGAACCTATAAATAAATACAATAAGAAAAATTAACACAAAAGGACTCCACAAAATAAACATCAACATCTATATAAATAAATACCTACTTCCCTTTCATAGCTAGTCACAATCATAACAAAGGTAGACAATCAACGCGACTTACGCCTTCATCTTTTTTAAGAACCTTATACTGCACCACTGGCATAATTTAGATTTGGCGTACTGCTTGTACTGCAACTTCGATATCCTACACATATTAAAATGGCTTTAAATGGCGCTAAGCTACCCCTTACTGATGTACTAAGAATTTGGGTGTTTTTCTGGACTATCTTAAATGTGATAAGCATGTAAATCATTTAATTAAATCTTCATTTTCCAGACTAAGGCTAATTCACGCTGCTAAAGGTATTTTCAATTTCAGCACTAAAGTAACACTTCGCAACTCATTAGTCCTGCACTGACGGATCTAAATCGTGCTCGTTTACACCTTAAACAAAATGCTTATTGTGAGGCTCATTCTCAATTTAAGGCGAAGGGATTGCTCGAGAMGAAGCATATTAGTTCTGAATTGGRTAAATCTAAAAGATAGGCGGTTTARCCACATGTGKTGTCTATTCTTTAGTCCTCAAATTTAGTAAACCTAAATATATAATTAAAAAAATAAAATTTAGGTCAGAACTACACAACATTCAAGTTCGAGATAAGCATCTGCTCACGCTACCAGTATGACTTGAAGTACCCTATAAAGACAAGGTACGTTCATATTGTAATAACCATATTTCATTTTTAAATCTAGTGGTAATGGGTTTTTTTATACAGTGTTGTAGACAAGGATATTTTGGTCTGTCTAAGGTGAAGTAAAAGGACCTAGAAAAAAATTTTACAATCTCTCCAAACACATGGAAATGAATATTTTGTGCAATAAGTATTTTTAGAGCGAGAATATTAATAAAGTATTCTTGTTTTGTTGATTGCGTGGATTATTATTTTATATCAGACCTCTCTAGAAAAATAGGGACGTAGCCAATGAATTTGCTTTATCTTTGGCAATGTATATGTAAGCCAGTGGGTATCTTAAATCTTTCTGTGTCAGTACAGTACAGTATAGTTATAGTATGTGGATGTTCCTAAAAGAATGTATTAGTAAAACAACAAGTAAAATATATGCAAAAAGTACTCGATATGGGCAATATTTTTTGCTTACGACAATTTTGATTTGTAATAATTGACATATTTATAATTCTAATATTACGGTTACAAATGTTTTAGGTTGCGAAATACAAGTGAAGGCTTGTCTCGTCGAGCAGGAAGAATAGTTTCCACATTACAACAGTCAACACTGCCAATATGGAATACTAGATCTCAAAAAAAACATAAATTTCAAGAACAGTAACTACGTTTTGGTGCTTTCTATACCAGAATTAACAACGGTAAGAAATCTAATCAAAAGTAATTCAGGGATTCACAATA
Organism: Rhyzopertha dominica; assembly: GCA_025024175.1. Lineage (NCBI taxonomy): Eukaryota > Metazoa > Arthropoda > Insecta > Coleoptera > Bostrichidae > Rhyzopertha > Rhyzopertha dominica. The sequence continues at coordinate 22,282,335 of QCXZ01000003.1, forward strand.
TGTTGTGTTCTTTATTGAGGCTACACCGGTTAATTACTGATCTCCAAACTAACATTTACATGCGCATATACTATCTTACAATAACTGATTCTATTTATCATAGCCTAGGAACCTGCAGCAAACAAGGAATATTCAATGACACCTAATAAAGCACATAAACAAAAGCAGATCACTGCCCCAGAACCTAGTTCTAAATCACCAGAAAATATTTTATATGGGGATGTGCAAACGAAGCAGAAAAAATCAAATAGATTTTAAATTATCTTAATATGCAGTTTGCGTGCCAAGTAGAGGCTAGAAAACGCCTCCTCCCGACGAGGCTATGAGTTTATAGGACGGTCATCCTTGTTAGAAAGACATTTAAACGTTCATCCCAGCTCATGTATTAAATGGTATGATAAAGGTCAATTCTTTCGATTTCCTTAATATTGGCAAGTTTTATACTTATCCCTCTTTGGTTTTCTACTTCAGGCACTGGCCTCATCGTAGGGTGTCGTTTCCTAGCCTCTGTCTTGAGAACGAACTTTGCACTTGATTTTTTAATTGTTACTCAACATTTCGATATTTTGTGTGCAGTGATGGGTATGTAGGCATATTCTTTAAGCTATTAAAATCAACCCTTAAAAAATTCTGAACAGCCCTATTGCCGTATTCTTCCCTTGTCATTAGGATCTTATTTATGCTGTCTCAGTTTTCAGCAGTGTTATTGTTGTATCATTGTGGTATCTTCGTCTACTGATTTTTGGCAAGTATCGACAACGGTTGCGACGTATGACAGCTATGGCAGCTTTAGTTTTTAGGCAAAATTGTAATGCGGCCATACTTGCTACCTCGTCCCCTCCCGCTCGTAGCATATGTAAAAATATTGTCTCTTGCATTCTCGTCTCAAACCTGAGACCAGGGTTGGCGGTACCTTATAATGCACTGGCCTTAATCCACATGGCAAAACTTGGCTTCCCTACGTTCGTTTCTGTGGTGCGGAGATAAGAGCGGTCTTCGAGGTTTCACGTGCACTGTCATCGATTCCCAGCTCGATTCTTCTCTCGGATGAGCGCTCTCTCACGGCGTCCAGCAGAGGAAACTACCTCTGGGCTTCACGTTTCTGTGGGTGGCGTATTATAGCATAGCTTGTGTAGCAGTGGATCGTGGATGATACAGATGTTCGTCTGAAAACAGACCACGAGCTTGTAATGCTTCTGGAATATCTGCTACCTATATTGAGTGTGGATCAGATAAACAATAGGACAGGCTTATGGTCGGAATTCAGTTCGTCAATCTTACGAATACGGTTTTAGAGTGATACATTCAGAATGGTAAAGTCCACAACGCCATTCCTATAGAGAAAGTAGTTCAGTCTGCTAGAACGGTCCCATTGTCTCTACTCCATGTCGTGTGATTGAAGTCTTGGATTCCGAACTGTTGGCATTTTGTACCATTTTCTTTCCGGTATCCAATCTGTATTAGGATGCTGTGTGGATCTCTACCCATTTTTAACTCAAAAGATCGGAGATATCTTGTGCGTAAGGTCCGACGCCAGTCAGGATTTCCGACGTGGTGGTTTTACTACCTGACGAAATTTATTTTCTGGAACACTTAGGCTGCGGAGTTCAAGCTACCCTATGTATCTAAGAATGTAACTGCGATAGTATTTAATCCACTGCTACTACCAGCTCATACACGTAGCTGCTAACACTCGAGGTTAAGTAGTAGCGAAAATATCGCAATTAATGCTTCTGCCAACAAGCTTATTACTGCACACTGCTAGTCGCTCAATTGCTAGATTGCTACTATGGATAATAGCAATTAGCATTATTATTACCAGCATCGCATATCGTTCTGTAAAAGCGCGACCGCTCGAGTTGCGGCTTGCACAGTCGGCCAGCAGATCGCGCATACCTGTACCATATATACGTTAGCAGCTAACTGCTTACAGATAGCAGACACACTTACCTCCAATACCTACAAAAAAATCACCAATAAGCACAACCATACGTGTAGCCGCTCTTCGTTAACAAGAGTGTGTTTCGTGACGTCACAAACTTAAGCTTTGGTGGCCCAACAAACCAACTTTTGTAATAATATTGTATTAAAAATGCCACATTGTTGTTATAAACTGTAGGAACAAAGGTGGGACCGTATTATGGTGAAAAACTGAGTTAAAATGAAGACAGGCATAAATTATTAAGAATTAAGAAGAGAACAGAAAATGTACTAAATTCTTAACACACAAGACAGATTGCGATGGATGTGTCGGTACAATGTGTAGCAATATGTTTTGAATATTTCTTATTTGTTGGGCCGCCAAACCGTTTTGATAGGCTCTGATGATGATTTCTTCGGGGCTATTATGCCGTGGTCCAAGGTATCCCTCTTTCTCCTTAAACGCTTCACTGTTGAGTTCAGATTACGCCAACCAAACCTGAATATCACTGAAGATTGTTCCAAAGAGCAGTGAAACGTTTGAGGAGAAAGAGGGACACCTTGGACCACGGCATAACAGCCCGGAAGAAATCATCATCAGACCCAACGCCGGCCGTAAAGGCCTTAAGAAATCCTTTCGATAGGCGTTAACTATCAGACGTGGACGCATGGCGGTCAGGTTTCGGTGCCTACGCTCCTTGCTTAGGATAAAAGTTCAAAAGTTTTTCACTGATGGACGCACCAGTTCAAAGTAACGGCAACTCTATAAAACTGAGAAAAAAATACCAGCCCGCACGGCCTTTTTTTCGAGAGACTCAATTGACTTTTATAACAACATTAAGCCCACTTTTTTTAAACATTTAAAATAATTTGAGATTTACGTAATCTTCTTGTACAGAAGAACCAGAAGCTTTTAGAAGAAACCGTCGTTAAAAGGAGGGGCATAATATCACTGGTTGTGGACACTGACAAGAAGCGCTGTACAATAAGGGTAACGGAAAAGGTGAATTTGAAAGCAATAATCTACAAGATTAAAGACATGTGTGGGTTAACAGCTTTTATTGTTAGTAAAACTACAAGGGGTGGAGAGGTACGTAAAACCTATTTCAATTAACTTTATATACATAACAAGCGCCAGCTGCATTCTAGATAGCTTACAACAATAAATAATTTCCTGTATATGTGCTATGAAATATGACACACTAAAAATTACAGAATAAATCAGTAACGTAAATAGGCATCTAGCAGGTTGAACAAAAAATAAAACACCCTTAATTTATGCAAAATAGACTTATCAATGTATAAATACATATAATGCTTGTGATGCACTGATTCAGCTACAAATAACAGATTCAGCGTAAATATAAAAAATCCTACAATTGTTTGCTGTTTCAAAGGCACCAGTCAAGAATGGTTTGATAACTTGCGTGTACAAAGATGAGGAATTAATCCCAATATGCGTGTTCTATCCTTTTGACTAGATGCATGAGCAAGGATGACGCATTAATGCTAATATGCGTGTTCTCTCCTTTTGGCTAAATGTCCTTCTTGAAACTTGAAATCACAAACACGTCGGAAGAAATTGATCTAGATAATTCGTCGTGTTATATAAAACAATCTTTTATTTGGTTTTTGGATAGACACCGGACGTACTTACAGTTTCTCCGTTGAAGTGATATAGACGATTTTTAATTGGTAGGGGGTGTCAAGATCAATCCAGACACATCAAGCTCCACCCCTTCCAGGATCGTTTATCTATTGTTACGTGTACGGGTTTCTAACTTCTTCTATTTTTCTCTTTAGTACTGAGGTACACTAAAATTCAAAGACCACTAGTACAAAACGCTGCTATTCCAATACATATTATTTAAATTGACCACTATTCAAAATACTACACTTGGCTACTGTCATTGTAAAACAAATTAGAACGCTTGACTCGCTTTGTTCCCTTGCTTAGCCGCTTTTCAAACCAGACTAACTCAGCGTGCTTTTCGTCGCCACACATATTTTTGAATGTTCTAGAGATTCTTGTTTGTGCATGGAAGCTTCGAGAACATAGGGGAATACAAACCATAGGTAATCGCGCGGACAGTATGGTTGCCTAATCCACAGGCGCTGGTTTCCCCCTTGTGTATTACAACCATTTCCTTCCGATTAGTTCCAATCTTCAGAATCTTCGTGGTACTCGCTTAAACGAACTAGGTGTGCCACCTTCATCTTACATTTCCTACTACTATACATTTTCACTACTCTTTAAAATCCTTCTCAGAATCGCAACCATTTAAGCAACTGCTTTGCAACGAAGTTAGGGTTATAGCCACAATATATCAATAAATTACCTGTAATTGGCCCTTGCATCATAACGATATTTCACGTCATCGCTTGCAACCTAAATTTTGTCTCGCCAATCAAGGGGTTTATGGGTTTCCAGGTTTCCAGAAGCGTTTCTCTAAGGAATGCTGGTTGACTCCAACTCCAGATCGCACGTTAATCTCACCTCCCTTCTACAAGTTATCCTTGCAGGTGTCTACCGTGGTCTTCGGGATAGTTGCCCTATACCCCATCAGTCGATTAAACCACTCGACCACTTCATCCATCATATTGCGTATTAAGAGTTATTCTGGTTTTTGAAATAGCAAGTTCCTGAAATACTCTTAATTCGAAATGTCTGCCTTGGTTCAAATGCAGTTGTAATGGCACTCGAAATCTGCATACCATGTTATCGACAAGGCTTCTTGTAACTTTCTGAAGTAATCCATCGTCATTAACATGTCCTTATCCACTGTTGTTCTAGGAAATGGTCCGCCGACATCGATACTAACCCTATCAAATGGAGCACCCACATCGTGTTGTTGAAACCTGTTGGCTGCGCAAGTTGCATAATTTCTCTACACCTTTTCGACAGGGTACCAAGTAGAATGGTTGTCTAACACCTGCGAACAAACTTCTGGGAACTAAGCAATTGCTTACTGCCAACGCTCCCTCACGATGTTTAGCAGGTCGTTTTCCACTTGCAGATTCCTACACGGTCCACATCGATTTTAGGATCGTGCTTTCTGGAGATTTTTCTTGCCATTCTGGTGGTGGTGTCTGTTCTGTTCTTTCCAACGAATTAGAAAATTAATGCTGAATCTTCTCACTGAGCCTTGCTAACGTTCTCAACAGTACAATGGTGACTGTCTTTACACTGGCAGTGCCCTAGGGGTTGTCCACCAACTTGCAATGTTGTATTCTCCACACGAGCTTCTGGATAAACCGTCAGCCTGATAATGATGCCTGCATGGGCGATTTTAGCATCGTACTGCTGCAGTCCATCCATCTAGCAACTTCAGTCGTAGAGGTCAGAGTAGTGCAGCATTTTCAATCCTTATGAGGAATTGTCGTGCATATAGGTACTTGTGGAAACAATCTATCTAGCTTCTTGCTTGTGACGAGGTAGTTCCTCTCGGGTTTGTTTAACCCACGTATTACCAGTTCCATTAGTCGTTCAAACGTAGCCGTTGGCTTGTGTAGTCCGAAAGGCATTACGGAGAACTGGTATAAACCGTAAATGGTGGTAAACGCAGCATTCTACTTGTACTGTGGATTTATTTCACCCTTTAAATCCAAAGTTAAAAACCAAGTGGATCCAGATACAGCGATTAAAATGTCGTCGTCTGGATAACAGTTAACTGTCTTTCTTTGTGACGCCATTCACCTTACTGTACTCAACGCAGAATCAGGCTGATCCATCCTTTTTGCTGACCCGCACTACCGTTGACGACCACAGGCTGTTTTATTCCTCAATTATAACCTTGTTTTTTCAAGTCATTCGCCACTTTTACAGGTAGTCTTCTGGGTGCCAGAAGGATAGGTTGCACATCTCCGATATTGATTCTGTGCTGGACTAAGTATGTTTCTTCCAACGATTTGCCTTGGTTAGCGAACAATTGCTGGTTGCGCTGCAAAAACTCTTACCTACTCCTCCAGATGCCTCAAGTTAATTCTAAGCTGGACCGGTGTCCCTAAATACCTGGGAGTTTCTTCCTTGGTCTCACAGATCTCCTTTTTGGGACTCTCGCCGCCACTACGTTGAACTCTTAACAAATAAGGATTATTGCAACTAACTAACTAACAAGGTTTCATTCAAAGCAGCTCCCAATGACGATTGCTAACTGTTCAATGCTTCTATCACAACCAAATTTCACAAGCAAAATATAATTTCTTGCATGTTGCTTCGCGGACTGGAGCTGATAAAAGGAAGCTCTGCTTTCCAAACTTCCGGTTTTGCTGTTCTGTATCGTATGCAAGTAAGTACTTCCCTATGGTCTAGTTTCAATTCTCTTTCAACTTCACCAAGGAAATAACCCGTCACTGTTGGTACGATATTCTCCAGGATGGGATGTTATTTATTAAGTAATCCACGATTACTTGCATATTCCTCTCATTAGCGCATGGTGTTACGGTGGCACCGTCAAAGTTGTTACATTAACGGAGAATATCTTGCCTACTGTCTGTCCTGTTGCTTGCGATTCCTAGGGTCCGTTCTTACACAGTGTCCGGGGTTCCCGCAGCGGTAGCAGGTCTGATAACCGCTGGAACCCGTCTTAGCACGCATTTTCCTCACTGGGTCGATTTCGTATTTGATCTACACCCGACGCACCTTACACATCCAATTTTGCAACTGATGCCTTGCATGCTGTTTGTGTATTTCTAAAACCTCTCGCAGACCTCTCTGGTAGCAGAATAGGTGGCCAGCAACAGCGCGTTTCGTTGTAGTGGCGTCCATTATCACTTCAGCAATGAAATTTCGCCCTGCCATTTCTTCCAGAAGTTTAAGAGGAGCTGCTAAATGTGCCATTTACATAAATTAGACTACTTACGACTGAATCGCCAATTTTCTGCTTGCGAGTCTTTAACTAAGCCTAAACATTTGCCGCAAGTGCTGTTCTCCAAAGTGTGGTTCCGAAAATCTTCCTGTTGGTCTCAGAGAAATACCAAAGCTGTAGCTCGATCATTCCAGTTGTTGTTGTTTACGGCGATAGATAGGTAGCACTTGACGGAATCAAGCTACCCGTCGATTCGCAATAATAATAAATTTTTTAGTCGACAACTTTGCGAATATTTTCTTCAGCTGCATAACCTGGCTTTTTTCAACGCTCGGTGGGTCAATACAATAGCCCAGTGCAAGTTTTTACATTTCTCTTACAACTAATTGACATTTGGAAAACGCTTTCTTACACAATGATGATTATTTGCTTCTTATTATGATTAAATGCATCACACGAAGCTATGACTATGAGATAATAATACCGACGACCTACACCATAATATTTTTGCTTTTGTGTTAACATCGATATTGTAGTTTGTCAGAAACCTACATTGGTAGCTGCTCTAAGAACCAATATCGACAAGAAGACAGTCGACTGCAATTTTATTGCCGCTATTCCGTATTACAAGGTAGAATTATGGCAGCTAGTCCGAGAACCTAAATTCTAAACTATAGTGTATACTCTGCTCAGCGAACTGATGATCACGCTACGTACTACGTGACCGGAGCGAGCTTAATACTTTGGTCGTTATGCCGGATGTAGTGCACAAAACATTTCAGCTCAAACAAAAATAATACTCGCGTAAACTAGTGAAAACCTACATTTTTTTACAAGAAAGCGTCTACTTTTTTAAATGTATGTTACCGATCACTTATATTTCAGATTTGTGTAAATACGTCGTATTCTAAAGCATTATCGGAATTTGACTATCCTGATGAAGAAGAAGCTCCTCAGCGGGAGAAAGCTCTTACACACCCTAGAAATCTAACCAAAACATGTACAGGATGGTTAAAATCTGTTGGAGATTTATTGAGTGAAAAATTGTATTGGTAGCTATTTACGTTGTAGGACTAAAAAATATATAATGCAATTACGAAGATAATATAAATAATGTTAAATTTAATGTTGTAATAGTTATTGAACCTCTATTTGATGCGTTTTATGTGTTAAAGCAGCCTAATTATTTAAAGAATCATATCCCAAATAAAATAACCAAATATGTCGTATTTAATTTACAAAGAGAATGTTAATAATGTTTATAATTAACGTCGATGATATTTTAATGGGTTAAGAGGCATAAGAAGAAGTGAAAAAGTATTGCCCGCCTTGACCGAGATTTGAACTCGGGACCTTTTGAGTACTAGCATGGCCACCTTCAATAAGGCCGCGGCCGTAGTAAATGGCAACAGCGCAATGACGCGAGCACCAGGCCGATTCGCCGTTATCCGTAAGCCGAGCCCTTAATATATATAATGCTATATCTCCATTATTAGTAGCAATTATTTATACATATTTTTTTCCAAAGTATTCCTTAAATTTCGTAGAAAATGACACCTGCATTAAAAATCCAAGCCAATTGTAACATTTACTTTGAACTCGCTAGAAAATGAGCTAAGTCAAACTGAAGTAGGTAGTGTTATTTTTAGGTATCGAGGCATTATGAGTATTTTTGTTTAATTAGAAACATTGTCGGCGGCAAAGTTGTACAAAAAGCGTGTCGCGATAACTCAAAAAGGAAGAAAATATGTTACTTAACTGTAAATTTTTAATTTTACTCCTCGTTATATTGAGATATGCTTTATTGTAATAATTAACTTCTTGAAATGTTGATAAGTCATCCAACTTATTGTAACAAAGGGATTATTTAACAAGCATTGCGTTAATGGGTTCTCGACATACGTTACAAAGAAAATTCTATATACATTATTTTTAATGAAACAATTTATTTGGTATGATAAATATAAAATAAATACTTCCAAGTAGTAACAAAAAATAAACTAAATATTCCACAAATAGTATGGTGAACACATGTAGTTAACAAGATATAAGATAAATATACAGTGTATATGCTATATGATATGCCAAGCAGTTTGGTAAGATTTCCTGAGATGTTAAGACATGTACGTAACAAGAGAGGAGCTATAAATATATTTAGATAAGTATTTCTAAAAATAAAGTATTTATATTTCTTATATTTAAATCTGAGGCTACAGTTTATTTGAACGTAACTTGAAATAATTATTTAACAAAGCATTACTAACAATTGACACGAGAGATTTTATTTTACATTTTACACCATTATTGCATAAATAGCAATATAGTTGATTCTCAAAAAAAATGCGATTCGTTCACTTAAAACATTTTAAATAACCTTATGTTTTGTAGGTACTTGCCGACATAAATAATCTTTCAAATTTTTCAGATATTCACGTATACATCGCGCACACATTCAACAACAATTTTATATGGCACTCAACCATTTATTAAATTGTAATAAGGACCTGGTCAATGATCATTACCTTTCATTAATTTAAATTTAACACATTCATTAAATGAATTCAAAAGCAATTACGTTTTCGTCTAAGTTTGAATGCAACAGAATCGCTAATATAAAATATACTTGATTCGTCAAACGTATAGGTAGTTGCAGTTAAATATCACAAAAATACCAGCTGATGCAGTGTCTTCTGAATTTGACAAAACAATGATTGACCTTTTGAAAGTACTTCACAGACTTTCTCAAAGCACGAAGTGGAAAGTTGTAAATTCAGCACTGAGTAGATTGTAATGCAAGTATATATTATTATTATTAATCCGCAGTTTTGGTTCTGAATCGAAAATTTCATTAGCGATTAAACCAAAATTTCTGCCGACCATTTGCCAGTAACGGCCTAATCTAGATTCCAAATTATAGGTCTGAACACTGTACTAGTGCAAGGAGTATGTCATGTATCAATCCATTCGATTTAAACAGAATCGGCCTTGTGAGCGCTGGTGCCAAATTGATCAGGCCGCGGCCTTCTTAAAGGTGTTCATGGTACTAGTCAAACGCTCTATCACTGAGCTATCACCACTCGTTATTTTCGAGCTTCAGAATTCTGAGAGGTCTGCAAACAACTTGACCCGAAACATTCTCTCATCGGTGTATGGTAAGTTTTATTGCACTTCAGCCTTAAATACATTGCAATGTTTGGGCGCTATACGAAGAATAAGAAGGCGCTTTAAATTAACAATAAAAGTAAAATACATAACGTTTTGAGGATTTGATTACCTTTACGCTAATATTTTTATGTTTACATAACATGCAAGCTGTTGTGAACACAATTTCATGTTGTGTAGGACCGTTAGTGACACGAGTGTAGTTTCGGGCAAGCAAATTTATTATTGTAATAGTTGTATTCCATAAAAAAAAACACCTAATTGACGAAGTTATTGTACTATTTGTAAAAATGTTGTGAAAAAATTATCTGACTTATAGTCTATAGTTTCTAGGCTAAATTTTGATAGAGTGCAGGTGTAACCGAAACAACGCTGCCATTCTTACAGCGTTTTTACTGATAAGTTTTATATAGTTATTAATTACTTAATGTTTCCTGCTATTAATTTGCCGTCACCGTTATGTTTGATTATACAGTATACTGTAATCGATATCTTGAACAGAGGGTCCCATTTTCGTTGTAATTGTAGGTATTTCGGTAACTATTTATGCTATAGAGAGACGCAGTTTGAGCGTTACTGTCTTAGCTTTTAATTGCGAGTTGAACCTTACCATTGCGATTGTTATATTGTCTTGTTTGAAACTTGTAGCCAACTTTTAAATATCCTAACATTTCATAAGTTCTCTTACTTGTGTAGGTACAAAAAAAAACTCTAGGTAAAGGCATTTTTGATAGATATAGTGGTTTTGGATCCAGAATTTTTTTAGGGGGTCACATTTTTTAGATATGGCACAAACTTGCATTTCTGAATGGAAACATGTAAATATAAACCTACCTGTTTAATATTTAGTAGAATTAACAGTCATATTAGATTTCTTATCTTAAATAATACTCTTTATATTGCAAACCAAGCTTTCGGTGGACGCCTTCCTTAGGGTTGTTACAATTGAGTTTAGAGCATATGTTTATTATATTGGACATTTGAGACTACTGTGGTTGCAACATAGTAACACCCTTTCATAATTTCAATGGTGCAAGATTTTACAAGCTGATTATAATCAAAAACAGTTCGTTTCTCAAATAAAATTGATAAGCAAAAAACCCTCTTAAATTCAATGAGCCACCCAATTTGGTAACTGGAAGATGTCAGAGGCGCACAACAAAATAGTTTGGGGGGTGATAAAGAAGTCTCTACCCCCAAAAACATATCAACCTGTAGACTTTAAAATGCTTAAAATGATGACCTTCTAGGATGTAATTAACCAAATCAAATTTCAAATTGATATGTATAAAAGTGAGCCAGATATTTTAAAATAATAATATATTAAAAATAAATAAACTTTGACATCCTGTAGCTCTGCTACTAATCGAGATCGAACTTATGTTTATATAAACTTTTTTGCTTAAAATGATTAGATCACCCATTTCAGTTTATGCCTTAAAACCTGAATCACCCTGTAATTGATTTTTTCAATGTATTTAATTTTTTTCCAGTGTATTAGATTTGTGATTTTGGAGTAATAACATTATCCCAAAGCTTCTTCATCCTTTTACACAAACCCTCCCCTTAAAGCACTTAGGAACAACGAAAAAATACGTAAACGTATCTCAAAAATCCAAACTTATTTTTTTCCAATATGTTAGATTTCTTTTGTATCAACATTACCTGTTATTTATCTTTAAAAAAATACTGTACTGGTTATACAAATGCAGCACACAAAATCTGCTAAAAATTAAAACACAATTAAAGAGTAAAGGAACATCATCAAGAACATTTATTATAAACTGTATAAATTGTAATAGGCACTAAGATTATCATTATATAAAACAAAAACCTTCAAATTTGAATGTTTATTAAAATACTGCATTTATCAAATTTAAACATAATCATGTTACAAAATACTATTAAAGTTCATTACGGTCTAAATTCTACAATGCTTGACGCTTTGCTAAAAAAAACTTAACACAATAATTTGTACGTACATGACACACTTCAACAAGGTCAAATATAAAAAAAATACAAATACACACTTATTTAATGTGCTGCCTAAAATGGGCTAACGTACACAGTTTTATGGTACCTTCAGTGGCTCACCTTACAAAAATATTACAGTATTGTATTTATTATGAAATGGTAAATTTATGATATGCTGCTCACACCGGACCACTTCCATTGGTGGTACTATTTGAATATCTTACAGTTTCTCAGCAGTTTTTTTTAACAATACAAAAATAAATAGATAGTAAGAAGGTTGCATATGCTAATAAAATCTATAACAGCAAAACTTTAGTATTTGGTTCAAATCTTACGATGTAAATAAATCCGGTGTAGGCAACATGACCGTGGCATTATCTAAGTTGGTAGCTTCTGTTATCAAAGAAAGGGAAGTCTTATCAGTTTTTCCAGATAAATTGCAACACCACTTATTTATTTCTCTGCACTACATGCTTTTTGTAATTAATAACCAACAAAACCATTGAATTACCATAAACTAAATGCAGTATTTAAGTATTAAACCGACCTAGAAACTATATGAGTATACGGCACGTTCATTGCAAAAATAATTTTGCTACTAAGGCCCGGTTGGCATTATATACAAAAAAAAATCAAAAAATGGAATGTCAAAAAAATCACAACTCACTTAAAAATAAGATCACAATTACACAAAAGGACGCAAACAGGGGAATGTTAAAAGATAAATATATAATACAAAAATATCATCGCAACTCACTACATGTAAAAACTTGTTCACAAAACCATAATCACAGTAACTTTCAGATAAACAAAATCAAAAACTCACTTAAGTAATATGGAATATGCTGCTAGATCCTTAAATTTTAATACACTATATTAAATTGCTTTCAAATTTCATTAACATTTATATTCAGCAAGAAAATGCTAGTAAGTGATCAGTATAGCCACACAAATTCACAATGCATCTATCTCTCCTATATCCATACTATTCTTATAATACTCAGCCTCAATTAACTGTTTACACTTAAAATTAATAATGGTATAAATACCATACTACGATGAGAGCTATTATACACAAACTTAGTGTTGTCAAAATTTACAATTGCTACATAAGATACATTCTTAAAGCTCAAGAGCATCTAGATGAAAATAAATCTGCATAAGTATTTTTGTCTATTAATATGATCTTCCTTGTCAAAACTGATCCATAAAAAGTGTTCTCTCCATCCATTAAATAGTATACAACTTGATGCAAAATTAAAATTACAACTCGTTTGACTTTATTCACAGAAAACATTAGGATAGCAAAAGTTTTACGCTTAATAACTCATATTCATGCATAACATTACTTAATTCAGTAAAGAAGATAGTGAAAGAGATAAAAAATTTAAAAAAAGCTCATGTCTCTAGCAGTAATTATTCAAATAACAATCATGGAATTCAGGATTTTAATTTTTAAAAAAAGCAAATCCTACCAGACTTTTTATCGTTACATTACAACAATTTTTGTAAAAAAATCAGTCTACTAATTTTACCCAAAACTAGGTTATGAAATCAAAGGTTAAGATTATGAATCAGTACAGGAGGAATGACCATGAGATCTGCCAAATGAGCAAATATATGAAGTTACATAATTTCTTAAGATGTATGTACAACACTTTATAGAGAGAATACATATCTAGAGGTCTTCAACTTTCATCATTTAAAATACGTGATACCTACTCAAAAAAAATTTACCGTGGCATAGCAGCAAATATAGTTTCAGTTTCACAAAGTATGACAGTGAAAAGCATTGCTCCAAAACATTATAGATTACATACTTTAATTTCATTAAAAAATCAAAACATTGCAATAAACATCCCGTATTAACAAATTATTTTTTATGTAGCCATATTTACTGCTCTGTCTGCATCATAACATACTTGAGTTGCAACGGTAATATTTTCTTCAGACTCACTATCAGAAGATCCATCTGATCTCTGATTTGGCCTCTTTAAAGGTAACATTGGCAATGGACGTATTCTGTCAGGGTTTGAGTCCAATGTGGAGCTTTTGCTAGATGGACAATTTGAGTATTCAGATGTATTACCTTCGTCAGAAGGGGCATGGTCTCGCTGGTACAGGTGGCTGTTGTTAAACTTATACCTTGAGCGCCGTCCTGGATAGATAGGGCGCCTGGCCAGGCTGCACAAACAAAGAAACATCATATAAACACAAACCTTTTCTAGGACTCTGAAAGAAATATCAAAAAAAATGCATTAAATTGCACAATACAGTTGTATATATCCCAACCAACTTAATATTAATTAGCATTAATAAAGAGCTAGGAAAGGATATTAAAAATAATAAGAGCTTAGTAAAATAAGAATAATAAGATTATAGTGAAGGAAAAAATGTAACATGCATATAAACACAAAGTATTTTATATTATTTTATTTTTTACTACAAACTAATATTTTCAAAATTAAAGAGAAAATCATATTAGTAGTTTTAGGCGTCATTAACAGTAAAATAAAAAGAAGATTATGTTTCATTCCACAAACAAAAATAATACCACTTTATCATTCAATCATAATTAATATAAGTATCTATTAATTTTTATTTTTTTTTAATTTTTAGAGGAAGTGACGTTAATAATTATAATTTTCTGCTTGTATCAGGCTAATGCTGTTAGTAGTTATATGTACAAAAATAATATATTATAATAAAGTTGTAAATAAAATTACCGAAAATGTTTAAAATACATGTATTTATTATAAATGTATAACTTCCATGTATTAGTAGCTTGACACATATTAACAATCTGACATTATGACACTGTCAATAAAATTTATGAGTTAATAATGTTACGATATTGTCAAATTTACACATTTTTCTGATCATTTTTAAAAACTAAAATACTCAGTCTTATCATGGTCTACATGAAGATATTATCAAAACCAATAACGTCTATAATGTAGGTACCCAACTATTTTTGGAATGGATCTTTGGGGAAAAAAGTTTGTCAATTCTTGTTGTTTCTGTGTACCTCTGAAAACAGGTGTAATGATATTAATTGTGCTGGACACGCTAGCTTCCATAAGTAATGTAATCTCACAAATTGCACAAATGGACTGTGCTGCTGAAGAAGGTGTGTTCTTATTCTGGGCTACCATTGGTATTGCAACTGGAGTACTAGCGTTCATAGGTGTAGCAGATTCTAAGTCAGTGTTGCTAGTGCCAATGGAGGTGAAATATTGCTTTAGTATCATTTTATATGTGGTGTTTGCACTGTTGGTTTCCCTTGGAGCACTGGATCAAGAGCTACAGAAAAGCATCGATCACACTGAAACTACTATGCCAATCGTGAAACCACTTATTGTGACTAGCAGTTTACTACTAGGGATTATTTACACCTATTTTTTAATGGTAGTTCATAGCCTTTACAGAGATATTATCACACAAGAAGCTTCACAAACAGTAGTTCCTTGAAGAAATTAGATGTACTATGTGAATGTTTGAAGTAAACTGTTATTAATAACACAATGGAATTACTTACTTTTCAAAATGAAAAAACCTACTTAGCATATTCATTACTAATGTAATTCTACCAGAAGAAATTATCAATGTCAGGAATTAACCCTTGAATTACTTTTAATAAATGTCCTTAAATCATAAGTTTACCTACATTGGAAATGACTTGTATTACTCGAGATTTATGCTGATAATCCTCAGGTAGTGATGATAATAAATAAATTCTTTATTTCTGACCTAAAAGCAGCCCATTGGCTGATACATAAGCCTAACAATTAAGCATTAAATCAGTATACTCATAGAATCTTTATATAATCAGGGCATCGGTCGCAATAAATAACAAATCCTTTTATATATATGCCAAGCTTTCAGAGGTGTTTGACTCCTTCTTCAGGACCTAAAATCTTTTATTTACTTTATATATAAAACCACATGTAACACTTACTTCTAGTGATGTATTATATAAGGGTACTTAACAGGATCACAGAAACCAACCACAAAGTAACAGAAAACCAACAAATTAATTCTAACATTTAAGGAAATTACATTTAAAAAATTATAAGATAATTATGCCAAATTGACAAAACATACAAATAATAGGTATATCTTGATCAGTTTCTATGACATGAAGCAAGCAAGCAGGTACAACGACGGTGATTATAAAACACGAAAATTTTAAAAATATCTCACTATTAAATAAAAAATTAAAATCAATTTTAATCAATAATTCATACCCAACTGGTTTAGTTCAAAGACTCATATAAAACATCTAATGCCAATAACTTTGTAGCTTGCTTGGATGTATCAATGTCTAATTTACATGTAACGAGACATGAGAGATCTGTTATTAAAATTTCTAAAAATAAATTTTCCAAATTTTGTACCATTGAAGGTTTTATTTTTAAACCAAAAGTTAAACCCATGAGCGTATTTCAGTTCACAAATATGGTTTAGTGAAAATCAGTTTAACAGTCGACAGTTTTAACGTAGGTTGGCGCTACTGTTGTGGTTGTGCCTGCTTCGTAATGCTCATAAGCTAATAGTATGTTTACGTATCAGTTTGTTGACCTATAAACTCGTTGTCATTTCTAATACTGTTACGGTTCTAAAATGATATTGACAGTATGGAACTTGCAGTTGGCCGTTAACCCTCATATTAATCCAGTTAGAAATTTTCTGATTAGGAACAAATTATACATTCGCTTGCTTACCTACATCAACAAAGAAAAGTGCCAAGACAACAACTACAATTTACAAAGGGATCATTTTCAGCTGGTTGTTCTAGGAAAAATACCGGATTAGGCTTTAAATTCTTTCGCCAGAATCACCAATGCCAACTTTTTTTGTTAATTGCGAATAACTCCTAACTCCTTACTGTGTAATATCTACATAAATATTAGTTTGAAGTAGTTGTACCAAATCGATTCCTTTGTTTCGAAATTTATAGTGTGAAAACTCATCGTTCCTCATTATTACCAAGGGTTTTTTTTACGAGTAATATAAAAAAGTAACCCACACAACAGAAATATACATAAAAGACAAAACCGCACGCTACCACAACAAACCGAAACGAAATGTAGTTAGTTCTATAAACGTGAAGTCCTCGTTTCGAGGAGTGTGCAGGCTTAATCCGAAAAACGGGTTTAACCCTCCTCGATGGGTTGGTTTAACTTGCCGGGGAATTTAACCCCATTTTACTCGTAACCGAGTACTGAAATACGCTGCACGACTGGTAAACTAGTTTATCTTGATAATTTTGGTTTAAACCTTCGACTGAAATACCGGCCCTTAGTAATAAATTAAATAAATTATTAGTAGAGTTTTGCAGTGTTCGAGTAAGTTATTACCCTCTGATTAGAGTTGGAAATAGTACACATTAATAAACAAACAAATAGGATAAATAAAAGAAGTGATATAAACTACTTATCAAAAATTTACTCCTAT
This sequence comes from Rhyzopertha dominica, assembly GCA_025024175.1. Classification (NCBI taxonomy): domain Eukaryota; kingdom Metazoa; phylum Arthropoda; class Insecta; order Coleoptera; family Bostrichidae; genus Rhyzopertha; species Rhyzopertha dominica. Next base: position 22,299,656 of record QCXZ01000003.1, read on the forward strand.
TTACACCATTTTAGAAATTTTCGTGATTCATAATCACCGTCGTTGTAGCTGCTTGCATGCTTCATGTCATCGCAATTGATCAAGTTATACCTATTATTATTTTTTAAATATAATTTCTCCTAATGTTAGAATTAATTTGTTGGTTTTCTGTTAAACTGTAGTTGGTTTCTCTGATCCTGTTAAGCACCCTTACATAATCCATCACTAGAAGTAAGTGTTACATGTGGTTTTGTATATAAAGTAAATAAAAGATTTTAGGCCCTGAAGAAGCCTGGCTTATAGTTAAAAGGGTTTGTTATTTATTGTGACCGACGCCCTGATTATATAAAATATCTACGAGTATAATAATACAACGGTCAATATTTTAAGTCATAATTAATTAAATCAGTATCATGGCTGGCATCCCAGTTAGAGAGAAAAAGAAAAATAAAAAAATAATCATTTTGTACATTCTTGACTCTAGACCAAATACACTACACTGATTTATACCCTTCACCCTAATAACTACTGAGCAATTATTCGATATCATGCTTGGCACTTGCGACACATTGGAACTAAATATATACATATACACTCATCCTAAGACAACATATTTTTTCAGCTATTGACAAAAACTTTTACAACATTGCTTGTTCTTAGCTACATAATCTAGACCAGTGTTTTTCAACCAGTGGGTCACAACCCCCAGGGGGGTCGCAAAGCCTCACTTGAAGAGTCATGGGTAGATGAAAAAGGCAAGTCGTTTGTAAATTCTACATTACAATAGAAAAACTACAATTTCAGTGAGAAGGCTGGGCTTGTTTATTTTTTAATGATATGTTAAAATGTGGTTATATTTTTGGGATGCAAATAACCAAATCATTTTCTAATTGAATCGTATTTCTCTTTTTAGTTTTTATGTTCACCATTGAAAAGAACGTTAATCACATAGGTAGGAAGTAGCAGATGGTACTAATCATTTTAAAGCATCCCTTGTTAGCTCTGGATATTCTTGTTTTCTCTTCATCCACAAGACAACAATATTTTGCGAATGAAATTCCATTTTCATACTCTAACGTGATAATACTGTAAGAAATAAATATGAGGATGCTATGAAAAGTTATTGTCATACTGACATAGATAATAAAATAATTATCGTTGTATTACACAGTACAAAATAAACGGAACGCATATAAAAGATCGTTATAATTCATTATATATTATGACCATAGGCACCATTTCTGGGCATAGGTCGCTCAATTTTTGAGCTCTTCTGATCCGCTTTATGCGGTGGATCAATCCGCTTTCTCATCATTTACAGGTTCTTCTGTGTTTTTGCTCTATTTGCTATTTTGTTCCATTCTTTCCTGTCCTTGATCTTTTCTCTCCAGTCCTTTACTTCCATCTTTGCTAGATCTCCCATAACTTGGTCTTGCCACCTGTTCCTTGGTCTTCCCCTTGGTCTGCTGGTTCCAGGCCTCCAGTTTAATATTGTTTGTATAACTTGGTCTGGTTCTCTCCGTCGTACGTGTCCAAACCATCTCAGTCTTTGGGATTTTATGTGTCCTATGATGTCTTCTCCGTGCATTATATTTCGTATTTCGTGGTTCATTAGCATTCTGTACTCGTCGCCGTCCTTTTGTGTTCCAAGTATTTTCCTTAGGATCTTCCTTTCTTGTGTTCTCATTCTTTCCTCGTCTTTATTAGTCAGGCACATTGTTTCTGCTGCGTAAGTCATTACAGGTCTTATTGCCGCTTTGTACATTTTTAGTTTTGTTTCTTTACTTAGGGATCTGTCTCGTAATAGCTTTTGGTAAGTCCAGTATACTCTGTTTCCCGCCTTAAGTCTTTCATTAATTTCTGTACTTCTTTCGTTTTTCCCATTTATAGTAACTCCGAGGTATTTGAAGTGTTCCACTTTTTGAAAGCTATATTTTCCTATTTTTAGGGCGGTTCCAGTATAGTCGCTTCTAGTGCTGACGAGATATTTTGTTTTGTCTTGATTTATTCTAAGTTCTCTTAATTTGGCTTCTTTTAATAGATGTTGTAATGCTTCCTGTAGGCTACATTTATCTCTTGCCATCAGGGCCAGGTCATCTGCGTATCCTACTACCTGTGTTGAGCTTTGKGTGATTTTTCTWTCCCGTCCTGCGTGTTTGATAACTCCATCCAACGCTATATTGAAGAGAGTTGTTGACAGACTGTCTCCTTGCCTCACCCCTACTTCAATTCTTATGCTTTCTGTGTCACCGTCCTTTGTTGTGATCCTTGCTGTTGAGTCGTGCATTGTCATTCTCGTCAACCTGATTAGTTTTGCTGGTATTTTCATTTCTGTCATGTCTCTAATTAGTTACTGTCTCTCTATGCTGTCAAAGGCCTGTTCAAAATCAATAAACAAGATATGTAGTTCTATACTGTGTTCGCAGCATTTTTCAATGGTTTGTGTTAGTATGTGTATGGCGTCAATAGTCGATCTTCCTTTTCTGAAGCCTTGTTGGTACTGTCCTATGTAACTCTCTGTGTATTTGTTTAGTCGGTTTCGGATTATTGTCATCAGCAGTTTGTATGTGGTATTCAGCAGCATTATGGCCCTATAGTTAGTACATTTAAGTGGGTCTCCTTTTTTAAATACAGGTGTAACTAATCCTTGCTTCCAGTCCTCTGGCATTTTTTCACCATTCCACACTTTAACTAATAGTTTGTGTATTCTGTTTGCTAGCGTTCCTCCACCGTTCTTTATTAACTCATAATATATATATAATTCATTACATTTTATTTAATGTAAGAAATAAATACGAGGATGCTATGAAAAATTATTGTCATACTGACATAGATAATAAAATAATTATCGTTGTAATTCAAAGTACAAAATAAACGGAACGCATATAAAAGATCGTTATAATTCATTACAAATACATCACCACAAATAACACATTCAAGTTTATTATTCATGACAGTGAACCCGTACTTCAAGTAATTGTCATCATAATGTCTATTTTTTTTTTGTTTTGATAAACTTTCGCTGCTACTTGTACTAGTGCGGAACAAAAGCACTCAAATAACTAATGAAAAGAATAAAATCAGAAAGCAGGCATTACTTCTAGAACGGTGGGGAGAGGCTTGACCACTTCTCGTCTTTCACACCTTCCCCACGGCACTGTTATTACTTGTAGTAATTGCAGAGCTCTTGCTACTTTATTTTTTGATCAATATACGTAGTTCTAATACTAACAGTAAAAAAAAAAACTGGTAGATAGTTTTTAAAATAGGATTTGATTCTACTGACAGAATTTTATTATGGCGCCAAGGCTAAGGGGTCGCCAGACTTTTTAAATTTTTAAAGGGGTCACATAATCAAGAAGATTGAAAAACACTGATCTAGACTATTGAACACTTGAATAGCTCTATATATGTGTGAATCTTGTGTTTTTTTTAGTCTTACATAAATCCAAGTTTAGATTTTCCGCACTTCTTATATTGTATCCATGTATGTCACTGACAACAGTCATAGTTGTGTTAAACTTAATTTGAAAGTGAAGTATGTTATATTTCACTTTAACTTGTTCCAAAGTTTTTAAGTTTTTGATATTGAGCAGCTTCAGTTCATTAAATATTGAGTAGTGTGGCTGAAATATTGTAAAGGCCTTCCTTAGACTGATGAACACCACTGCCACATATTTATTAAGGTTGAGTTCCCTTGATATTAACTCAATGAGAACGGTTGCTGCACTAACAGTTCCACCATTGGATTGAAAGCCATACTGATATTTATCAAACTGAGTAGTTGCAGCCAAGAAATCACTGAACCTTGCTTTTATAATCGTTTCCAGGATTTTTGAAAATACATTCAACAAAAAGATAGGACAATAATTATTAAGTTCATGTTTTGGCCCACTTTTATAATTCGGTATAATTTAGGCAATTTTTTTCATGACCCGGTGCAGTCGTGTTTTCAATAGAATTAATGACTTTGCATACATCATCGAGGGTATATGGGCTAAGGAAAACAGATTTTTCACATTCTTGCTCCTTGAAGTTAATATTAGTGCATCCAATTTGCTTTGCAGATTCCACTCTTACCATGGCATAATGAGGCATTTGCAATTTAATGCCATTGTGTAATTTTTTTACCATTTTCAAATATTTGACTAATTTCTTTCTGTTTTACGGTGTTAGCACCCTTCGTTATATTATTAATCAGTTGCCATACCTTCCTGTGGTTGAACTTAACAGCTTCCAATCTCCTGTTTGCCCATTCTTTCTTTACATAAATTATTTACTAAATCTTTCGGCTTTTTTGAACTCATTTTCTGTGAATTGCTTGCCTACTAGTTTGACTCTCATAGAGTTTATCTCTTATGTTTATCTTATCAAGTAATTCCTTGATAACCCATTGGTTATTTTTTATTATGTTAACCTTAATCTCTCTTCTACTGCTTTCTTTTGCTTTTCCTAGCAATTGTAAGAAACCTTCAAAGCTTCTTCATCTATTCTTCCTCAAAGCTCAAAGCTTCTTGGTATTGCTTGGTCTTAAAGGTTTTGTATTTTATTGCAGTGGCTGACTTTACTTGTACTTTTCTTTTGATAGCAATAGCCATAGTGCTGTGATCATATACGGTGATCAATTAAATCAATAATGTAGTCACCGTAGTTCCTACCCTCGTTGCTTTGTTCTTATTAAAATTCATTTTTAATTTGATAACCATTTATTTCAACAACATTTTTATAGTCCGTGGTCACATCATCCATTTTAAGTAGGTCTAGATGCATATCTCCAATAACAAGGCAATCATTTTTATCAATGGATTCCAGGATGTCTCCTAACTGCGTAATGAAAGAGTTAAGGTTACTCCATGGTGGTCCTTAACTTCTCTCCCAAGATTTTTACTTGTTCTGTATTGCAATCACTCATTATTGGCGATACATTAGTTTGAAAATTGATTTCCTTTGTAATGTAGATGGCAGCTCCTCCACTTCCAGTAGTATGGCAGTTATGMACTGCAACATATCCATTTAAGTTGAAGTATCGAGCTTCAACATTCAATAGGCAGGTTTCTGTTATGACTAGGACATGAACTGTATAATTAAATGACCTTATGAGTTCCTCTAGATCATCGCTCTTGTTTCTGACGCTTCTTATGTTTATGTATATTACATTAAGCAAGTTAGCCATTACTTTTGTAGAAATAAAATACTTTTCACAGATATATACACCCAAAACAACAAACAAAAATTAGGACACAACAGAACGTATCCAAGAAAAAAAGAATGCAGAGGATTTCAGAGCATTTCCAGATCTCAAGTGCTTCTAATTCTTCAACCAACACAAAAAGCAGCTTTGTAGTTTTTATCTTCATTTCATTTATAACATTTTATTTCGATATCCCACACGTATAGATCCACATGTATAATTTAAGTACTGAGTTGCTGGATTACCTGGTACCACACATGTTAATGTTAAAATAACTAAGTTACTGATTATCTTCATTTAGTAAACAACATTAGGGCTGTTCAAAATTTTTTTGGTTTTAATAGCTTATTACAGTAGAAAATATGCCTGCCTACCCATCGCCGCACACAAAACCGCAAAATTTTGAATGACATTTAAATAAAATAAGCACAAAGTTTGATCTTAAGAGGGAGGCTAGAAAACTATACCCTGTGATGAGGCTAGAGCGTGAGGTAGAAAACCAAAGTGGGATAAGTATAAAACTTGCAATTTGCAACGAAATCAAATTAAATTGACTGGGAAGCTGGGAGGCGACTGTTGCATGTTTTAATGTCTTAAAAATAAATAAATTTACTTTTCTAGCATGGATTACTTATGACATCCTATGGGCGTCTACATCAAAAGCCTAGCCTCGTCATGAGGGGTTGTTTTCTAGCGTCTGCTTGGCATGCAAACTTTATAATAGAATAATATAAAATGTATTTGAAATTTTTCCATTTCGTTTGCACCTGTACGTTTCTACAACAAATATGAGTACATCTAACACAAAATCAAGATTTTGTGAACAGGCCCATTATAAACTTTCAAATTTTAGCAATGCAGTTTCGTGTGCATTGAACAACAAGATTATAAAGTGACTTCGCTTTATCATGAAAGAAAATGTCTAAAGATGCTATGTTCGAATAACATAAGCACGGTTTCATTATGAAGGTTGCAGAAAAGCTTAGCTTTGCCATCCTAAAGTATAAGTCTGTAGGAACACCAGAATACCTATTTTTATGTACTGAGCAAAAACGTAAAAAAAAAATAAGATGATCGACAGCATACTATGATCACTATTTCACATACCGCTACTTCTGTTAACAGAACGATACACAAACATATTTTCATAATTAACATGAATGCGTCATAACTTTTCTATGTATCTGAACAATGCTAATGCAAGCTATTTATTATAGTTATCCCAGTTAAAATTTATTTACCTTATTTTCAATGAAATGTCCTTTCCAAGCTTACTAAAGGGAAATAGTTGATATAATATAGTTAATGGTGTGTTCATTTAAATGACATGTTAAAACATTAAAACTAAATAAAATAAAGCATTATATACATACCTTTTTCTCCTCAAAGCCAAGTGATTACAATGTTCTCTTTCATCGTCCGTAAAACTGTCATTGGCAGCATCCTCAGTACTTTCACGCTCTTCTTTAGGTTCTGAACACCTTCTTTTATGCAAGACTTCATCAGTTTCACTAGACATATTACCGTTGTCAGAGGACCTCGTATCGGTAAAGATATTACCGTTTATAATGGCAGATACTTTGCGTCCAATTGTTTCTAATTTTTCATCGTCACTGTTGTACATTGCAGTTTCAGGCATATTGCTGTTCACTGCATCTGACTGGCTGAGTATTGTAGGGCTGGGGCTTCGAGAATCCATTCGAGTGAACACTTGAATAACTAGATTGAAAACAAATTGCAAAATTAATTAAACAATATCTTAAATGCTCGTACTTTTGCATTATTAATTTTGAAACCTCCTATCTGCTTTACATTTTTCTCATTCATAATTAGAACTTGCCAACGTTATGAAGAATGCAATAAAAGTAGAATTTTTTATGTAACTACCAGTAAACGATAACTAACACCTTAAATTCTTTCTTTCTTTGTGGCCACTGATCTCTAAAAATAAATGGATGTCGCTTACCTACCAAAATGCATGTAAACTAATTGTGACAAATTGAAGCCACTTAAGCGCTTCACGCCGCTGGTCATTTTGCTAAAATTTTTACAAAAGCTCGCATCTGCCGCAAATGTGAACCTAACCTAAAAATACGGCATTTTGTTTGAACGCGCTGTTAAATTGATAGTACCATGCCCAGCAGCATGGTGGCACACGAGTTTCTACTTGTCACAGTTTTGAAGGACTTATGGAAAATTAGCCAACACGTTCATTATTGTTCATATTTAGGTATATATGGGATAATAATTTAAACAAAAACTAATTTTTAATTTGCCAGATCTTTAGATGAACAAAAAGTATAAAATAAAATACTTATTCATGCACCAATAGACCTATCTCAATAGAGAATGACAAAGACACATTAACACCATTACTATAATGATGAAGTAAAAAAGACTTATGAATGCACACGACAACTGTAGGACAATGGCCATTCCGATTGTTATCTTATACTTATGTACAGTTGCCAGACGTACAAGGAATTTCGTACTTCTACATATACAAGAGTCATTATCTGTATATTCAATACAAGGCAAAAGGTTTCGACGTATATTCCATTGCATTACCATGACAGTTGATGACAAATCTATTTTGGTATCCATTATCAATCAAATCTTGCAGGTAATAAACAAGACCGACAAGGTGATTAAATGATTCTAATTTCGGAAGAATAATCATCAGCTACATAATAATGATTTTGCATGTATAACCTACCCAGCTTCCCAACTGCAATATACATTAATGCTCAAATTGAGGCCTTCTATTTAAAATTAATGATTGACACATGAGGTTTAAAGTTCTTTTTTACTTCTGTAGCAAAAGCTTTACACTTTAGACATATAGTAATATTGTGAATTCTATCCGTCTAAAAAATTGTATCTGCGAACACCTTGTCAGTTTAAAACAAAATCACTGGCAAACAAAAAATCAAAAGATTTGAAGTGTTTTTTCCCCAAACAGGTATGTTATGTCATTACTAGTAAACGAGATTAATAGGGAAAAAACAGAAACACCTTAAAACACKTCTTCACATGATCATTTCARTMATAATACTTCGCCAAATAAAAGGTTTGTCAATGACMCGAGGTGTTTCCAAGTGGTCAACCATCCAAATACTGAAATAAAACAGAAAGATTCCTTGAATTTCAACATTTTAGCTTTAGGCAATTCCCAACATACCCTCACTCTTCAGGAGGCAATCCACGACTATTTATAAATTTGGGATTTCTCTTCTTAAATAGGAATTTTAAATAAAATTCTGATAAAACAGGTGGGTCAATATGTTTTGTGTTACTGCCGGTATGTCTGTGTAATTCTTGTACTGTTTGCTATCAGTATCAGTCTTAAACATTTTGATCTTTTGTGTTTTTGATGTCAATGTCAGTGATCAGCGGTCTGATAAAAAATATGTAAATAAGTTTTTTTATTGTTTTAATTTAGTATTCTAAGACAACTCTTGAATTTTGAGATTTCTTTTTGAATATGTATGTGAAATTTTAGAGCGGAGTCTAGCCAAAAAGCTACATATTTGACTGTTATAGGTAATTAGGCATTCCAACGAACCGTCAAAGTGTCTTTAAAAATGGCGTCTGTAGGGTAAACAAAGACTGGACATCTCCGTTTAGCAAAAATTGAATAACAATAATAGCCGAATCACCTATGCAGATAACGTATACACAAAACTCAGTTACACACCTAAAATCTTTTAAACGATAAGTACAAAATACATGTAAACATACTATATCAAGTCTTTGTTTACCATACAGACACCATTATTAAAGATACTTTGACAGTTCGTTGGAATGCCTAATAGTCTCTGGCTTGTCAGTGTTAGTTTGATTTTTTAGTCTTTACAGAAATTGTCAATTTTGTGTACATGAATTTGGTTTTGCGGCATTGTTGCTTGTGCAGATATCATGCTTTTTGAGTGTGTAAGTAACATCATTCAACAGAACAGTAGCTAAATAAATAAATATAGTACATTCAGTGTTGGAATTTGCAACTCAACAACATAAATCTGAACAAATAGTTAAATATACGAACCTGGTTCAGTCTGCTGTGCAACATAATGCAGGTGCACTATGTTGCCATTGTCACCTTCATCGTCGCCTCTAAATTCATGAAGAATTACTTTCTGAGAGTTAGTGTGCAAGTCAGCAGGAAAAACATGTCCTGACGGATTTGGACTAGGGCTCACATCGCTATCACTTCCATTCAGGTAATCCGTTTGAGTTTCAGCATTTATAACAAGTGATGTTCTGGCAGTTGAACATTTGGAGCATCCAGAACTTCGTGGTGAACCAGAATTTGTTCTGTGATGTCTTTTGCGTTTAAGTGATGTTTGTGTTTGTGCTGAGGTATGGGTTACTGATTCTGGTTTATTTGATGAATTTAGCTGTGTGTACAATGGTGCCTTTGTAGAATTCTAAAAAGAAACCCAGTGTTAAACAACAGGGTATAGATAATAAAAATAATAAGCATTAATTCGTAAGACAATAGTTTTCAGTATTAGCATTCATATATAGATATTATAGTGCTCTACATTTTATTACTTCAAAATACACATATTTTTTAATTCTTGAATTCATTTTGTACATTATCACTGGCAGCAAACTATAGTCTTGAAGATGACTGGTATCAGAAAAATAAAAGTAAAAGTACTTTTGTTGACAAACTTTCCACATGTATTATTTGAGGCAGTATTATATTTTGTTCACCTATTACTCAATGGTTGTCTCGTATATTACCAAGTTCGAATTATTCTAAACATTTATAGGTGTGGTTGTGCCGTTTTAATCTCCTTTTACCTATATATAAAGTTAGCTGATGTTACATAATAAGATAAGTAAGATATGTGCAATCACTATATAAATGTATTAATAAAGTATAAAAAGTGCATCCAGTGAATGAATCTTCAATCAACATGGTTATTTAATGGTTGAATTGAGGTACCTCAGTACATTATATAAACATCATTCTGCAATCTGTGCTAGTCCATCCATAATATATCAATGCTCTAACATGTGACACATATCTACCAATCTACAGGCAATTGTATGTTCTGTACAGATGTACACAATTTTACAATTCAGTCAATCACAATGCTGAAAATGTTTTTAAAACTACTATTACTTATTCATGTGAATATGTGCAATAAATAATAATAATAATAATATTCATTGCTATTTTCTGCATTGTGCTAATTACTTGGCTCAATATTATTTAAAATCATTCGTATTTGTAACAAATTCTAAATTAAATCATTTAGAAATGCCAAATATATACAAAAGTTAAAGCCTTATTTTTTAACTAATTTTTGTAAATTAAGTTGTGGTATTCTAAATTTTCTTTTGATCACTAATTTGTGTATGCTGCTGGTATGAAGATTAACCTTAGCTTGAGGTCAAGTATGCTTGTTTTTTTATTGTGATTTCAATATTTGTTGAAATTGTTTACTTTCTATGTTATGTGTATTAAGTACCACCATAGACTTTGAAAATGAAACTATCCGGGAGAGATTTTCTGGTTTTGTGGCAGAACTTTAGTGCAGCAGCAGGACTAGGTAATGTTCTTCACCAGTGGATGGCATAAACAACCTTTCCAGCTCATTTAGCTTTCAAAGTCCAAGGCTGTACAAATGATAGCTTTGTAGCTGGAAGCACTTTACCTAAGGGAGTAAGTTGCTTCAGATGGTATTAATTTTTGGAGAAAATATATTAAAAAAATTGATAAGGTACAAAATCAAGACAAAAGATTTACGACATATAGTACACTTTTTGGAATTTATTAAATAATAATAAATAAAGCGATCCTACTTCCAATTTACAAGTATAACTAAATTAAAACAGTCAACACAGTCAAACATAAGTATAGATACAGTATTGTGTGGTGTAGGAAAAGAATTTGTATTATATTTTTGACTTTACTATTGAGATAAGTGGGTTATTTAAGGATGCAAGATTTATATTCAGTGTTGTTAAGTAATTAATTAAAATAACTGAAAATGTAATTGAATTACTTTCATAGTAATTGAAGCAGTAATTAATTATTTGCTCCACAATTGTAATTTATTTGTAATTGAATTACCCATTTTATTATAATTACAATTACATTTGACAGAACTATTTTTAATATTTTCAATCTATGGAAAGCTTAATTCCGATTAAAAACTAGTAGACAGGTAGATATTGAAAAGACTGTTTCCACAAGCAAAACTATTTTACATAAAAATCATTACATTGCTTTAGTGGATTAGTGTCAGTACATCAACTAAAGCTTCCGATGAAGTAGGATACAGTTTACCACAGTTTAAACTTAAATGGATTTGTTCTAACAAACACAAAGGAAATTATATCGCAGTTTGAGAACTGATCATGAGTGAAGCTTTTTGCCTTCAAGTTATAATATCCAGTAGAGGTGGGCATTTCGACTCTTCTCGGTGAGTCAGTTCACTGCATCTGCTTCTTTGAACTGAGCTGACTCAGTGAGTCGGCTCAAAAGAGCTGCAAGATCGCAATGGATCGCAGCCATATGAATATCGTTACGGCTCTCTCTCTCTCAGTTTCAGCTATTTGATCTAGACCGCTTTTTAGGGTGGCTTCTTTTTTCGTGTCCGAGGCGTACTTAAAGACTGGATTTACGTATTTGTTTTTGTTGGACAAGCCAAATTATCAAATCTAAAATTAAAACCGGAAGTAAACTTGATAACTCCCTCGTCTGTCCAGCAACAAAGTGGAAGAAATAATATGTTTAATTTGGTATATTTTTTTGAATTGTAGAGTTGTGTTTCTGTAGTTGTTTACATAATAATATTTTATTTTTTGTTACATACTATTTTTGTTGCAAACCCATATATTTACGTTTCTTAAAACGTCGACTTTCAGTCCCTGATTAATCTGGCTCATACCCTTAATATATATTTTATAAGTATGTACCAGTGTGTACCTAGTTAACATGTTGGGAAAAAGAATGCATAGAGCAGCTCTCCGGAGTCGTATCAATAAACGAATACGAACCAACGAACGATAGCTGCGTTCGGTCGTCACGTTGTCAGTCAACTCGGCCATTCAGTTCAGTTCGGCACTGAGTCGGAGAGCTGCATCTATTGAAATAAGTGAGCTGCCTCAACAGCTCTTTTGAAAGAGTCGACTCTTCGATGCAGCTCACTCCTGAGTTACACATCTCTAATATCCAGTCCTGGTAATTCATCTCTAGGATACATATTGTCAAATTTTTGATTATATGGAGCCAGAKAATGTCAGCGAAAAATGTTTGACTTATAGAATTTTTRACTTATCTGAAAMTAAAAAAATACTATTTGTAAGAGACTATCCTGCAATATGTAAGATTTCAAAAAAATATAATGTCACATTCAGGGAATGTTTAGTTCTAATGGTCAAATTTTGAAACCTAGACGAAACAATTGGTCAGATGAACAATTTAAAAAACTGTTGTTTTTAAGACATAACGGTGGTTTGTAATCTACATTAATAAAATTAAGAAGTATTATAAGTTAGATTATTAGTGACTACCGATTAGTTAGAATTGTTACACAAATAAATAATTAGGATAATCAGTCTTGAGTCGATTAGATTGTTTATTAGTTTTGTATTATGTAATAAAATTATAGTGTTTTATTGTCAAAACAACTAGGTATGAGCAGGGGTACGGGTAACATATTATTGTTTTAAAAAATTTTCCAACTGTCTACCCTATCCTATCCAAAGAGTAGATGTAATAATTGATTATTTGAAATTATATCGAAAAATGTAATTGTAAGGGTAATTAATTACAATTTACCCAAAGTAATTGTAATTGTAAATAATTACACATTGCGAAGTAATTTTAACATCACTGTTCATATTTAGCAAGTAATTTAAATTGTGTTTCATGTAAACAGCCTCTAAGGGGTTTTTTCAAGGGGCACGTGTTGACGGTTTTATATTTTTCATGTCTGTTACGTTAAATTTGTGACCTGTTTCAATATCATGCAATGCTAGTGCAGATTTTTCTCCGTTTTTATTGTTTAAATGTTACATATGTTCTTTGAATCTAATATTAACATTCCGTTTTACAGTGAGAGCATTTAATTTCAGAAATTCCAAATTTATTTAGCAAGATTTATATTAAATTTAAAAAACAAATTATTTGTATTTTATTGAAAAATGTTAAATAAATCAGTCATTTATAAAAAAAGTACACTGGCGAAACTAAATGTTATGCTAATATTAAATTCAAAGAACATATGTACCACATAAACAATTGTATTGAAGCAGGTCACAACTTTAACACTATAGTACTATTGTCAAAAATATAAAACCATCAACATGCGCAAACTTAAACCCCTTAGAAGCTTTTTATATAAAACCCAATTTAAACTACTGGCTAAACATGTATCTTCCGTCCTTGAATAACCCACTTATCCCAATAGTAAAGTCAAAAATGTAATACAAATTCTTTTCCCTAACTACACAACACTGTATCTACACTTATTTTATGTTTCACCGATTTAATTTAGTTATACTTGTCAAACCACCGAAGAAAGCCGTGTAATTGAAATGCTAGCATTTGGCTTTGCCAATAGTTTTGACTACATACTATTTGATAACACTGATGCAGTTATATCCAAATTTGTTTATCCATTTCACTTAACAAATTCATATTAGGTATAAATTAAAAATTTAATGGCCCATAATGGAACTTACMGATTGTGGACTATCAGGGCTAGTCATACTGCATTCAGGACTGGTGGGTGTAGTGCTATAGCTAGTTCGCCTCCTTTCCAATTTCTTCATGAATGGCTGAATTAACCTTCTTTTGTATTGCAATTCCCTTTTTCGGCTTTCTTGCTTTTGTTGTTCAAGCTGCAATAGAACAGTTGACAGTTCCACATACAGCTGATTAACTCTTTCTAGTTTACGGTCGTAAAGTTCTTTTATATCTTGGATGTGTTTCAATTCAGTTTCCCTCTTAATAATCAACTGTTCCTCTTTCAACATGAATTCCTTCTTCCTCTTCTGTAAGTGAACTTTAAACTGAGTTATCTGCGTTTTAATTTCCTCCTTCCAGCTTTCCTGAGTTTTGAAAAACTGCTCGTCTTTGTACATGCTTAATATCTAAAATATAGCATACGTTAAAATCTAGATAATTTACGACAGAGCTGAAACTGTACCTCCACCGCTGCAATTTCTAAATGGTTACAAATTAATTTAAAAGAAGGACGTTCTTTAGGATTCATTTTCCAACACATCTGCATTATAAGCCTAAATCCTTCTGGGCAAGTAGAAGGTATTGGTGGTCTTAGTTGTCCGCAACCTACCAAATACATTATGGCACTATGCTCCATGCCTTTATATGGCACTTCGCAGGTTAGTAATTCCCACAGTACTACTCCAAATGACCAAATGTCAACCTTTTCTGAACAGGGTAGTTCCTGTATTGCTTCGGGAGCCATCCACGCTACAGTTCCAGCAAAACTCATTTTTTCACTTACGTCATTCCACGTTCTAGAAGTACCAAAATCGCTTATTTTAATAATCTCTTCTTCCCCAATCAAGACACTGTAATAAAATTAAGTTTTTTTAACAAAAGTAATTAATATGAACTGCAGATCTTACTTTGGACTTTTTAAATCCCTGTGAATAATTTTATGTGAATGTAAGTACTGCATACCGCAGGCAATCTGTTTAGACCATGTTATTACTCTTGCTGGAGTTACAGACTTCTTTTGATTCTTGAGCAATTCATATAGGGGACCATAAGGACAGTACTCCATAACAATACAAAAACAAGGGGACTGCGTACAAACACCTTTGAATTTTACAATATTAGGGTGGTTTAACTTGCGAAGATTTCTGATGTCTGTTTCTTTAATATCGGAGACTTTTTTAACGGCTACTTGTTCGTTGTTTAATTTACCAGTGAAGACAACTCCCTGACCACCACATCCCAAAAACTTCAAATCGGTTATCAGTTCAAAAGATATCTCCCAGTCGTCTGCAAAATAGGAGCCATTAAAATGTTGTTTCAATTATAAAAGTAGGTTACCTTGGTTTCCCTTTATTTCGTTGACTCCTGCTTTACCTATTATCGACAGGACAGGACGCAAACACCCAAAAACGCTATCCATCCATCCTTGTTTTAAAGCAAATGCTTGTTGTGGAGTTTCAGGAGAACTATCATTCACTCCAGCATTAGGAATACTGATTGCTACTTTAGTTGAATCATTGCATCCTTTTTGTAAACTAAGCTGCCCCAACTCGTCTTGGATACATATCATGCTGCAAAAAAGAAATAAGTATTATTAATACATGTTAATCCAAACAAATTAAAATTTTCACAAACTGCAAAGATACTGCATGTAATACAAAAAAAAGGTTAAAATGTTATATAGATTTAAGTTTCAGGAGATTTAAGTTAAACGTACTTATATTGTCTATATTTGTGATAATAGTGCATGAGACATTATCTCTATGGCACAGAGCAACTTAAAACAGGTATTTGTGCTTATGATTCCACAGAGATTAACTAAAGTGTATTTAATTTCGGACAAAATGCTTTTGATTTATTAGTCTTTATATTCTTCCTGTTATTACTAATGTTATGTTATTTATTTTTATTAATTATTATTTAATTAAATAATTATTGTAATGAACCTGTTTTGCAAGTTTATTTGATTAAAAAAATGAAAATACGGATCCATCTGTGCCAGAAATAAGTATTTTCTAATTTTCGAATAGCTGTAAATTTCGTACATTCCAAAATCAGTATTGGTAGCTCTTTTGATCCGTCAACAAATTCCACATACACACTTGACTATAGGTACTTCCAAATCAATCAGTTTCAACTTGGACTATAAAAATGAAATAAATCGTTCAACTGTGATTTTCTGTTAGTTTTTCAAATAAATATTCGAGATATAAAGGGGTTAACGTTTTAGACCATCAGATAGTGACAGATTTAGATGCCCCCATTTTTGCATACAAGCCTCGAAGAGGGTTGAAAAGTACAGGGTGTCCCATTTCATTGCAATTGTATTATATTATCTCAGTAACTATTAATGCTAAGGGGCTGCGGATTCGACATTACTGCATTTTGTTGTAAGTTGAGCTATACCAACGCCATTTTATATCGTCTTTTTTTTTTAAAGCTATAGCCAACTTAGAATAATGTAACATTCTTCAGCTCTCAATATCTCGCTTGAGCATGTAAATGTAAACACAAAAATACTGTAGACATTTTTATTGATATTTTTAATCTGAACCCAGTAGTGTACTTACAATGGGCCTGTTGCCCCCATTTTTTTTATTGCAGAATATGAATCTACATGAAAAAATATAGACCCCCGTTATTTTTATTTTTTACACAGCGCTTACTTAATGCTTAAAAAAAGATTGTTTATGTTTAAAGTTTGAATCTCTGACGTCAGCGTTCCCTGGCGCGCTTAGTGCGGTGTAACTGTGTGATGTTGCAACGCCATTTTCTGATCCTGGCATTCCTGTAGGCCGAGATGAAATTTCTGAAATCGAAGTCGCAGCAGCGTTGCCATTTTATTCCAAACTCGCAATCGTAATTATGAATTATAAAAACCTACACGCGAATGGATGTGTTAAACGCGATTCGTTGTTAGTCGTTTTCACTGTAAATATTAAAACGTAAAATATATTAAATTAAAATTATAACTTGCAGCGGATATATCACAAACAGAATTCATTTTATGGCAGCCGAAGGATAAATTCATATTTCAAGTGATATTAAAACTGGAACAACGATTTATTAAGTAGGTAAACTTGTTTAAACCTGAGTTACAGCATGTATAGCTGCCATTACATCATTTTATTCAAATCGCAACCTTTAAATAGCAAAATCGCCTAATTTGAGTAAAATCGAACGATCTGGCCACACGAGTTTCCATTCGTGTAAAATTCGTCAATCATGTGTAAGTCAATTTTTGGTAAATTGTCCGAAGATCCCTTCACATAATCTTGCACAGTCTATGTTTGAACAACAACGTACTAAGTAAATAAAAACAAAACTTTAACGCGTCCTCCGTTCTTAAACCAAAACGTAAACAAAGGTACAAAGGCACAGAACCACAGAACATACGCGTGTTCAACAGCGGCAAAGATGTCAAACATGCAACAGGGCATCCGGCGCATTAGCGCAATAGCGGAGCGCGTCTCCAGGAATGGTGACGTATCATGAAATATTTGAATTTGGCGGTAAACCTTTAAAGGTAAAAATAAGATACAAAAACATTAAAAATATTTTTTCTATTGCCAGCTTCTAACTTCATTAGGTCCAAGCAAAGTGGCACATGTGTTATAATAACGATTTACTGTCAAGGGCAACAACCCCATTCTTTTAGGGGGGTCACATTTTTGAGATATAATACAAACTGTGGAAACCATAGTTGGCTTTGCTATGGTTGAAAAGAACTATTTTTTTCTGATTAAAAAATGTATACATTGTTAGGTTTATTTTTACTAATTTTTGAATTATTCAATTTTTTTAGTAATTCAATCAGATTTTATGTTTACAAGGAATAAGAAAACACAATATAATTTATATTATTAAGTATAAATTTTAATCCATTAAAAATAATATATGCATATTTGAATATATACATAAGATGACCTAAGAGCACTCATGCAGTTTTTTATCAGTAATCTAGGAGGCCTTGTAACTAATGAAAATGATTGTGTATTTGGAGATAAGTACATATGTATATATTGTTTATAGTCAATTATTTACATCGATTTCTGAAGAATAACGTAAAATCTCATTAAGTTATTACAAAAATTGCAATAACACCAACATTAGTAAAAATAAACCTAATAAAGTATAGATTTTCTTAATCAGAAAAAATAGGTCTGTTCAACCATGGTTTACATTTAAAAAATGAAAGTTTGTGTTATATCTCTACAATGTGAGCCCCTAAAAAAATTCTGAGTATGCCACTGGATTCAGAATAAAAATATCTACAAAAAATGTCTACAATTTTTTTGTATCTACATAGCCAA
Source organism: Rhyzopertha dominica (assembly GCA_025024175.1). Classification (NCBI taxonomy): domain Eukaryota; kingdom Metazoa; phylum Arthropoda; class Insecta; order Coleoptera; family Bostrichidae; genus Rhyzopertha; species Rhyzopertha dominica. Next base: position 22,317,849 of record QCXZ01000003.1, read on the forward strand.
TCGAGATATTGAGAGCTGAAGAAATGTTTCATTTTTCAAAAGTTGGCAATAGCTTTAAAACAAAAGATGACACAAAATGGCGATGGTACAGCTCAATTCACAACAAAAAAGTAATACAGTAATATCGAATGCGCAACGCTCTAGCATTAATAGTTACCGAGGTAACTGTGTGACACCATATTGCATTGGTGTAGAATAATATGAAGGTAAATTTAATTTATGAGTGACCCTTGGGGATGGAAAATTCAATTTTTCTCAACACAAGTAGACATGTGCCACTCAAGCCAATCGGTTTTTGGGACTAGTGACAACGTACATGTTCCATACTTTCGATAGGCTTGTGTGGAAAACAATTGGTCAAAATCTAGAATCTTCCTTGCAAAATAACATCCTTATTTCAATCCTTTAGCTACCTGCAACACTCAAGCCTCTGGTTTTTCGAAGCTAGGCTCAATTAGTTAATAATTTAGTGAACATGGCTTGTGTAAAAATATGGGCAATAAGATACATTTTACTTGTGTTAAGGAAAATCAATTTTCCATGTTATCCCAAGGGGCACTCATAAGTTTATCCTAATGTTACTCTACATCAATGTAAGTACTCTTCAACCCTCTTTGATCTGTCACTGTTTGACGGTGTATGTAGAAGATTGGCAACTGCGCTTTGAAGTCGAATCAGACTGATACACATACAATATAGCGTCCAATTACGACGTTGCCAATATATTATTTGTTTTGGTTTGGTGACAAAGATTTGGAATTCTAATTCCAAGTCTATGTTTGGTTATCGGCTTGGCGTCATTCTTCGTTCTCTATGTACTTATCTCTATAAAAACCCTTTATAAACAAAATAGAGATTTATTTTAATGGAGCAATGAGAAAATTTGAGGAAGGGTTGCAACCTCTGTAACCTCAATCAAACTTCAATAGAACAGGCGACAACGCCACGTGGCTACAATAACGCGGAACGCTGCTAGATGATTTTAAAGCCCCACAGTAGAAAAGTCTAACACGAAAAAGGTAGATTGCTAAATAGGTTTGCCAGAATAAACGGCGATACTTGCACGAACTAACTACAATTTTACAGAAAAGACAATTTTTGTTGATCTGTAAGTAGGTAAACAACGAATTTTCGATTTTCGTTCAAGAGCAGTATAAGAACAGGACAAGTTGCGACATAGTATATATTCTGTTAATACAACAGATCTGGTACTACTGATAACGCATAAACGTCGACGGCTCTATATAGAAGGTGAAGGAATCGCACTAAATTATTAACCCACATATGTTTTTTTGACCACTGTAGATGGGCTCTGCATGTGATAACTTAATTTAATCGATGTATTATTCATGCTATTATTAATATCTAAACCCCACTGCCATATACTAATTTATTTGAAGTAAGCTGCATTAGATAATGTAGACATTCCTAGAAGTCTTATTTTTTCTGTATTCCACGTTTTTACATTATACAGCCGTAATACGTTGTCTCTGTCAATGCCAAATTATATCTCAAGTGATAGATAGTGCTTACATTTTCTAGCCGGAAATTGCAAAAGAAATGTTATAATTGCACATTACGTTAAAATAAAGAAAAATGTGCGTATACCGATTCTAATATCCACGTCCTTTCATGTTATCGCTAACGCAGTCGTGGAGGTACCTACGTTTCGAAGCATGAAACAGGAACAACGGAGAGTGCCGCATTTTATCTCGCTAGGAATCGCTGGACTACAGGAGGGGTGCATACAGTAATGTAATTAATGCAGCTTTATGACATGTTGAGGGAGACGAGAGGCACATGCCTTTTAAACGCACATGTTGAAAGCATTCTATTATATCGATCAAACAGTTAACCCTCTAAATACTGCAAAATTCAAAGGAAAATGAACGATAAATAAATACATTTCCGCAGATATACAAATCAGCAGATAAGCGCTATCAGAACTCTCAAATAATTCAGATGTTATTCATTTCGACTAAGTACTCAAATCTGTAGTTTCACTACACGATTGTAACGAGTATTTTCAAGTTCATTGTAAAAATTGGAAGAAAATTGGTATAACAGCTATTTGCGTTGAAAAGCTGAGTGTTTTACAATTATTATTAATTATACAATGTAATCAATTTTTAGTGGGCTAAAGAAAATTGTCCTTATTTGAGGCAACACCCCGCATTCTTTCGGTAGGGCTTTGTTAGATAAATAAAATACTTGCTAAAATTAATTCAAATACATGATAAGGCAAAAATATTACCAACTTGTAGTATTTTGGAATCTCGACACTCCTTTTGGTAGATATTTAGATTAATGTAAGAAATTCTCTTTTTAATGGCTCCCGCATTTATTCAGAAGTTTTTTTAATGGAGTTTTTAATCGTATATCGATTTATACCTACAACATTATCTCAAAAGTACTCGAGATATTATAACATTTTGGTATCAATCGCAATAGCGTTGAATACACGTCAATCAACGCAATAGTTATCAGAAATTCGTTAATCCAGTAAGCTTTCAGTATATATATATATATATATATATATATATATATATATATATATATATATATATATATATATATATACTTATAAACAGTACGTTAATAAGCCCTAGATATTAACAGATCGCTGATGCGCCCGCCATTTCCCGGGCAGATAAAGGAGTATACTGTAGCTTATCTCATTGATTTAGTATGTTAACCCATAGAGGGGCTTGTACAGGGGTAAGTTATAACATGGTCTAAGCTCTAAAAGTAGTAACAGATCGCTATGGAGCCCGAAAATATATTAATGTGACTTTGTAAAGCCTTTTGTATATAAGAAAGGATTAACCGTTCACTGTTTAGCCCAACACCGTTGCCAAATCAGAACTACAGTCAGAACGCATAGATTGTATTTTATTATATTTCAACGAATAAATTAACCTGCGCGCAAGTGTATATCGAGCGGGCTAACCGAGGTTCAATGAAACTAAATATGAAAATGGGATAAACTTCAAATCGGTCTGAAAAATAAATAGTTTTCAAGACTGCATGCTCTCAGAAAGGTATATTTAGGCTAATAGCCTAACGTTAGCATGCTACAGAGTGATTACTTAAAACTGGTAACATTCGTCATTAGAGATAGAAAATAGTAGTAGTCCTGCAAAATACTTTTCTCACAAAGAATCATCAATGTGTATGATCTATATTTAAACATTAATTGTTTTGCTAATGGAAAATATTTGTAGGTATGCTTTAAATTTTTATTGTACGTGAATAAAAATTGGCAAATCTAATTTACTTACATAACTAAAACCATATCTTAAACAATATTGCAACATGTACAATACAATTAGAATATATCATTATTAATGTTACATATGTCCTTACAAAACACTCCTATCTATTCGTATATGATTAACGCATAATGGCTGAAGTTCGCAACAACAGTTGTAATAGCACCGAATAATTATTAATGTGGTACATTCAGCTGCAGGATATGGACAAATTGAAATTACCTATAACTGTAATTAAACAAATTCAAAATTTTTCCGAGGGGCATAAAGGCAGCTAATACATCGTTTATGGTTTCAAGTAGCTTATTTTGTCGCTCTTTTGATGACTAACAGCTTTGATCAAATGTTAGTTATCTATTTGTTAATGTTTTTTTCCAAATAGGAAAGCAAAGAATTTCTAACATATTTATACAATTTTGTAATAATTCAGGTAGCTTCAGGGAAATTAGAAAATTTCTAGCTCAAAATTTTGAGAAAAATAATAGGTACCTACTGATTTACCTAAAGTAATCGAACTCTCTCCAAAATGCTTCCAACATTTTGTAATAGCATATACAATTTTTCATAATTTTTTTTATTAATGCAGGGTGTTTTAAAAAGCACAGCCAATCTTTTGACTTGGTATAATATCTAACGAATTTTAGGCCGATTCAGCTACTATCATTTATATACAACAGTGTACCATTATTAACTTATAGGTTATAATTTATAGCCCTTCAAAGTTGTGTTACATGACTAGGTTTTTTCTAAAAATTTTCCAACCGCTGGCGCAAATGTATCGAATTTTTTTAATATTAGTTGCTAACATCAAAAGATACATCTTATAAGTAAAAGTATGATTTTCATCTTCTTACACATTTTTGACTGCTACTACCGTTTTCGAGTAAAATTGCAAAAACCAACTACACGATTGCATAAAAATTAGAAATTTGCCAGTTACTTAAGTGTAGTTCACACAAAAGTTGAGGTTGGCATTTCATGAGTTAATTTGACMTTTACATTGCCTTTGAAAATCGTATAGGAAAAACAATCGAATTATTGGTTTCTCCAGCAGAAAATCAGGAAGCTGCATAAGTTCACGTATTTTACATTGATCTGTTGGGAAAACCTATAATTCAATAGTTTTACCTATACGATTTTCAAAGCTAATGTAAACGTCCAATTAATTCATGAAATGACACCCGAAATTTTTATGCGCATTTAATTAACTGATAGATTTAAAATTTTTATGCAATCAAACAGTTGGTTTTTGCAATTTCACACGAAAACGGCAGTAGCAATGTAAAATTTGTAAGAGAACAAAAAGTTTGGAATAAAGCAACCTATCATTAATGTGAGATAATAACTTCAAAGAATGACAGACAAAAAATATGTGGACTATAAGTGAATCAGTGTCTTGGTTTACCCCCTTGTATTTACAAGAAAATCATACTAGTAGTTATAAAATCTTTTAATATTCGTAATTGATATCCATCAGCGGTTGGAAGGTCAATAGCAAAAAACCTAGTCATGTAACACAACTATGAAGGGCTATAACTTTTTAATGGTGCACTTGTACATAGATAAAAGTGATTGAATCGGCCTAGAATTCGTCAGAGATTGCTCAGTTAAGAGATTGGGCGCACTTTTAAAAACACCCTGTATAACCCGAGACAATTATCAGGTGCCCTGGTAAAATACACACTGGATGTGTGAACGACTTTATTTAGTATATTCTTGGAACAGCCTTCACCAAATTGCAGCACGTCTCCGTATTTATAAAAGAACTTAGTTTTCTTCACAGCTTTTACTAGTTGAAACTGCATTATTAAATATCTATAATGAATAATATTGCACATAAACATCTCTAGATATAAAATATCTGGCTTTCGCCGAGAAAAAACGGGAAACTCTTTTCAGAAAACGGCTGACCAATCAAAATGCAATTTTAGGTTGTGCATGTGTACCTAGAACACGTTCTTTCCCACAGGCCGCTGGCGTCAATAACCTATACGGCGATCAAGAGACGAATGTATAGTTGCGGTAAAAACACATTTATTTTATTGCATCTTCTTAAGGTAAATGTAAAATATATAAAAATATATTACTATTTAATCGCGTTAATCATAAACAATGACTTTGATTACTCTTGATTTTGACATAAACACAAATTGTCTTACGACGCTTATATTTGTAATGACGCTTATAGAGACCGCTTATACAGCATGTTAAACTTTTTTACAGTAACGCCAATTTCCATTTTTCAAGCCTCTCTGTATGCTTTAGCAGTCTGAGTATGTGCAGACTCTAAAAATTCACTTTTAGCGTTACATAATAGTTTAGGGTACTGCACAGGGACACGTACAACAAAATAATAAATAATGTCACCCCGTGGTGTTTAGGGTGCGCGCTGCTTGCGTTGCTGTAGATTAGTACCCGAAACAGAAATTGGGACAAAGCCAGGAGTAATACGACTTAGGTCATTTTAACAACAATTTATTAACAATAGGTATATAAAGTAAGTAATAGAACATTAATAAAGGCAAAAGCAATTAAACGAACATTGTTTTTGAATCTAATTATTAGACTGATCTATGATTGAATATTTGCATACGTCACATAGATCGTACGACGCGTAAACTGAATAATAAGTTGAATAGAAGTAAATTTGGAAGAAATTCTCTGTCTGACAATAAATACCGCATGATTCAAAGGTACACCGTAGAAAAAAATTGTATTCTTTTGTGTACACCTTGTTTATCTAAGCTGTTTTCTATAAACAATTGTTTGTATATGAGAATATTTAGTGTTACTTCTGCTTTAGTTTTAGTAATACTGTTTGCATGTTATAAGTGAGTTTTATGTTTCGATACTTTTATACTCATGAACTGGAATAAACTATTAAGCGAACTTACTCACTTCTATTTGCCTGTATTTTCACTCTATACTTTCACTAAATCATATCAAGAAATAAAAAAAAATTAATTATAAGAGCTTTTTTCTGCAATAAATTCTTTTGTGGTCTATTAAATATTCCAGCTTAAAATTTCTTTCTTCACTGCTGTTGGAGAACGCCAAACAATATTAGTCGCACACTATTTTTTTTTTACTACATCAATTAACATTTATATACACAGCTAGTACATAAATTATGCCATGTTGAGCCCATCTCAGTGCTAAGAAACTTCAAACGTGCATGAAAATAATTTGTACAGTGTTGTCACATGTCGGGCCACACAGCGTCGCAATAGTATTTTGTAAACAACGTGTATATAAAAGATACAGAAAGCGCCCCCTTGAGCCCGGTTTGGTGAACTATTCCGTATGAATTGCACTTATAGACCGGTCATTGTTGAGCCCCCCCAAAAATTTGTTTAAAGACTGCTTTTGACATCAGTTATCGAATAGAGCTTATATACAGTGCCATACGCTAATGAGCCCGACCCTGGGTTCGATAGCGTCATTTTGGGCTCAACAAGATACCATAAGCTTGGGAATCGGGCTAACTAATGACCATCTATATGTCTATATATATATATATATATATATATATAATATGTTACAAATCCTAGCATGTCAAAAGCTGTATTTTTTCAGCTAAGACATTTTTTACACTTTTAACTGTCATACCGGTAAGTGATGATTTGGATAATCGTAAAATACGCAATTTATACTAGCTCACTGCGGATGTTACGTGGAATTTCTAAGCACTAGTGACTGATAAGGCGATCTAATAGGGTGTCCAATATAGCCTCAACTTGGAAACACCCCTGGACTTTGAGAATAATTTTTGAGTCCTTTCCAAGAGCTACTCAAAATAACATCTATTTCATTCTAAATACTTCTCAATGTTAAAAAAAATCACAAAAAGAAACTCGTGGTAGTAATATCCGGCTACTTCGCTATCTTGGCCTTGACCTCGGCCATTCCAGCGGCACAAAAATTTGGCAATGATACGTTTTCCGAATGAAATCCTCATAACTTTTAGAGTAAATTTATAATTTCAATTTAATAAACACGATTATTTAGATAATGAAAGTGGCTTTCAAATCGCACCTTCCAAAGAACAATGACGCAAGTGCAATTTCAGAATTTTTTTAGTTGATTGTGTCGAATGTGTAAGAAATAATGATTCTTCCCWTGGTACAACAACCTAAGKGTAGTAACCACAAGTGTTATACTAAGTTTAATCTAAAAGGTAATATCACTCCTAAGTTTTATTAACCATTTTTCAACAACATTACGTAAGCTGTACCTAAAGATTGTAATAATTATTAGTAATAAAGTTTTCATTACATTTATTATCTCCAAATACTTATTTTTTCAATAGGCTATCTTTCCAAATAAACAAAACGTTATGTCAAGTATAATAAAATCAGAGAAAAACAGTGATGCAAATTGAAGGTCATTGGCTTTCAAACTGTAGCTGCGTATTTTTTCAAAAAATTCTTGAAAGCGAATACCATATCTAAAACTATTATAATTTGCTGTTCAGTATAGCTTTCTCCATTCAATTTGAGATTAACCAACGATAAGAAATAGAAAAACTTAAATTGCCTTTTCTGAAGAATTGCTTTTCATTTGCGTCGGTGTTCTTCTGGAGGTGCGAAATGATGTGCATTGCATAATCAAAACAAGGATTACAAGTTTTCCACAGTTTTGGTTCCAAAAATGTGCAGATAAGCAAGCAAGTCATCAGCTTTATGGTTATTATAAACATGTTGATAATACAAATTAAAAATTGTGAAACTTGAATAATTATTAATGAATTTGGCAGTTTATACATGCCACGCCGAGATAATATACAATTTTACAATTCTCACCACGCTTAAAAGTACTGTTCCAGCAAAATCTACGGTGGTTACCTAAAGAGACAGATGTCAATCCACCCAGTATACCTACTTACTCCAGATTTTGCAATTTTTATCATCGTTTAGTTTCAAAAGTAGGTGAAACAATAATAGGAAAAAGTAACAGTTTGCAAGGTTAATTGGTAATGTACTATTTCTACAGCTTAAAAAATACCTGTAGACCTTCTAGTTTCATACATAGTAATGTTATAATGAAAATTGTCTCTCTGTTTCTGACTGCGGCGTGTCCCCATTTAGAAAGAAAGAGAAAACGAATTAAAATTATGTACCTACGTATTTCAAGTGTCGGATAAATTCAGGTAACGTTAAAATTGGGAAACATACATTCCCACAACATATGTTAAGAGACGAATTAAATGATGTACAAATATTTTAAGTGTAAGATAATTCTGGTAACGTTAAAACTGGGGAGAAATAGATTCGCGCAACATATTTTAAGAGTCGAAATATTAGGGAAATTTTAACAAACAGATAAACGCGGGAAATACTAAAATAAAATAATTTCCATTATGAGAAATGTATTTCTCTTAAGAGAATATGAATTATCAATAATGGAGAAATTATGGAACCTTTCAATGTCAGGTACTTCAAACACGAAGTTTTAAGTAATATTTGAACATTATTAAAACAAATGCCTTACATATGGATTTGAAGCATCAGTTCATTTGCGAAACATATTTTAAAAATATATTAATTTGTTGTTTAAACACTGAAATAAATACTTGGACAGATATTCATAATAGAAATGAAACTGGTATTCTTATTTATTTTAGTTTTGAATAAGAATTTATTTTACTTAAGATATAGTGGTATTTAAGTATCATATACATCATGTAGGGCAAAATAAAAACAGAACGTATTTAAATGATAAAAACAGGAGCTTGTGTTGAATAAAAAGTAAAACGGCGTTCCATCCAAAAGTGCACTGGTCATGTTTGCTTAGTTAAAGTTAAATACTTCCATAAAATAGTATGTACTCTGAAAAGACAAATTTTTTTCGCCCTAACTCAAATCGCGATCATCATACTTATGTTGCCGAAATAATACTCCATGGTTTGAAATGTTTAAATTAATGCTGTTGCGAATCTCACCGACCATGTTATGTTCTGTATAATAACAACATCTTAAAAGGTGCAGCATGGCCTCGTTTAAAGGAGGCTAAGAGCAAGGCTGTTTACTCCGTACTCCATATGCTTACGTAGGTATGTATAAATAAATGGGGCAGAGATAATAGCACTCCATAACCTTACGTCAAACACCAATAACCCACCCTAAAGAATTATATCTCAGCACTCGTATGAAAAAAAAAACTAATTTAGGCAACTTTCAAAAACTTCCATGTTTAGCAAGAAAAGCGTATTCGCTGGGTACTATGTTCTACGAACTATGTTTATTACTAATATTCATTGTCACAAATCGCAACAACCCACGTAATTAATTATAAATAGTTTTATGGAAACACACGGTTGTATAGAGAAATGCCAAGATCTACATCTAGTAACATAAAGAGCAATTTTTTATATCAAGTGCGCGAAATAAGCATTAAACAATTTTCGCTCACGAAATACGAGAATTTTTGTACAACTATATATTATTGATATTCAGATTTAAAAAAACGCTGCAAATTGAATCAATACTTCCACATCCAATTGTCAAAATGACATTTACGTTTTTATTTCTTGTACTATACGATTAGTAATCACGTTTTGAGCAATTTTTCTCTCTACACATTTTTTCTAAGACAAACAGTCCTCGTGATATTAGCAAATATATTAAATGTTAAAATCGGTTTTTCCAAATAACTCGAAAATTATTAACTTAACAAAAAAAATTACAAGAGTGCTTTCTGATCAGAAATTTGATTTTCTATATAATACCAAAATTTAAAAAAAATCTTACGAGCAGGGTCCAAGATAGGTTTTTTGGAAATATTTCGAAAATGTCAACATTTTGGATAAATTTTCTGACACTTTTTGTGAGAAATTTTATTTCCTATCTGATGGTATTTTCATTTTTTTGAATATATTAAATATATTCGGAGATATTTAGGAAAAACCGTTTTCTTTAAGTGACGCTTTTTTGCTAATATCTTCTAAACAGTTTGCTGTACCGAAAATTTATAAGAACTAATAATACTCGCCGTTATACTACTAATGACATACTAAAACGAAAAAAATATAAAAAAATAAAAATTTGCAAAAAGGGTAGTTACCCCCCCAATTTCGCCCCTTTCGCGATACCCTACTTACCCCACAAACAATAGGTCGCTTTGGGTAGTTGAGATTTATACGTTTGCCAAATTTCATGTTCATATATTATGTCTTTCGAAAGTTATCGTGTCCACAAACAATACCACAGACACACAGACAAGAAATTTTTTTTGCTCAAATTTTGTTTTTTTGCGTTTTCGACCATTTTAAAGCGAATGAGCAAATAAAAATTTTTGGAAATTTTTTTCGCGATACAATACTTCCCATCCGTTGGATGTGGAAGTAAAAGGTAACATAGTTTTAAATCAATTTCAAATTAAATAACTGCGTTACGTTAAAAAGAAAAGGTAATCATACTCACAGCACCCCGTAAAATAAACATTATTATCATTACAAACCTTTTAGTTCCATCCAACACAAATATTTCTGGTTTCTGGGTGTGGCCTTGCCTGACGTTTCGCAAATTAAAGATACCCATTTGGTTATTTTCAAAATCGAGAACACAAACTAACACAATTTACCAGAAACTAAATGAAAACGATGAGCACTTGTACTCAATTTAACGAGGAAGCACGTCTCTACTTGTAGTTGGTACTGCGATAACTATGGTATTGCAGCTGCAGCCGTAGTATCAGTCTTATCAGTCACGAGGTTTACTGACGCCAATAACAACGAAGAACGAAGCCCACTGACAAAAGGGAACGACTATTTTTGTTTATCTAGGGTCGCGCCGATCATCAGTATCACCTGATAAACTGAAAATATCAGAGATCATCTCACTCTGATTCTGTCATTTACATAGTTTTCCAAATTGTCTTTCACTTTGTTTAAAAGATCGAAAATACGCTCAATACAAACTTGTCATAATCATAAAAATTAAATTGAATCTCGGATAAAAGACAAAAACAACAATAAAACCGTGAAGCGCCTGACACAGTAAGTACAGACTGCTTGGCGGTTTTGAAGCCCAAACCTTTTACACGGGCATTTTCATGCAGTGTTGCGCCCTACACTATATAGCAGCCTGCGTGGCCTAAAGGTTTTTATGAAACTTCTAGAACTGATGCCGATACATTATACAGGGCGTTACAAATTAGTAGACCATCCCGTCAATAGCCTATCCAGAATGCTGTCAAAAATGGCGGCTGGATGACAAACATAACCTAAATTACGTCAGTCGCGAACGAACTGTTAAAAAGAATGGCTCTCGGGTGAGAACTGCGCGAACTGGTTCGTGGCATTGAAAGTTCGTCGCTCGCGAACGAACAGCTGTTGCTTCAGTTCTCGAACGAACTATTGAAACGAATAACGGCTCGCTTGCGTGMGCTGGTTCGCGCGAACTGGCTCTCCAAAACGAACTGTTTTTCCCATCTTATTWGGGCATTTAAAGAAGGCGGCTGGATGACAAAAACGTGTTCTTTACTTCCACATCCAACGGATGGAAAATATTGTATCGCGAAAAAAAAATTTCAAAATTTTTTATTTGCTCATTCGCTTTAAAATGGTCGCAAATGGAGCAAAAAGAATTCTTGTCTATGTGTCTGTGGTTTTGTTTGTGGACACGATAACTTTCGAAAGACTTAATATATGAACTTGAAACTTGGCAAACGTATAAATCGCAACTACCCAAAGCGACCTACTGTTTCTAGGGTTAGTAGGGTATCGGGAAGTGGGCGAAATTGGAGGGTAACTACCCTTTTTGCAATTTTTTATTTTTTTCGTCTTGGTAAGTGATTAGTAGTATAACTGCGAGTAATTATTCGTTCTTATAAATTTTCAATGCAGCAAATTGTTTAGAAGATATTAGCAAAATAGCGTCACTTAAAGAAAACTGTTTTTCCTAAATATCTCCGAATATATTTAATATGTTCAAAAAATGAAAATACCATCAAATAGGAAATAAAATTTCTCACAAAAAGTGCCTTAGAATATTTATCCAAAATTTTGACATTTTCGAATTATTTCCAAAAAAGATATTTCTACCCTGTACTCTTGTAATTTTTTTATTTAAGTTAATACTTTTCGACTTATTTGGAAAAACCGATTTTAAAAATTTATGTATTTTTGCTAATATCACGAGAACCGTTTGTAGAGAGTAAAAATGCTCAAAACCTGAGTACTAATCGTATAGTATAAGAAATAAAATCGTAAATGTCATTTTGGCAATTGGATGTGGAAGTATTGATTCAATTTGCAGCGGTTTTTTGTAGGTTTAGGCTCCTACTATGTTAAATTTAAAAAACTGTGTGTTCGTATAACGTTTTGATCTTTTATTAAGAACTTTTTTCGAATACAGTTATTATATCATAATTTATATTATAACTTACAGAACTGACATTAAATTAATGTGATATTTAGAATTTTGATGTTAATATACAATGTGCCTTGAAGATTGTTCCAATGCTATAATTATTTAAATAGCAAGTGTCAAAGTATCAGTGTTTGTGATCGTGATTATAATTTTGGTTTGAAGGCTTCCGTGGTTGTTGTCGATGACATGTTGTTTTCCGGGCTGGTTCCCACGTTAGTTATTAGACCTTGACGTTTCGACACTCATGTTGGTGTCTTCCCCAGAAGTAGCTCTGAAACTGAGCTACTTCTGAGGAAGACACCGACATGAGTGTTGAAACGTCAAGGTCTAATAACCAACGTGGGAACCAGTCCGAAAAACAACATGTCAACGTGATTATAATGTATGTTTGTATGTGTTTGTGTGCTTAAATGATAATGTTGTAGGTGTTACTCAGTCCTTATATGTCTGTCCCGCCGTTTACACATGTACTTATATTTTTTTGTATATGTATCATTTCCAAAAATTGTCTTTTATATTTATGTGGTTCCGTAGCAATAATTTTGGGTTTATCGAAATCGAAAGTGTGATTAGTTTAGTTTAGGTCGGGCGAATGTGGCGACGGTGCACATGAGCATCTGCTCCCCTGCCAATACAACGATTAGGAATTTGGTTTAAATCGTTTCTTACTCTTAGATTTCTACCGTAATGGGGCGGAGCGCCATCTAAGTGAAACCATATATTTTGCCGATGAGCTAAGAGCAAATGACAGAGTAGGTTCGGAAATATGTTGTGGTAGAAATACTGATACTAATATATACGAATAGTTATCGATTATCTCCGCCCACACATTCACCTTCATAAAGCTAATTTGGTGGTTAGTTTCAAAGACCGCTTTTGAATTTTATCCACCCAGATGAATGTTGTGAACACTTGGTAAACCATTTCTAGTAAAAGTTACTTCGTCAGAAAGCAAAATTGATTTCAGAATGCGATTGTTCCCATTATTATTTTCCTGACAAAACCAAGTGCAAAACTCCACTTCGCTTGGAAGTCGTTGTTCTTCCTGATATGGAAGAAGTTTACACTTACGTCTACGAATACTGTTCCCTTCTTGACTGAATTTGCCGATTTCCCGTGACCGGCGATCTAAACTCAATTTTTTTTTGATGGTATCTGTTGGTATATGTTTCAGCATAACGCCCGGCACACAAACTGGTATCTGAATTACAATGTCCTAATACTGATAATGCATTAAAGCATTTGTTTGCCAATAACAATTATTTTAACCAAATAACTTATTCCAAAAATATACCGACTTGTAAAGTTTAAAAGAATGCAGCTAAGTACTTAAACAACATAAGCAAATTACGCAACCTTTTTTTTAGCAATATGTAATGGAAACATAGAGGAGCAAACAAATGTAATCATACTTTGGCAATGTGTGTCCAAGTTAACTGCCGCCTAATGCCTAATCCCACAATGGCACAATATTTTGCTTGTATTTGAATTATCCAAGATTTTAAAACACTTCTAAAAATATATAAAAGGCACCGATGCGCGATGTTTACATCCTATACCGGTTTATTGCTTAAGAACAAGATTAACAGGATACAAGGTGGGATATGTATGAAGCGGGGTCACTCCTCGTGTACGTTTCAATAATACGGGTCGTATTATATACCCGTATGCGTTACATAAGTCTTAAAAAAACTTTAAAAATAGGTAGATACTTTTACATGCGCAATGCAGAAAACGGCTGTTATTCAAGAACTGTGTGTTCTTAACTTTGTCAAAAAGAACCAAATAATATCATTGAAATCAAACACTACAATTACCGAATAAGTAAAGGTAACCTGCGTTAAAATTTCAACCGGTAGTTTAAAAACCAAACGTCGCTAATTATTTCACGTTGTTTAAGCACTACAAAAAGCAACTCTAAACTAAAGTAGAGGGTTGTATGTACGAAATGAAGCGTTTCCTAATATAAGTACGTTTACTAACCAAGTGCCGTTTAACCAAAAATTAAATAGGTACTATTTACTAGTCCGTTGTTAAATATGCTAAAATAATTAAGAAACTATGTTCAGTTTTTTGTATTGCAGCAGATCCAATATAAAATAAACGAATATAAATTGATGGCAATTAATAAATATACCCCGCGTAAGGATGTTCCAGATTACTCAAGTTACATAATAGAAAAATTACATAAACTTGTAAGTACATATTACGTTTAATGCAAGATCTTTATTTAATTTGTTCAGCTTAATACCTATTTCATCGAGGTGTTATCTAGTAACCCAAAATTTATGCATCAACTATACAGATCTGGCAGTATTTACATATTTATAATACTACCGGTTTCGGGGTGTTGTGATATTTTAACAGTACCGACAAAACCGTCGAGAAGAGAACATCATTTCAGGGTTTCTGAATTTAAAACACCACATCAAAACCAACAAGCTCAGCGCATTCTAAAAAGAGCCACTTCAGCAATACAGATGGAAAGGATCCACGACATCAGGACGAAGTTAAACAACATCGAAAAGGACCTGTATGACGTGCACATATTGCTAAGCAATACAATAGACGAGGACACCTGGAACGTCGTCGATAGGCTAACTTTGGATCAGGCCACCAACGCAGCTGATGAAGCAAAAGATGTACGCAGTCCAACATCCACCGAAACAAGTTCTGGAGAAAAGCGGAGTAGTCATCGACACCTTTGGATGACATCACCACAGATGTACTCGTTAAGGGATTCAGCGCCCTGGAAACCACCTGCCGCCGCCTACCACCAGACAGCCGAAGAAGTGATGATTGGAGCAGCCTAAATACTTCGGAAATCCAAACCCCCGAAGTCTAACTTGAACGGTAAAGAAAGGATCGTCATAATGTAGCTAAAGAAGAACCCGGCCCTGCGAGGAAGATACTCGAGGACCCAGCCTACAAGAAGATAATGAAGAACCCAGCATGACGCATTGAATGGACCATTAATTCAGCCATACGGAAATCGAAGGTACCAGAAGAGCTACATCGCAGCATGATCAAAACAGATACAAGGACGCCACAACTACATTGCCTACCTAAGATTCACAAACCAGAGATACCACTGAGACCGATTGTTAGTGCAACAGGATCTGCCACCCACCCTCTAGCTCGCTACATCGCTCGGACCTGAAACGACTCGTAGGAAAGACAGAACACCACGTCAGGAACGCCGGAGACCTTATTGAGAAAATGAAGATCAAACTGGATCCGGAAGACATCTTAGTTAAGCTTTGATATCACCTCGCTCTTCACGAATATACCACTGGTCGATGCCTTAAGAGAATTGAAGAAGCGTCTAGAAGAAGAAGACCTGGATGAAAAACTAGTCCAACTAGCGAAGATCTGCCTAAAATTTACTTTCTTCAAGTTCCAGGAGAAATACTACGAGCAGATAGAAGGCGCTCCTGTGGGGTCACCGCTTTCTCCACTGATAGCCAACATTTACTCGGAAGCCTTCGAGACAACTGCATTGGCATTGGCACGCCTTAAATCTAGGGAACTAAACCACCTAGAAGAGGAATTAGAACATCTACGCAGAGCACTACAGGAGAACGGGTATCCTAAGGCACGGATTGAGAAGGCTATCGAAAGCTATCAGCATGCAACCACGGAGGAAGGAACCAAAGCAGCACGTCGCTGCACAGGGTTCGAAAAAAACCCAGGTTTTTTCTGGGTCAGTCGGTAACTATTAAACTATTTGCTGCATATACAGGGATGCTATAAATTATTCATGCATCCAGGGCGCTTATGTAAATTTTCGATTAAATCAATTTTCCGCCTCTCACCTGTCGATTTTTGAATTATTTGATATATTTTCATATTCTGTAGTGTTTTGTAGGATGATTAAATTTAAGGTTGCAGAAAGCTCATATTTCGGAGCTGTGGTGTGACATTGATCTGCAATCTTCACTACTATCGCCGTGCATATTGTAGCTTGGCAGCAGTTACAAAAAGGCAGCACAAAGAATTCAGATATCAACGTCGCCCGCGTTGCATGAATCATTTATAGAAACCCTGTATTGGAACTTTTCGATTTTTCTCATGTATTTTATACTTTATTCCAGAAGTATCGATTTATGTTGATTCTGTTTGATATTTGAGTGCAATGTATGTTGTTACTTTCACAGTTTATTTTTTGTTGCCTGTACCTACAATATATGTTTTGTTATGTATGCACTTATCTCCATTCAGTCATATTGTAAAACCTACATATTTTTGGAAAAGGTTTTTTTGGGTTGGGTCATTTCATGCAAACCATGTCGCTGCAAAACACTTGCCCTACGTCAATGGATGTACAGATAAGATCGGACGGTTGCTGAGAAGACATCAGATAAACACCATTTTCAGCGCCCCGGGAAAGATATAGCTAACGCCTTTCCGAAATATAGTTCGGCGACTGAGGAGGTACAAGCACGGGGTGCGTATAGCATCCCATGCAGCTGTGGGAAGGTGTATATCGGCCAAGCCGGAAGACATCAGCACGAGAATCAACGAACATATTGAGGACACCAGGCACCGGCAATGTGACAGGTCGACTTTGGCAGAACACCGAATGGAGAGTGGCCACAAGATCAAATTCGAAGAGGCGCAAATTCTGTCAAAGGAAKCGATATTCTGGCCGAGATTGTACAAGGAAGCCATCGAAATCCAGAAGAATCCGCACAATTATAACCGATACCAAGACATCGAACTAYCTGGAATATAAAAAGAGGCCATSCGTAACAACGCTCACGCATCAGTGAACCGGACGAGTATAAATACCAGAGCAGACTAGGACACTTCAGTTTTAGAGCTACTTCTGAGGAAGATACCGACGTGAGTGTCCAAACGTCAAGACCAAACAAACAACATGGGAAGCAGCCCGGAAAACAACATATCATCCACAACAACTACGGAAGTCTTCAAACCAACCCAAATCTATGTTCTGTGATGATTGTATTTTAAAATGAGTTCAACCGCGTCCAATAAAACGGCCTTAATTATTTAAATAAAGAATCTAACGTTTAGCACATTAGTCACTGTACACCAACTGCTACAAATGGACAACCACCGGCCCGGGGCACTCGGCAAAAAGAATATTTTTCATTTATTTTTTGCAATGTCAATAATGTTCAAATAAAACCGTCTGTGTGTATAAAATTCACCAGTTTTTGGGAATGTTGCATTTTAAAATTCCTACGTCAGTTTAAAAAAATCTGTAAAGTCCAGCGTAACTCTTTCTTTGGAGCTATGTTCAAAAAACAATATTTCCTATTTATGCAAAGGCAGAGCCGCAGCCTAGTGAATGATATTACGTAGTTCGTTTTTGATGGGACCCACATAAAAARATCCAAAAAAGCTATTTGCTAAACGATTATTTTTTTAGAGACAAGAGGATTAAACTAAAATTTTGATCGTAAAATATGGATCGATTAATAGTAACCCTGACCGCATAGAAAAATAAAAAAACAGACTAGTGTGCAGTTGTCGACCTCCGTATACCTCTTTTCTGGTCTAATATGAAAGTACAATAATTTTCACAATTAAAGATATCATAAAAAATTACCTATCTGTAAACTCGTCTTCATTGTCTGGATTCGAAAAGGAGGTTAAATGCGGTGCAGGTACTCGGTTGTTCTCCGCCACGTATGGCTGTCCATGGACGGTGTATGGCGGGGGAGGTTGGTTTCGTTCCAGTGTTCCATCGGGAGTGTGCATACTGAAAAAAGGTAATAATGCTTATACAATACAGCAGACTTGGAGATCACTATCTAATCAAAATGTAACTATAGCAATGATAAACTTGTGCCACTGGTGTCACTTGACCTGAGCTGACCCCCCCCCCCCCAAGATGTCAGTTAAATTGCATGRAAAATAAAAGGCTCTTAAAATCTAATTAAGTGCACTAAGGGAAAATTTAGCGCTCTTTTATATTCTAGATAAAATAATATATTTACAAAAAATCGCATACCTCCAGAATGAGCCTGTGTCACAATTTTATATTTCAGAAAACGAAAATATGGATTCAACTATATCAGAAATGAGTAACTTTACTTTTAGAATAAATCAATTTTATATAGCTATCTAACGAGTAATTTATTTGAGTTAACTTTTCGAAGAAATACGTGAGATGCAAAACAATCGAATCGAACGCCTACAATTGGCGTCAAATTGCAACGTTGCCAATATATTATTTTTGTTTTAGTTTGGCTAATGGCTTGGTGTCCTTCTGGGTTGTTTTATCCTACAATGATAAAATTAGAGCAAGGGTTTGCTAAGGCATAGCAAAACCAATATGTTTGCAAGCTCTTGTAACCTCAAACAAACTTGAACAAAACAACCGACAACGCCTCAGAAACTTGGTCTACCCATCGTTATGGGCAAAACTAATTTCAAACGAAATTCAATTGCAGAATTCACAGGAATGTGAAGGAATCGCACCCGCATACGTTTTTGATGTATCTATGCATTACAAATACAATTCCCGAATTAAAAGTCTTTAAAAGAAAAATTCGCGCACTTTTGGTTTTTTTATACAAACCTACGCTGCTAGTTTAACGATAACGATATCCGCAAATGATTCAATTCACAAATTGTGTTGTAATGTTACCTACAACTGAAGGAACATATTGTTATGCAAAATTAATAGCGACGCACTATAATCATCTCTGTTAAAAAACATTTAATATATAATAATTTTTCATGCATTATAATATTCAAAATTTTAATTTACTACTACAAAATTAAAAAAAAATTGTATGAAATGAAATAGTCGTATGCAATTTTATTAAAAACAAGAATAACAATTATAACTGCACGTGTGTTAATAATACGCTTTACTTTATCCAGATAAAAATTTTAAAATCTCGTAATTTGGATGATTTGCCACGACGTTCCAATCTGACAACTCTAAAGGGCACATTGGTTTATGTGGTGGAAACGTCTAGCAATAAGCAGAAACTTTTATTTGATCCATGCTCCGGTAACAAAAGTCGCTACCTACTTATTGCATCTGTCTGAGCTAGGCTCTAAGACATATTCTAATTCACCAGCATCTTCTTTATAAGTATTCCAATGTGTCCAGCAACATTTTTAAAGTCGTGAATGTACTTCAGTATCGTTTTTATGTGCCACTATTACAAACAAATGACGTCATCATTACATAAATTAAGAATTATGTCCCGAACATTATGATCACACCTATTATAGAGCAGCTAACACCTGGAATATCTAATAATATCTGTGAAACATTACCTAATAGCAATATTATAATTGATTTTTTTTAGTTGCTGATAGTACACATAATAGCTTAAATAAAATTTTATGTTACACTAAATATAAAATACATTTACTCCCGTTAGCTGGGAAAAAATTCCTGGGTAGCCCCCCCCTCAAGGTAATGGTTTTTTACAACAATAACGCGAAAACAAAAATTCCGTTTTAGCTCTGAATAACAAGCTTGTGATATCACGCGACTATTGTGAAATGTACAAAGTTTATCTTAAATAGATGCAGATATGAAAGGGGTGGCAAGTCTCATTAAAATAAGGACTAATAATTAAGGTATTCAACGTCAAAAATAGAGTAGAGAAAAAACGTTACCAGTAACTTGCAAAAAGCTTTATACTTTTCCTAATATGTGTTCTGTTTATAAAATCTTTTTTGTGTGCTGTATTTTGTGGGGTTTCTTGCAGTTTTTGTTACCCTCGCCCCAAAGTTACTGAACATGCCACTGATTACCGTACTGTCGTATGGG
This sequence comes from Rhyzopertha dominica, assembly GCA_025024175.1. Lineage (NCBI taxonomy): Eukaryota > Metazoa > Arthropoda > Insecta > Coleoptera > Bostrichidae > Rhyzopertha > Rhyzopertha dominica. The sequence continues at coordinate 22,338,257 of QCXZ01000003.1, forward strand.
TATAGATATATCTTGTACTTTTCCGTTAAACCAACATTAAATGATAAATTAAACAGATTTTTTTACGTGTTCAATTTATATAGCAAGTTGTAGGTAACTACTGTAATCTACTTACTTGTTCAGCAAAAGTTCAGTGTAAGCTGGTTGAATTCATAAGCATTTAACCTTTTGTATCACAAAAATATATTATGACCCAATAATCATCTCTACCAAATATATCATATAATATTCGGGGTATTCTGATATCTATGTACAAACTAGCACTGCCATAAATTTTAAAATAATTAAATTTGAATGAACTTATACTACCAACCGCTTGGTCACCTACTTTGCGGAAAGAAAACAAAGTGGACCTGATTCACTAAAATGCACGGGGATCTAACAATCTCCCGTAATGATATCCAGAAACATGCATCCAGAACGCAGATGCAGGAGAGGAAAGAGGACGAACACCGAGAACCAACAATGCAAGAGTACCTTGAGAAGTACTTAATTATTTAATCAGAAGTGGTAAAAAAATGTTGAGTGTAAAAAACTTAAACAGCATGAAACATTTCAATCAAAAATAAGACTAGGACAAAAGCAGCAGGATATAGAATTTTTATGTTTAAAGAATAGTTTATTAGTATGGTATTTATAGCATCTGGAATGAGTAAAGCGTCGAAAATTGTTTCTTTGTTTTGCTGAGAGAATCAAACTGGAAGCCCACTTTATATTTCACGTTATTCTTTAAAAAATATAAAAATCCGTTACTTTACACTCATATTTCAACTGAATTGTTTTCACATAACATTAAATATTATCTAGTCTAAATAGTACAGTCAAATAAATATAAACTTGTAGCTATAGGTAAATCTTAATTTTTATATTTTGTTAGCTCAAAAGGCTCGCAGAATCTAGTGTACACGAGTCAAGATGTTTATGGTCAAAGGTGACAACACCCGTTTTTTGTTAATATCTTGTTTCCTTTGCTCTAAATGACATTTGTAGTTTGGCAATATTTTATACAATTAAACGCTCTTAAGATAAAGCACCAAGAGCTCTTCTGAATAGATGCTTTATTTGTGAATTTATAAAAATCATTTAATAATTAGTAAATAATTAAGGTTTATTAATAATTAGCACATGTTTAGTAACTAATTAACTTTATAGGTAAAATTGTTCTGGATTCTACAGATGACCCAGCTTTATCACATACAACTAACCCTTCCCCATGATTGGCATTTTAATTTCATGAACGGTTAATTAATCATTCTTAAGATAAATACAATTATATATTGCATAAAATATTTCCCAGAACCAAATCTGTAGAGAATTTTGTACTCTACAACTTCACTAACAACTCCAAATGTCATGTAGAGCAAAGAAAACAACATATTCAAAAAAACTGATTTTGTGACCTTTGACCTTGAATATCTGGGTAGTCGTGTAATCGAGATTTTATGAGACATTTCAGGAAACATAAAGTGTAAAAATAAAGATTTGTGTAAGTTTATAGCTTACCTACCTATTACCTTCCATTCCGATGTTAAATCCCTATATGAGTGGACTAAAATAACGAAACAAAATTTTGTTTATGAAACTAGGTTTTTTTATCCTCATGAATGTCAGCTTACGCCTCCTATATAAGCATCCCTTTACGGGTAGTGCAGCTTGTAAAATGTCTATATGTAGTTATGTAGATATGTCCAAAAATAAAAAATCTAGCGGTTTGAAATCAAGAAATGAGTGCATTTAATTTTCGATATCTCTGTCCTGCACTTAGGGGCAACGGTCATATACACATAGTCGTCCAAAAAAAACTGCCTTAAACTGTTATGTATGTAACAAAGGTTTCATGGTATGGAGCTCACATAAACGGTAGATCTCCTGAAATCTGGCTTTTGTAACTGATCAACTCTTAAAAAGTTTAGAAAAAGGAAAAACCTGAGAGAATTTGAAGGTGAAATGATATGTTTTAATGTTTCTCCTGTTTTAAAAAACCCTTCGCAAACTCAGAATCACGGATGTATGGGCAAAATAAAATCAATTTAAATATTAACAGATGAACAAACATACTTCATGTTATACTTGTATCATTTGCTGGCATCTAATGAAGTAGTTTTTTTTTATTGAATCTATTTATATGAGCATTTAACGTGGCATACACAGCTCCAGACTGAAAGTTTAAATGCTAAATAAGTACGATCGTTTTATGATAAATGCAATTGTTACAGTTCATAAGCCTTATGTAGGTATATGTAAACAGTATAAAATATAATATAAAAGTATTTTTTAATTTAATATCTTTATTTTCTTAAATGATTTGTGCCTAAACATATTATTTTCCCTCTATCACGATTTTCCCTATTTGGCTGACCTTGTTTGCTTTGTAGGTAACTAAATTATGTTCGTTGGTTGGTAATATATCTCGATATGTTTAAACAAAAACTTCATGGGTGCCAAGTTTTTACTGAAAACTGCTATTGTTGCTGAGAACTGGAAAGCTGCACACTTGTTTTAGTCTTAGAAAAATAAGGAACGAAGAATTATAACCTTCGTAGTGGCGTAGCTTTTAACTAAATTATTGTATAAATAAGAATTAAATCAATCATTAAATATTTGAGTTAAAAGATTCGTTACCTATCTACAAACATGCAAAGTTTAGGCAGTGATGTAGGTTGAGATTATTCACTCTTTTAAGTTGTGGTGTATTTAAAATATAAGAAAGGTCTCAGTGACTTCTAGGTAATAATTTAAGGTAATTATTTAGTATACCGGTTATTTACCTATCGAGCTGAAATTGTGCATACCTCTAGAAAGAGGCCTCCTGAACACGAATATGAAATCCGTTTCTTGCGCTCGCGCTTAGTTTTCAAAAAATTAATGTTTCAATTTGGAACTACTCTACGACGCGGAGTAATCTCCCTTATGCCGCGCAGTGCCGCATGCTCCTTAACGTCCGGTCGTCCTACGCGGGTGCCTTTTCAGGCAGATTTGGTAGTCGTTTTGTTTTTACCTCGTGATTTTTGAAACGTTTAGGCCGTGATTTACAACACGCGAGGTTTTTCGTATGCTGTGCGGTGTCGCGTATTCCTTAACGTCCGGTCGTCCTACGCGGGTGCGTTTTCAGGCAGATTTGGGGTTGTTTTTTTCACCGCGCGATTTTTGAGGCGTTTAGGCCGTGTTTTTTGCGCGCCGCGCGCAAAAAACACGGCCTAAACGCCTCAAAAATCGCGCGGTGAAAAAAACAACCCCAAATCTGCCTGAAAACGCACCCGCGTAGGACGACCGGACGTTAAGGAGCATGCGACACTGCGCGGCTTAAGCGAGAACGCTCCGCGTCGTAAAGTAGTTCCAAATTGAAATATTAATTTTTTGAAAACTAAGCGCGAGCGCAAGAAACGGATTTCATATTCGTGTTCAGGAGGCCACTTTCTAGAGGTATGCACAATTTCAGCTCGATAGGTAAATAACCGGTATACTAAATAATTACCTGATTTAATATGTTTAATAGGTTCCGTTTCCGTTTTTTATACAGTTCACCATGTACCTATATCGCTGATAGACATCGACGCTACTCACATAATAATAATATGGTCACAGATATAATCAATATATAATTGCTAATAACAATAATTATTTTAGAAATGCATCTGGGGCCCTATATCACCCTAAATATTTATAGAAAGTCTGTAAAACAATACCCCGTTGAAAGGTAACTATTTAGATTTAATTTAACAGATCGATAATATCTAATGAACGCCAAACAGCTATCATTCAACCTTCGAGAAACTAAATATCAATAGGCAGATACCTAAATGTATACTAATTATCCATTGCCTATCAAGTTCCGATATAACCCAGTTTGTTAAATAATCGAAACAGAACGTAGGTATAAGTACTTCCAGCTTAATACATTTCATATCTTTTATCACCAACATTTAACCTGTCTGTGTACCTTTTCCAGCAAGAAAACCTCTTAGATACTATACCCACAAACTTACCTGTCAGGTAAAAACAGGTATATCCATAAATACGAACAGGTACACAATCAATTTATATCACTGACGAACACTTTCAACTTTATACAAACACACATCAAAATTTAAAACTTATCACTGCCACTGTAACATCTTGGCTTCGGTATTTACCACCCCCGCACAGGTAAAATACGACAAAAAAAAAACAATATGGCGCTACCAAACAACCGCACCATACAAATACATTAGTGCCGACCTCTCGTTTTGTGTTGATATTTCTCGGCCGCTGGAAGTGGACACCAACTCCACGCTCCAAAGACCAAGTCGCCCAAATCCTCGTTTTCTGTTTCTGTACCCGCAAAGCTACTGCGCATACATGCGTTGTTGCCAATGCTTTGGCTGTTAAATACTGTGAGAAAATGCGTAAAAGCTATAAGGTGTTAAAAAATTGATGAATTTTATAGTAATTATAATAAACTTAAAATTAGTTTCCGTACTTTACTAAACGTTCAAAATATTCCAACGATAGTATAGTTCTCCAAAACTTCTTAGGTTATATTGCCGCAGTAAACTATTTTAAATCCAATAATGAGAGATTGCCTATCACTTCAGATCCCTTTAGAAAATACCGGCAGGGATCATAAATAATTTACTAATTACTAATTATTAGTCGCAGGTCAGCGAACAGGCATTACTTCTTTCAGTACAGGATTTAACCCACTAGAATAAGGGCTTTATTATAAATTCTGCTTAAATCCTAATAAATATCTACTTAGACAGGTGAGAAAGCAAATATGTGTAAAGAATATGATTAAAATTCATATCTAAAACTGTTCCAAATGATAACACATCGTCGTTTTTAAACAATACAATACGGGACTGTAATGTTTGTAGACGACTCTAATTGGGTATTATCACTTTTTTTGAAAATTACGTAAAATGAATCTTGAAGTGCATATATATCGTACGCCATGTTAAAAAAAAGCTTTTCTGTGGTGTTTATTCAAAGGACGGTGTAAAAGGTCGCACCAAAAAGTGATTTCTGTAGTTTTACAAGCATCTATTATGTATGGAAAACAAAACAAGTGTTGTTTTGTGCATGGTTATAAAAGTACTTCGGTCAGTACAGCTAACAAAATTTTTGTAACCGTTCCTCGAAATTATCAACGTATGAAAATGTTGTATAAGGCCCCTAGACGTAATATGCCGAAATCGCAAAGTTTGTTTTTCTGTTGTGAAGATCATCTTAATTCTTACTGTAAGTTTTTATTATTCTTTTTGAGGGTATAAATGTTTACCATTCAGTTTCCATTTTGTTATAGCTTGAAGAGGATATGAAAAATTATATGCGTTTTAAGTTGATAGAGGGAAATGGTATAATAAAGAACGACGTTGTTCCCCATATACTGTTAGCCAGACTGGAAACGAGCCGCAAGAGCCCCGAAAATAAATGGCAATTTATATTTATTCTGACCTCTAAAATAAATGTCAAGTTTAGAGTACATTTTTATGTTTACAAATAATATGTTTCCAACAACCCACTGTGATCAAATTATCAATGCTACGTTAATTTGATAAAAAGTTCACTTATGCTGTTGCTTTTACGTTCCTCATCCCGCCCCGTTGAACCGCTCGTCGCTGTACACAAATTCCATAACAATGAACATGCCTTCAGAAGTCGTAACTCATAAGTATTTCACTTTTTCTTGGCGTACTTTAATTCGCTTGTCACAAAATGAACGCAGACAACAAACAAATAAATTGACGGGCTGAGGCTGACGCGTGACGCGCTGACCCCAGATGTAAACAAGCGGCCATTTACAAGACACCTGACGTCACGGCCAATATGTTCGCGTTTTGGCGGTCCCTTTAAATATTCACATTTTTAATATTAAAAATACACCTTACGATCCATTTTTTCGAATATATAAGCTGTCACAGCTGTTTTGTGGATTAGATACTACCTATTAATACGCATATTTAATAAAATATAAATAGATGGCAAATAYCCAATTATGCAAACCTATTGTTGGAGTTATTAATTTCTACATGGGTATAGGTAAGTAACATATCATTTACAAACTCAAGCAGTATAGCGAAAAACATTTCGCGTCGAAAATATTGAATATTTTGAATATTGAAACGCGTATTTTTCAAAAACTAGATGCGACAGACGGAAACATCTCGTGTTTAGAAAACCATGTTCTAGGAGTTAGCAAAATTTCAGCTCGATAGGCGAGGGTTCCCTCCCTCTATATAATTAGCTACCGGACGGACGTCCACAAAACCGCACTACTAACTAAGGAAAGAACCTGTCTTCGCTGAAATGAAGAAATAATTGTTAGCGTTATCAGTAGCAGCAAGTTTTCTTTCTTTACTTCGTTACTTGTCTCGCAGTTCGGCCATTTTGTTTGCAGGGCAAACGCTTGGCAAAGTGGCAACCGCTTATCCGCGCATTAGTATTACGAGTACTAGCAGTAGCGCAGTAGAGTGCAACAGCAGAACTCTATCCAGCTCTATATGTATCCGTTGTCGTCCAATCAAAAAGCAGAAATAGTTAAAATTTTGAGTTTCTTTTTTCAATTTTATAAAGTAGCAAAATAAAAGTATGGTAACTTATGAATGCATAAGTGGATATGTTCGTTTACCCATAAATTCTCAGAGTTCTTGATATTTAAACTCATTACTACAAATATGGACTCTTGTACTTATATCCAATAATATTAACCCATAGTTTATACTGGTCAATAATTAAAATTTCTTGAATCGGGCTTAGTACAAAATGTTGGTAGTAAAAAATCAAATACCCATGTCGTCAACAAGACACTTAGGTATATTATTAGTCGTAAAAATAAATAAATTATTAAGGTCATCAACATGCATAATCTGAAACACTTAAGTCTGTTGTGCGGTGTCTCGATTTGTTGTGGCTTCATCAGAACCTCAGGTTCAAGAGAAACTTATCACAGTGGCAACATCCGATATTGTGTTTTACTGGAGGGAACAGGTGATCGATTTCCTCGTGTAGTCGGCGTTGCCAGTCGCAGATATTCTTACCCGACATTCGTTTATTTTGATCATGCGGCTAAAATTCACCAACATTTGTTACAAATATACCGCATACACATTAAAATTAAAAAGTAAATAATCAACAACTATATGTAGCTTTAATCGAATAGGAGCGTAAATGCACGGCGGTTTGCAAAAATGAAGCAGTTACATAAAAGTTTTTACGATATAAATCTGTTTTTCCTTCATATACCTAGGTAGTAGCAGTAGCTGTTAGGTGGTAGGCTCAAAATAAAGATCAGTTAGTTAACAACACATGTGGTCTGTCTTGTGCCGTTTTGGAGATATTTTAATTTTTTTGTAAAATTTGACATTTGTAGTGCGCCCGAAAAAGCTCGTAATCTCTGAAACTAAAGACATCAGAAGACTGCAGTTTTTTTCGTTAAATAGGGCATAAAATGGGCTTTATTTTCGATATTCACGAATTTAGTTTAACTAAAATGGTTACCTAATAAGAATATTTGAATTTTGAAATATTTGATCATGGATAACTTGATTTTTTTAAATAGAACGGTAAATTTTTATTTTCATTATCAGAGCCACAATTTAAGTCCCATTCGATTTTATTAAGGTATATTAGGGTCTATCTCTTACAGTTTTGTAAATATTTGCTATTTTCTAACTTTTTGGTGGAAATAMACAATGTTAAAGTCTAAGAAAGCTTAGGAAATTTGTTCCTGCATCTTTAAAACAAAAACGCTAATAATTTTTGAGTTTTAGKTTTGCTTTTTGTCTTCAGAAGCAAAATTTGATCCTTTTACAATTGGTGTAACATATTTTCTTTGTATTTCTAACGGTTTAAGATATATTTAGGTTTGTTGGCTTGAACACCTTTTTAGGTATTGKGCAATTGTCAATTGTTTTATTTTTTCAACATAAAATATTTACAGCAAAGAATACATAAAATTTAAGTGTAAAATAATTAAATTGGCTATTATTAATAATAAATATGTGTTTTTTACAATTAAATTAACATATCGTTACATAAAGAATAGACATTACGAAAGGTGTTCGAAATGTCCGCCATTTTGTTGAATGCACATCCTTATTCTTGTTTTGAAAGAATCTTCAACATTGGCTAGTATTTCCGGTGTAACTGTTCTGAATGCCGCAATGACCCTTTCTTGCATATTCTGCACTGTAGTTGGTGGATCTGCATAAACTTTGTTTTTAACATATCCCCACAAAAAGAAATCGCACGGTGTGAGATCAGGGGATCTAGCGAGGCAATTAACTTCCCCTCCTCTTCCAATCCACTGCTGTGGAAACACTGCATCCAAATGATTGCGAACATCTAATGTTCCGTGCGCAGGTGCACCGTCTTGCAGTAACCACATACGCTGTATTACCGCCAAAGGAACGTCGTCCAGCAACCCAATAAGCTCGTTCTGTAAAAACTCAATATATGTTCTTCCCGTTAGAGGCCTATCAAAGGAAAATGGTCCGATCACATGATTTCCGAGAACTTCTCCCCAAACGTTTAGGGACCAACGGTACTGGGAGTAAATATTTTGAGTACGACGAGGATTTACTGTGTCATAATAATGAAAATTGTGAGTGTTTACGAATCCGTTTTTGTGGAAAGTCGACTCATCACAGAACATCACATATTTAAAAAAGTCTTCATCTTCGTTTAATTGGTTTAGAGCCCACTGACAAAATTCCATTCTCACAGCATGATCCCTTTGACGAAGTTCTTGATGTAGCTGGGTATGATAAGGATGGTAATTGTATTTCTTCAATATCACATGCACTGACGCTAATTTCAGTTAAGCCACTTAATTTCTCTTGTGCTTGTAAGTGGATTTTCTTGCACAGAAGCCAAAACCAGAAATTCATTTTCTTCGTCAATTACGGGTTTTACGTAACTTTTTAAATTATAATTACTTAAGGACATTATTATTTAAAATGCATGTCTATGCTGTGCTGTCTACACCTCAACCAACTGCAGATAGTACTATTTCGCTGTCATTACAGCTCATCAGTGCAGTTTAGGTCTGGTGTAGACAACTCGGCATAGAACTGGTTTTGCTTATATACCAAAGCAATGGTATGATGTAAGTAAGAATTTAGGATGGCAATGCGATCTGTCAGCATTACACTGACATGATGACAAAGCCACCTAGCTGCCTTAACGGGAACTACTTCCTAAAGGAAGTGACCTGTAGCCTGACAAATTGGCATGCAACTGCATACTTCAATTTGACAGCAGGCCCCCACGGCACTTTTTGCTAACGGGCAAGAACCAACATACATTAAAATGCATGTCTATGCTGTGCTGTCTACACCTCAACCAACTGCAGATAGTACTATTTCGCTGTCATTACAGCTCATCAGTGCAGTTTAGGTCTGGTGTAGACAACTCGGCATAGAACTGGTTTTGCTTATATACCAAAGCAATGGTATGATGTAAGTAAGAATTTAGGATGGCAATGCGATCTGTCAGCATTACACTGACATGATGACAAAGCCACCTAGCTGCCTTAACGGGAACTACTTCCTAAAGGAAGTGACCTGTAGCCTGACAAATTGGCATGCAACTGCATACTTCAATTTGACAGCAGGCCCCCACGGCACTTTTTGCTAACGGGCAAGAACCAACATACATTAAAATGCATGTCTATGCTGTGCTGTCTACACCTCAACCAACTGCAGATAGTACTATTTCGCTGTCATTACAGCTCATCAGTGCAGTTTAGGTCCGGTGTAGACAACTCGGCATAGAACTGGTTTTTAGCAAAAAGTGCCGTGGGGGCCTGCTGTCAAATTGAAGTATGCAGTTGCATGCCAATTTGTCAGGCTACAGGTCACTTCCTTTAGGAAGTATTTCCCGTTAAGGCAGCTAGGTGGCTTTGTCATCATGTCAGTGTAATGCTGACAGATCGCATTGCCATCCTAAATTCTTGCTTACATCATACCATTGCTTTGGTATATAAGCAAAACCAGTTCTATGCCGAGTTGTCTACACCAGACCTAAACTGCACTGATGAGCTGTAATGACAGAGAAATAGTACTATCTGCAGTTGGTTGAGGTGTAGACAGCACAGCATAGACATGCATTTTAATGTATGTTGGTTCTTGCCCGTTAGCAAAAAGTGCCGTGGGGGCCTGCTGTCAAATTGAAGTATGCAGTTGCATGCCAATTTGTCAGGCTACAGGTCACTTCCTTTAGGAAGTATTTCCCGTTAAGGCAGCTAGGTGGCTTTGTCATCATGTCAGTGTAATGCTGACAGATCGCATTGCCATCCTAAATTCTTGCTTACATCATACCATTGCTTTGGTATATAAGCAAAACCAGTTCTATGCCGAGTTGTCTACACCAGACCTAAACTGCACTGATGAGCTGTAATGACAGAGAAATAGTACTATCTGCAGTTGGTTGAGGTGTAGACAGCACAGCATAGACATGCATTTTAATGTATGTTGGTTCTTGCCCGTTAGCAAAAAGTGCCGTGGGGGCCTGCTGTCAAATTGAAGTATGCAGTTGCATGCCAATTTGTCAGGCTACAGGTCACTTCCTTTAGGAAGTAGTTCCCGTTAAGGCAGCTAGGTGGCTTTGTCATCATGTCAGTGTAATGCTGACAGATCGCATTGCCATCCTAAATTCTTACTTACATCATACCATTGCTTTGGTATATAAGCAAAACCAGTTCTATGCCGAGTTGTCTACACCAGACCTAAACTGCACTGATGAGCTGTAATGACAGCGAAATAGTACTATCTGCAGTTGGTTGAGGTGTAGACAGCACAGCATAGACATGCATTTTAATGTATGTTGGTTCTTGCCCGTTAGCAAAAAGTGCCGTGGGGGCCTGCTGTCAAATTGAAGTATGCAGTTGCATGCCAATTTGTCAGGCTACAGGTCACTTCCTTTAGGAAGTAGTTCCCGTTAAGGCAGCTAGGTGGCTTTGTCATCATGTCAGTGTAATGCTGACAGATCGCATTGCCATCCTAAATTCTTACTGACATTATTATTTGTTAGTAATTAACCACTAAACACACTTAGAAACACACACAACAAATTGTTTAATATTTTCCATGGCTAACTTGACAATTTGTGTAAACATATATCTTTTGCAAAACAAATTTTAAAAATCGATTAGTTACACTAAAATTTCAAGAGTGTACTGCTGTTAAGATTTTATGTTGAAAAAAACAAAAAATAAAAACAAAACAATTGAGGGTCTATTTGCCTGATGCCTCAAAAAAGGTATCAAAGCAAACAAACCTAAATATGTCTTAAACCTTTAGAAATACAAAGAAATTGTAAAATAATCAAATTTTGCTTCTGATGACAAAAAGCAAAACTAAAACAAAAAAATTATTAACGTTTTTGTTTTAAAGATGCAGGAGCAAATTTTCAAAGCCTTCTTAGACTTTAACATTGTGTAATTCCAACAAAAAGTTAGAAAATAGCAAATATTTACAAAACCGTAAGAGGTAGACCCTAATATACCTTAATAAAATTAAAAGAGATTTAAATTGTGGTGTTGATAATGAAAATAAAAATATACCGTTCTATTTAAAAAAAATCAAGTTATCCATGATCAAATATTTCAAAATTATAATTTTCTTTTTAGGTAACCATTAGAGTTCAAATAAATTAATTAATATCGAAAATAAAGTCCATTTTATGCCCTATCTAACGCAAAAAAAACGAAGTCTTCTAATGTTTTTAGTTTCAGAGATTTCGAGCTTTTTCAGGCGCACTTCAAATGTCAATTTTAACAAAAAAATTAAAATATCTCCAAAACGGCACAAGACAGACCACATGTATGGTTAATAAACTTACCTTCATTTTTGACAAAGAATTCAAAAATTCAAAAATATACAGGGTGTTCCGTTTTAAAAAATAAAGTTGGTGGATGTCCAGGAAAATTGGGACACCCTGTATATGTGAAAATAATTTTAAAATGTAAAGGAAATAATTTGATTACGGTTTTGTTTAAAAAGTTTGTGAGTATCTTCAAATCCAACAGATCTATAAGGGAATTACGTTAGCTCTGGACACCCTGTATATACAAAGCTACTATGCAGCCCAAATATGTGGATTCACAGTTTAAAATAGATTAGGTTTTTAAATCTTAACATTGTACCGTAATAAGGTGGCAAATAAAATCGAATAACTCTTTAGACCGCATATTCCGAGATTTTCAGCTATGTAATAACATGGTTTTTTAGATTTGTAAAGTGTGCAGGCTGTGTAAGGGGATGTCTCCGTCATTGTGTTTCTAATTAAGAGAAGCGATAAATACGGTTAGGTATGAAAGCAAGTACTTTGTGGCAGTTAAAAAATCATAATCATAAATTATGGGGGAGAGTTAGTTTTTATACCTCAATATTCGGGAGCGGGAGAGAGAACGTTAAAACAAGAGTCGAACGCTTGGCCAAGCCGCAATAGTATTTTCTGTTTCACCTCTATAGATTTTGTCACAAGAAATAAATATGTTTGTAAATTATACATTGCTAGAGTTCCGTACGATGCCCAATTATCAATTAATTGGAGAAGTAGAGGTATTTGAAAATTGTGAGTTAAATATAAGACGATCTCTTTGGGGAAAATGGCTGAAGAAGATATTATATATGCTTTCTGAGGGTGTAATTTGTGACCAAAAATGCTTAAAATACAGAAGTATTTTCGTTGGGTAGATCCCCTTAACAATGATATTTTCAGAATTATACCTAAAAATAATGTAGAAGCGGCAATCAAAATAGTTTCTATTGGAACCAGAAATCACAAAGAAAGCAATATAAATAATTCAAAAAATAACATCTTGGCTAAATTTCCAGAACCAGATTAATTACTCATCATTAATTATTTTACGCACCTACATAAAAAACATAGATGAATGGTTTTAATATTTAAAAAAAGCTGTGTTCATTTTTAACTCAATTGTCAGAATTTTTACCTGTTTTTCTTTCCAAAATTTTGTACCTGAGTCCAACATTCATATAATGGTGTTGTTTTAATAATAATAATAAGTGTTTTATATTAAGTGCATTCCGATAATTATAACAGTATTGAAGAAGGTTAATTTTTATTGCAGAACAGAAAAAATGTTATTTCAACATAGGTCTGCAATATTTTTGTTTTAGAGATAGAGGGCGCTGCAAGTCTATAAATTATTATTTATTCGTACTGAAAATATATGAATTAAATTTAATTAAAATAAATCAAATAAGCTTATTGGGTTGTATACATAACAAATCACTATCACACCAGGTGAGTACTTGCTACCAATAGATAAGTTGTGTGGGGCTTCAGTGCCATTTTTGTAAAATCGTCTAGTAGGTATAATAATGTCCAAAATTAAATTTAGACCCATACTTCAAGAAAGCATTGAATATTGAACAAAAAGTAGGTTTTGAAAGAAAATAGTATAATAACACAAATTGAGTTATAGCAGAAAAACTGTCATCTAAATACTTTCAATATTAAATAACTTAATATCTTATTTTATCTAACTTAAACATTAAATACTCAGTTCTTTGCTGTAAATTCTATGATTTATCAGTATAAAGTGTAATATTTCCTATTTTTAACAAAATATCTTAGTATTATCTAAAATAAAATCTTAGCCGGTGAAAAAACTTAACAAGAAAAGTAGATTTTAAGTACCTCTACGAACAATTACAACGCATACTAAGTATATCATCTGACTGTTAAACTTAAAACATTCTGCCTCCCTGAAGCGAAGGAAATGCACGTTACATTAAAAATAAATATATTGTGTAGACTTGCAAAAAATAACGTTGAATATAATATATAAACACTGTTGAAGCCATGCTTCTAAAAGACGTTTTGGGTGTGCAACAGGTGCCCCATGTTTTCTACCTGTACCTATTTATTACGGAACCGCTTTGATGGTTTACTGTCGACAACTTTTCCCAGTTCTGCTAACTTACCTATATACTTTGTATTCCACTAGGTGGTCAGGTGCGTTTTAAAACCGTAATAGATCCGACCGACTATGACTCACCACGGTGTCTTCGTCACAGGTGTACCAGAAATTAGTTTAGAGCTTCGACGTACGAAAGCGTGAATGACCCATTGTAAGAAATCTTTACACCCGAACATATTATTATTCTTTGCTACAAGTTAGTGTATAAAAATGTACTATAATATTGTTTTGTATTTGATGCAGTATTTGATTAATCCATTTGTTCACTGTAATTATTACAATTCCTATAATTTGAGTGTTGTCCTCGAGCATATAAGTTTTTATTATTTGTTGGGGAGGTACCCACTTATTTAATATTTAGTTTTATAGATTAAGTAAATATCAAAATTATGTGCATTTTTAAGGCAGAAGTTTAATTAATAACAATATTTAAACAGTGTATTTATGTCGGTGACTGTATTGGTCTCTCTGTTATGGTTCACCATGCATTATTCAATTAGTTTTTCTAGATTCTACATTAAAAAAAAAATTCGAAAATAATTTATTTCATTGAGCTATTCGAACTGCATAAAACACTGAAATATCAATAAATTAAAGTTTAGGCGCAATAAACATTATAATTTTTTTAAATATTATTATATATGGAGAGATAACCGAATGACTTTGATTTACAATGCAAAACGTTATTTGAATATTACCTATACTATAAAATAGTTTTTGTTGTACAATATTACGAAAAATATACTTTTTGGTGAAAAAACTACGCCAAAAGTAAGAAATATGAAAAGTTGAGATAAATATAAAAATAATTCACATAAGTACCAGCATTTTACGTCAGTTTGCAGTTCAATAAAGATTCTTTAGACCTAGAAATCCTTAGTAAAGTATATCATTTGTCTGCAACACCCGATTGGTATTATAACTACGTGAGTGATTTACATACTCGTAATTTTTAAGGTTTTTCGAAACAACTAAAAAATGCGTTTGTGTGATAAAGTGATTTATTGTCATAGGTTTAAGAATAAATTGTTTTTGCTATGTTGGTCTTAGTTCCGAATCTTGTGCTATTTTTAATTTCTCTCATTTTCTTTTACTAACTGACATTAACAATTTAACGACAATGCATATATTGCCTGAGCTGTTTCGAATATTATGAATTGTTATTGGCAACACAACTGCATTATACAATTATCACAACCATTATAATATGTGTAGTAACACAGCAATATCCCAAACTTTTATTGCGCAGTTTAGGTATCTAAGTTGCTTTGCCAATTAGATAGGCATACCACGCCTAATGTTTTATTGGTTTTGCATAAACCAACATAAAATTGAGCCAATCCCACTGGAAAAGTGCAATCATATTTGCACGCATTATGTTTTTAAAACTTAATCAATCTACCGATGTGGATGGGTAGGCGGATCGTCCTGTTCAGTTTATCGATCGCCGAATTTCTGCAGAACCAATTCTCGGAAATCTGGGGTAGAACGAGAAGGAAATGTCAAGGGATCACGTTCCATTGTATACAGGGATGCTCATTGTACCACACGCAGATAATAAAATGATACGGAAATAATTTTTTACTATAACTAGGTAAAAAAATCCAAAATGGCAGTAGAATCTCAAACAAGTGTAGTTAATGCAAATGTAATACGTATTCAGGCCCGTAGATAGAGGTGGATCACTATCCTATTTAACACAATAAATACCTACTTAATCAAAATTTTAAAAATCCGATACATTTACTTTTAAAGTTTCCAATCAATCTTATCCTGACATTGCAATTACAGTTTTTGTAGACGTGTTTTTTTAATAAAGATGCAATTTTTTTACTTTGTACTTTTATACAAATGAAATAAGGTTGCCCCCTCTGAAATGAAAACCTGGCTAACGTCTAAATTGTTATTTCTAGTCTACAGCACAAATATCTTATGCCAAATAAGATTTCAATGTGCGAAACTGCGAACTTACACTTAGCTTCCTATATTTAAAACCATTAACATATATACTGGCTGAAGCATGTATATGTGTACTTAACATCCATATCAAAAACGAAAGTTTAACGCTTATAACGTGAATATGTGCCCTGGTTCCATACAGAATCGTATTTTTCTATCAGAAGTGCTAAACATGGACACGCTATACTAAAGAAGTGCTTCAGGCAGCAAGAAAATACCTAATTGATATACATACATATATATAGGTACTAGTATGGTCTTTTTTCAAGGGAAGTAAGAATCAGTCAAGTTTCGAATACCTTTTGACAAATGGTTATACCCTAATTGATTAAAAACTTTTCTTCGCCATCAAAAATGCAATAATGATAATCAATGTTTGTCCAAATTAAAAAATATATACATTTGTCTGGGCCTACCTATAAGGTTTCGACGCCCAACCTTTACGAATACAGCCCTGAATATGTCTCGAACGAGCTTGGAAGAAACGTCGGTAGAAGACAGCAGAAGCGAGACGCGGTTCCAACCCGGAAGCATAGAAGGTTTGGACTAATAAATAATGATATAATATTTTTGTAATAACAGGAACTATTATGATATATTTAAATAGATATATCACACGTTTTACAATAATTGTTATTGGTATTTTAGCGGCCTGTGATTACTCTTGTACACATACTGGAGACTTATCGGATAACCGTAAACACCATAGATGTATATAGGTAAACTTTTAATTCTTTGGTAAACACCATTGCTGCTACGAGTTATATGCATACCATGTATACATATAAACGTCAAATACGTGACATTTTTCCTGGTTTTACTCAATCTTACAATCACTAAAAATGGAATACACTACCGCAACGTCCGCCATATTGGGAGTAAAAGTTTTGGCGAGAACATTCAAATTTCGCAATGTTAATTTTACTTAGATTGAAATTAGAACAAGACCAAGATCAATAATGAAAATTGAAAACCCATTACTGATCAAGGTATAGAAAAACTAACATTGCGAAATTTTAATGTTCTCGCCAAAACTTTTACTCCCAATATGGCGGACGTTGCTGCGCTGTATTCCATTTAGTGACTGTAGTCCGTCTCTAATTCTGGCGACACCAGACAGTCATTAATGTAACTCATTCCATCAAACTGTATTAGTATTAGGGTAACAGTGACCATTCTTGTTTACTTATATTTTTATTTCTGGTATCACAATCAGAAATTAAACTTGGCAACACCGCTAGTGGTGGTGTATCGTAGTGTCAGTCACTGTCAAAATTCTGTTATGATTCTGTCAAATGTAAAGTTATTTAGCAATCTGTAGGTTATGAATTTGTTATTAAATATAAAGTATGATATAAAGTAACTTATTTTGTGACACATACCTGTTTGCGTATGTATAGAAACATAAATATGAAAGTAACACTGAATACTCGTCTAATTCAAACATCGGATTACTGAGTATTGGAAGACATTTAGTGATTAATTTGAATGAATATTAGGTACTTACAGCATTCATATTTTTATTTCTTATCGCAATATTAAAATGTTTAATTTTTTCAGTATAAAATTTGAACAGAAAAGTACATAGCCCCCTTTTTTACTATGGAATCATTTTTATCGTATCTGCACAAAATAAAACGTACTCTAGTAAGTCAAAATATTGTTCACTTCACTACTTATGTATATAGTATTTTATAAGCTCATATTTTTATGCATTTTGTAGGCAGGTCATATTCCACCTGGAACAACTTTTCATGTTGTATTGGGTAATGAATCATGTGATCTAGATTCAGCTGCGTGTACTGTAGCCTTAGCATATTTACTAGCAAATATATATCAGTCAAAGAAAGAAATCATAGTAATCCCCATACTAAATGTTTCTAAGGAAGAGTTTCCATTAAGAACAGAAGTTTCTTATGTATTTTCTGAATTAAAGATTGCAGATGAATGTTTAATATTTTGGTAAATTATCATGAAGAAGTATATAAGTACATTTACCATCACCTTTATTTTAGGGAAGATGTCAATCTGCTAGAGATTAAAAGGAACCATAATTTGTATGTTCATATCGTGGACCATCATGTTTTGCCCGAAAAATATAAATTTCTAATAGAAAATGTGATTCAGATTATTGACCATCGCCCACGAGATCAGAAGGGTATGTCTTTATATAACAAAGATATTACCATTAATATAAAGGATGTCGGATCATGTGCAACACTAATTGCAGAAGAAATGTACGGATCCCTTAAAGAGTGCCTTTTCAAAGAATTGGCTACACTGTTATATTGTAAGTAAAACTACATTTACATAAACAGACTAAAAAAAATAATTTTGTGTTAAAAATTCTCTTATTATTGAAAAATTTTATTAACTACACGATAAAATGATAATGGTGGTGGTTTTTATGTAGAGTACTGTTGAATTAGACATTAAAAATTATGCCACTTTTTCTTACAAATATATATAACAAGAATCTGCTTTAAACAGCGTAACAAATTTATGATATAAGTAAACTCTGAAAAATTTGCAGTTTGAACTACAAAAAAATATTCTTTTTACCTATACAGTTTGCTACTCTGTCATGACATTCCTACACATTACAGTGAATGTGCTACCTATGGAAAATTATATATAATTCTTAATAGCATTCAGACTACAAATAATGGCAAATTGCAGCGACCATCATTTTTATATTTATATTTTTAAATCTTCCCGCTAAAGAAAATCATGGTTATTTGACAACACTGCTGCAGGTTTCAACAATTTGCTATATTTGCAGTTCTGCGATCTTTTAGCATGCACGACTAAGCAACCCACATTTATTTTTAATTACTGCCTCAATTCTTCACAGCATCATATCAAATAAGTCTTAAGCATCTTTGGGTTCACCCCTTTTATGCAGTTTTTCTTTTATTTCTTGGATCGTTGCTGCACGACTATGAGCGACTAATCTGGACTACTGTTAATAAAATGTAGTTTCATTTACAACCTTCAGCGTCATAACATGACTGAAACTGGAAAATTTACCTCAAGCCTTCTTCATGATACGCTTCACATTCACGTCTAATGACTGCTTTATATTGAGACTCATCACACCAGTGAACCCGATTTCACTGCTCAAGAAACGAACTTTTATGTTCTTTAGCCCATTTTAATATATCGTTTTATTTTGATGTCGGTAATGATTTTTCGTTGGCCTAAAAAAAATAAGTACTTTTTTATAATTTTTCACTAGTAGAGTAGCAATAATGATCTCAATCCCAAGTTTTGGGCTTCTCTAAGCATGTTTAGACTTGGAACATGTTTTCCAATTGCTTGACTCAATAATACCCTGATTTTTCCATAGATAGCACATTTAGAACAATAGATTGAAATTTTTCATCAATCAACTAAATTCTGAATAGGTGTAAAGAAATTATTTGTTTTCCTTCAATGGCAGAAAATCCATAAGTAATATACATATAATTATATTTTGTGTTTTAAAAATAAGATGAGTATCTTTATTCTAAATGATAGTAAAGGTGTCAAATAATAATATTAGGATATGTAGGTATGCATTATTTCAATAAAAAAAAACAATTATTTACTCCTTATTCCAAACTCAAAAAAAATATTTATGTTATTTTACTTCAAAGAAACTATTTAGTAATGTAAAAACATATCAGTTTTTATTGACATATTGGTAATTTACACAAAAATTAAATAAATGCATTCCTACAAAAGCATATTAAATATGATGGCTGTATATGTGTATGCTATGTTTACTGATGCTTATCATTCTCTGACTAAACTATCTCGAGTGGGTAGATGGGTAAAGCTAAAAGTTGGCTTATGCCTTTAAAAAGTAAAAAGCACGAGGGCGAATCATCACTGCATAATTGGTCCATAGTGTCTCTAACCAGGAACAGTTGTAATAAAAGGAATCTTGCTCATTTAGAAATAATAAATATGGTTTGGGCGTGGGTGGGCAAAAGTGTGACGTTGTGTTTTGGCTTTAAGTCTGTACAGTAATAAATAAAAAGACATGTTGCTGTATTGGTTTTAATTGGGTATTATCACTTTTTTTAAAAACTACGTAAAATTAATCTTGAAGTGCATATATATCGTACGCCATGTTAAAAAAACAAAAAAAAATATTTGTAGGTAGAGAAATTCAGGTCTGAAATTCGAATCTTAGGAGTCACCGCCAAAACGCTTCTGTCCAAGGTTATTCAACTCGTGACGTCAAGTGTCATGTAAACATTACCGAGGAGCGTGCTGTTTAATGGTTGTAGTATCATTCTTGTATTGGAAAAGCTTTTGTGTGGTATTTATTGAAAGGACGGTGTAAGGGGTAGCACCAAAAAGTGATTTGTGTAGTTTTACAAACATCTATTATGTATGGAAAACAAAACAGGTGTTGTTTTTTACATAGTTATAAAAGTACTTCAGTCAGTACATCTAACAAAACTTTTGTAACCGTTCCTCGAGATTATCAAAGTAGAAAAAGTTGTTTAAGGCCCCTAGACGCCATATGCCGAAATCGCAAAGTTTTGTTTTTCTGTTGTGAAGATCATCTTATTTCTTACTGTAAGTTTTATTATTCTTTTTGGGGTTATAGGTGTTTACCATTCTGTTATAGCTTAAAGAGGATATGAAAAATTATATGCGTTTTAAGTTGATAGAGGGAAATGTTATAATAACGACGTTGTTCCCCATAATATTCGACTGTTAGCCAGACTGGAAACGAGCCGCAAGAGCCCCGAAAATAAATGGCAATTTGTATTTATTTTGACCTCTAAAATAAATGTCAAGTTTAGGGAACATTTTTGATTCTCACATTTTTATGTTTACAAATAGTATGTTTCCAACAACCCACTGTGATCGAATTATCAATGCTACGTTAATTTGATAAAAAGTTCACTTATGCTGTTGCTTTTACGTTCCTCATCTCCGCCGCGTTGAACCGCTCGTCGCTGTACACAAATTCCATAATAATGAACATGGCTTCAGAAGTCATAACTCATAAGTATTTCACTTGTTCTTTGCGTATTTTAATTCGCTTGTCACAAAATGAACGCAAACAACAAACTGATGAATTGACGGGCTGAGACTGACGCGTGACGCGCTGACCCCAGATGTAAACAAGCGGCCATTTACAAGACACCTGACGTCACGGTCAATATGTTCGCGTTTTGGCGGTCTCTTTAAATATTCACATTTTTGATATTAAAAATACATCTTACGATCCATTTTTTAAAATTTATAAGCTGTCACAGCTGTTTTGTGGATTATATGCTACCTATTAATATGCAATTTAATAAAATATAAATACGTGGCAAATACCCAATTAGGTTGAAAGAAAAAACTGATGTTGAACATCTGGATGCAAGCACAAATGAATTTAATAATGTATTTAAATATCAAGCAAATTTGCATTGTGAGAATTTTGACTTAAAAAAAATTAATTCGTGCCTTTTTTATGAGTGAAGCAAAAACTAATTTTATATGAACAATTTCGCAGTCTATCCCAAAGGTCTGAAAAGTTGAATTAGTATAACAGTAGCAATTGTTAACGAAGAACTCAGCATCTCGAAAACTACTTATTTTAGATCCATGATGTACTAAGAAAACATTTATGATTCCTTCAGAAATCAAAGTCATGTTTACTTGAACTTTCTTATTTTAATAGTAATAGAAATATGAAATTTTATGTAGAAAATGTAATATGATAATTTTTCTTAAAAAGTATTTAGCATTTTAATTTATGAATCTTTGCAATATCTGTATTTCATTTATTTATAGGATTACAGACACTACAGAATGGTGAAGTACCCTGTATGACAACTATATTAAATTCAATGTATTACATAAACATATTTCTACTCACTAGTTCTAGTTGCACTATCTTTAATGGACTTCACTCATAATGTGCTGGACACAATTTTAGCAGATGTTTTGTTTTCATTTTAAGTTTTTCATTGTGTTACTAAATTTTGGATTGTCTGCTGCTAATAGTAAAGTGAGTAGTTTATGTTTACTCTTGCTATATAGCAATATCGTCAAATTTATATCCTACTGCGTAGGTGTTTAAATTTCTAATACTTTTAGAGTATTACACTTCATAAAACAAATCATTCAGTATTAAATAATCCTGTATATTAACTGTCTAAAAGATAAGTTGTGTTTCATTAATTTTTATTTCCCTCAAATCTTTCTGATTATTATCTCAAACATTTGGTGGCAACTTCAATAAAAGAATGTTCAAGATCCCGGCTCCAATGTCATTGGTCATTGATGGTACAATATTGTGAGCATATGGCAGCAGAACATCATCAACAATATTCTTTTTTTGATCCAGGATGTGTAATTATGATCTGTTTTTACTTTGCTGAATGCATTTCCTATTGCCATTAGTCTAGCCATGTTTTTCACCATGTTATGTTTCCATGGCACACCTTGTCTAAATTAATAATATGTCATTATGCCTGATTCATCTAAATATTGTGCTTATAACCACTATCGAATCTTAAGAGACTTCATGATTAGACATCCTTTTTTTGTTTTGTTGTTGTGCCCCACCTTGTTCTAATAGGTGTTACTCCCAAATATTAAAAAATACTAATGATTTTTTTAATACACGAGATATTGTCTCAAAACTTGCAAACAACTGAGGCAAGGTGACAGAATTGCTATAGCTAAGAAGCCATTTGGATATTTCTTATTTACAGCACAAAGCCAGAACAATGGTTAATGGGCTAACAACAGAAGAAGCTGCATATACCTAAAAAATTGTATTGCCTGTGTATTTTTTTACATTATGAAAGGATGGCATAGTTCATACATATTTCAACATCAGAACTTTGATATATTTTCGCATCTGCTTTAGCTTGTAATATTTATACACATAGTTGTTTTCCTAAATGACCGATAATTTAAATGGCAAGCATTTTATGTGATTATTGCATATTTCTTATTTTATTTCAGATACTATAATATATGACACAGTAGGACTGGTACCAAAGAATGGAAGGACTACAGAACTAGATGTATGTCTATCAGAAACATTACAAGAGGACTTTTGCTTAAAGGAAGATAAAAAGCACATTTTTGAAAGATTGTGGTCTGCTCATTGTGATGTTTCTCATTTGACACCTGCACAAATACTGATTCGTGATTTAAAAATTGTATTTGATATACCTATTCCTGGTCTACCATTTCTAGTAGAGAATTTTTTGAAATTGACTAATGCCCTGCAAGCTGTTGAGTCACTTTTGAGCACACACAATGCCACGGTGGCAGTTTTAATAGGTTTGGAAGCTAATGGTGATGTGAAACGGGACATAGCAATTTATTGTCAAGATGATAACAATAAATTAGTGCAAACGATACTAGATAAATTTAAAAATGACCCTAGGGCAATAGAACTTGATTTGATTCCATCTGCTACAAGTTACCCAAATTTAATACACTTTCAGCAACGAAACATTAAAAAAACTCGGAAACACATTATACCAATTATTATAGATGCTGTAACGAGTATAAATTAACAATAAAATTTTAGAAAGACAAAGTCTTTGTAGTTCAAGACGATCTACTTTCCACACACAAATAAGTTAAACGACAGAATGGTATCAGCTTATAGTAGCAATCATCTACTTCATTTACCCATTTTGTGTAAATAGCTTTTGTGACTGTTATAAGCTGAAATCATTGCTTTAAATTTTAAAATTAAACATGGTTACAATTTTATGTAACCACAGTCAAATCCAACTACCTCTGTAAATAAGTACGTATGGATGTAGATTGTATTTCTATTTCCAATGTTTTCATTGCATTTGTAAATATTTCTTAACCAAAATATATTCAATGGTAGGCCCGATAAATACCTTCATAGGATTACAAAAAATTATTTTTCATTTCCATGAATTGCGAATTATAATTAATGTAATGTAATGTTGTTATCAAACATCTCTCTCTAAAATGTGATGTTGCAATATGGGCCTGAACAACTAAATTGTGCATAATGATTTTTCCCACCAAGGTAGGTTTGACTCTTCCTTTACTTATTTTTGCATTTAGTTAAGTGTTAACGATGTTATAACTGCCTTAATTGTCCTATAGGTACTGCAAAAGTTCAGCCATTAATGTTTAGATTTTAACTATATTATAACATTCCGAGTAATAATCTGAACGGTTCAGAGTACCTAGTGTGTGTTGGCAATAGGGTTGTAGCCCTTGACAGCAAATCGTGTTATGATTTAAAAGTGCCACGCTTTGTGTTTTTGTAAATTGTGAAGTTCTTTTTTGTGTTTAATTATACGAAAATGCCTGTTACGCGCCTTGCGCTTGGCTACGGAAGTCAGTCACAGTTAGCATAGAGCGGTGCACATGAATCAGCCGACACTTAAATCAACCGACACATGAACCAACCGACAAAGTTACTAAAAGTCAGTGGTACCCAACAAGTTAGGAATGAAGCGTTGTCGGCAACCAACTATGCAGCTACGTTAAAAATGTAATGGCATTGAGTGCTTTATTACTTAAAATTTAATTTTGATTAAGAATAATGGTCGGAACTTGTTGAATGTTCAAGCTTCAGAAGTAGGGGGTATTCGACCTTTTGGTTTAATAAAATTAAGTGAACTCTTTTTCCATAGCCAAGCTTTCGTCTTTATTTAAGACATCATCAGGGCTTCTACAATAAATTTACAATGGTGTAAGAATATGATAACGATAGGTTTTACGTAAATATTACCGAAAGTGCGATTAATTTAAAGAAGTCTAAAGCTTAAACTTTAATTATTATATATCTGTCACATGTGGTTCTAAATAGTTTGGCTAACATCTAATATGTTGCACACATGTTTATATAACCTTTATTCGGGCAAAACTTGTTAAAAAAATAAATACAATGTTAAGTGTTGTTAAGTAATGCCCTTGATTATAATATAAATAATAATAAATAAACTCAATGGTAATACATTCAAATATTAAAAAGTAATCAAATCTAATTATTGATACACAGTGTCTGTCATGTGTACTTCTTACAAAATTCAATCAAAGTTATAAGATTTACAATTAGGAATAAAGAAAACCATGATTAGTTGTTCAAACATTTATTAACAAAGCTGCTGTTGAAAAAAGACGAATAAGATAATGCAATTTTTCAATTAATACATATATATCAAATGATAAACTTAAAAATATGAGTAACACAAACGACAGTCCACACTAAAGGTCCACACTGTCGTTTGTGTTACTTATGACCACACGGTCATAAGTGACAAAATTGTTTAATAGGCATTATCGTGTTAAACTTTTTTTAATGATGCTAGCTTCATCATGTAGTTAAATATGAATATTATAAAGCCACTGAAAAAGTAATGGCCTTAATTATACCTACCCTGGAAGCATTGGAAGAAAATTTTATACATTTCGGTTTAGGAACATCCTTATTTAGTCCTTTAGTTGTTTAAATACATACTTAAACTCGCCGTGTTTATATTTCAATGTCATTCCAAATGTTGTTTTTGTTAAAATTCGTTTGTGCAGCTAAATATGTTTTTGAATATTAAAAATTTATTTATTATCTTAGACGTTACTTGTGTTATTACATTTTTAAGGTTACTCCTTCACCTACAAGTAGTTTTTAGTTTAAAGATTCAATGGCTTTTCCGGAAAGTACATTTACTGAACATCGCGATAATTGTGTGTTTGCCATGTATTTATATTTTATTAAATTGCATATTAATAGGTAGCATCTAATCCACAAAACAGCTGTGACAGCTTATAAATTAGAAAAAATGGATCGTAAGATGCATTTTTAATATTAAAAATATGAATATTTAAAGGGACCGCCAAAACGCGAACATATTGGGCGTGACGTCAGGTGTCTTGTAAATGGCCGCTTGTTTACATCTGGGGTCAGCGCGTCACGCGTCAGCCTCAGCCCGTCAATTTATCAGTTTGTTGTTTGCGTTCATTTTGTGACAAGCGAATTAAAATACGCCAAGAAAAAGTGAAATACTTATGAGTTCTGACTTCTGAAGGCATGTTCATTGTAATGGAATTTGTGTACAGCGACGAGCGGTTCAACGCGGCGGAGATGAACGTAAAAGCAAAAGCATAAGTGAACTTTTTATCAAATTAACGTAGCATTGATAATTTGATCACAGTGGGTTGTTGGAAACATACTATTTGTAAACATAAAAATGTAAGAATCAAAAATGTACTCTAAACTTGACATTTATTTTAGAGGCCAAAATAAATATAAATTGCTATTTATTTTCCGGGCTATTGCGGCTCATT
This sequence comes from Rhyzopertha dominica, assembly GCA_025024175.1. NCBI lineage: Eukaryota > Metazoa > Arthropoda > Insecta > Coleoptera > Bostrichidae > Rhyzopertha > Rhyzopertha dominica. The sequence continues at coordinate 22,364,442 of QCXZ01000003.1, forward strand.
TCCGGTCTGGCTAACAGTCGAATATATGGGGAACAACGTCGTTCTTTATTATAACATTTCCCTTTATCAACTTGAAACGCATATAATTTTTCATATCCTATTCAAGCTATAACAAAATGGAAACTGAATGGTAAACAATTATAACCCCAAAAAGAATAATAAAACTTACAGTAAGAATTAAGATGATCTTCACAACAGAAAAACAGACTTTGCGATTTCGGCATATCACGTGTAGGGGCCTTAAACAACTTTTTCATACGTTGATAATCTTGAGGAACGGTTACAAAAATTTTGTTAGCTGTACTGATTGAAGTACTTTTATAACCATGTACAAAATAACACTTGTTTTGTTTTCGATACATAATAGATGCTTGTGAAACTACACATATCACTTTTTGGTGCTACCTCTTACACCGTCCTTTCAATAAACACCACACAAAAGCTTTTCCAATACAAGAATGATACTACACCATTAAACAGCACGCTCCTCGGTAATGTTTACGTGACACTTGACGTCACGAGTTGAATAACCTTGGATAGAAGCGTTTTGGCGGTAACTTCTAAGATTCGAATTTCAGACCTGAAATTCTCTACCTACAAATATTTTTTTGTTTTTTTTTAACATGGCGTACGATATATATGCACTTCAAGATTCATTTTACGTAATTTTCAAAAAAAGTGATAATACCCAATTCAAAATACACGTGTACATGTCTTCTTGCCTATTCCATATTTTGCTGTTTACACCAACTATGAAGTACCACTGGAAATCACCAGATCCACCACGTCAATTCCCCCAGATAAAAATGCATAACCTATATTTGCCGGTTGATTCATAAAATTCATATGGACCATATGGACTCTAACGAAGCAACTGTTTCCAGAATGCCTAGGAGGATGCCGTATTAATGTGAATGCATCGTCTCTAATATAACTAGTTTGACCAATTGTGCCATTTAGTGGTCGTCTTCGCTTCTCATTTGCTATAATGAAGCAACTGTTTGCAGAATGCATAAGAAGATGCCGTATTAAAGTGAATGCATCGTCTCTAATAATGTTAGTTTGACCAATTGTGCCTTTTAGTGGTCGTCTTCGCTACCCATTTGCTATAATGAAGCAACTGTTTCCAGAATGCATAAGAGGATGCCGTATTAAAGTGAATGCATTGTGTCTAATATTGTTAGTTTGACCAGATTGTGTCCTTTAAAGGTCGTCTTCGCTTCTGATCTGCTATAATGAAGCAACTGTTTCCAGAATGCATAAGAGGTTGCCGTACTAAAGTGAATGCATCGTCTCTAATATTGCTAGTTTAACCAATTGTGTCTTTATGGTCGTCTTCGTTTCCGATTTGCTATAATGAAGCATCTGTTTCCAGATTTCATGAGAGGTGCACATGGCTACTAAAAGAGTATATGGGAGTTCTGTGTTAAGCGGACCGATTTTGTGACGTAGACGTCGAGAGAGATAGCGCTACATGCCGGCCTGTTATTATGAACGGCCTAGCATATTCGGTCGTTCTTCCTTCCCAAAGGTCGCTCGCGGTTGCTCAATCGAGTCCATGACGAATCCCGGAATGTCGAACCAAGGAAATCGTCGAACCACCGAACATTCTGTTTGTACGCGACTGACGAACTCGGGAAAGTCGAACGAGAGAAAAGATTAAGCCAGTGGTACTTACACCTATTTTAGTATATTATATGCAACCAAATATGCAGTAATGCATAGTAACAGTATTATAAACACGTGTAGAAGATATAATAAAATATGAAGACTTGACATTAGTAGATAATAGTGAAGTTAATATACTCACCGAAAAAAATTAGGTTGTATAGAATGACTAAGCATGCCTAAAAGGTCATTATAATTATATTATGCAAATTTTTTTATTGACGATTATGGTCAAAACTAATTACACATACAACATAACATAATGTATAAATCATTGTAGAATGCATGCAGAAAGTAATAGGTCTGCCTTTTGTATTTTGTCAATATTTGAAAACGCTCTCTAAAACCATTCAGAATAGTAATACAAAATACTCATTACTTACCTTTTATTTAATCGGAAATATAGGTATTTGCTTCCAAGGTAATTAACTTATTTTATTCTTAATGGGACGAACTATATTTTGTCAAGTCATCAAATTATAGCAAAAATCTGAAGCAATATAGATATATTACGCTTGCATTTTTAAAGCCAACTTAAAGGTGATCGAAATACTGTCAGCAATTTCATTGTATAAGACAACAAACAGCCACTTAGCTACACAAAAATTAATGCACTTAATGTAACATTGCAAGCTTCTAAAATGAAAAGCAATGAAAAGAAAGGTTTTCATGAAGTTTGTCACACATTCTTGCAAGCAGCACGTAACCTTTACACTTCTTGCACAAATTGTTTATGTAAGTAAATATTATAACAATCTTACATCATTACATCATGACATGATATAATAATTTTAGATACAGCATAGTATTTCATAACATTTATTTATGTACGGTATGAAAAATCGAAAGAATATAAACACAATACTATGGTGGTATTGATGATTACAGACACAGTGTAAGCACGGTTGCATAAGCTAGACATTGATTCGTACAACGGTTGAGATACCGCTGGTATGTAACTAATTTCACTTCTTTCCATGATTCGACGTTTTCTGCGTTCGTCGGTGCCGGTTTCGCTAGTTCGTAATTCCTTGGTTCGACATTCCGGGATTCGTGAGGATACCGTTCAATCGTCGATTCCGAACTTCGTATCTGTATCAGTCCAGTATCATACAAGTCTCTTGTAGCGTTCTAAATGAACTAATTTATTTTATTCTGACGAATTAGATCGTTCAATGTGGCGCAACTGTATAGTACACTTCGTTCGTTCGTTCACGAAGTGCACACCTCCACTCTATCTGTTGCTATATGTGACTGACTTCCATAGCCAAACACATGGCGCTTAATAGGCATTTTAGTTTAAAAAACACTAATAATATCTTAAAAAAGCACAAAAAGAACTTCACAATTTACAAAAACAAAGCGTGGCACTTTTAAATCATAAAGCTGTTTGCTCTAATATCCGTTAACACAGATGCGCTTATGCGCATGTGCAAACAATAAATTTGCTAGTACCACTGTCTTCGTTAAAATGGCGCTGCCAGTGGAAACTTGGTACATTAAATTCAAAGCATGCAAAACCTTTATTTTATGATATAAAATGTTATATACTTTTACAGGTTATCAATAGTGTAACATTTTAGTACACTGTGTTTTTAAGTAACAATTACCTTTTTTATTAAATATTTCTAAAACATTGTTACGAAATATATTTTTTCATATATTAAATAAATATTTATTTACTAATATTTTGGAAAAAATATTGTATAAATATTTGACAAAAACATCTTTTTCGAAATGATATTTAAATATAATGAGTAAATTTAAATATTACGAGATATTTCAATATTATATGAACATTTATTAATTATTTTGTGCTACTAGGGTCGTTGTACTAAACTCCAATTATTGGTTCCAAAAACCAGGGTAGTAAAAGCTGTGTACAGAATTGCTTTTCGCCAGCCAGAGAAATATAGTGGGGAGAACACGCATAGGCCGACTGCGCATCCCAATTCAGCTGGGACACTGTAATGGTCGCCATATTGTCCACAGAAACGTCAAAAATCAGACTGTGTTGTCAAATGGCAGTACTTTTTTTGAATTAAAAGAACTTTATGGATACCTATAAAAATGAAAAATTTATGTAAACTTATTTTGCAGTGTAAAAGGTACTAGATATTATTTAAAAATATATAATTATAACAAATAATTACTTTCAAAAATTTATTAAGGATTCTAATATTTACTTATGCAGGGAGACATCTTGCGACTTCGAACGTTTATTCGATGAACACTCTAACTATACAACTCATAACTAAAATTAATGAAACCACAAAATAAAACTAAGAAATAAGTCGTGCAAGCAGAAAACAAAATCACAATCACAATAACTAACGCCACGAGACACGCAATCATGCCTATTCTGTAACCTCAAATCGAATAGGAATGCTTCAGATCGGATCGGAATGGACCGGTCGAAATCGGAATCGTAGAAATTCGTATTCAGTAACTCTCCTAATTCCGATCGTCGGAATTACTTGCTCGGAATGGTATCCGACAAGCCTAGCGCTGTCGAATTGCCGTTCCGACTATCGGAATGACATTCGCGCATGATCAGATCGCAGTTGAAACGGTTGAAACTTCGGTAACGTTTTTGGTAACTGTAAGTTGTTCCCTGGTTCTGGATACTGTCGAAAATAAAAAGCGGCTCAAATTCAATAAACTAAAACATGGACGTGATACTCCAAGGTGTTGTTTTCGGCGATGAAGTAGCTAACGCTCTAGAAAGGTAAGTTAATAATAAAAATTATAGTAATACCAACGAATTAAGTTTATCCATTTTCAACTTTTTACTACAGGCATATATTTAACTTGGAAAGAAGGTTCTTAAAGACAGAAGCAACCCTTTTGAAATGCCATAGCAGCTGTTTAGAAATCTTTATCGCTTGCCAAAGGAAATAAATGAAATAACTCCATTTCTGCATATTTAAACCGAAAGGGCTTTCACAGTATAAATTGCCAAATAGTAAGATACCTATCTACTGTAATTGGTATAAAATATGAAAACAGCTTTTTTGTAGATTTCTGATGCAAACCTTATAACTTTTCGGAACCACTTGGAAATGTGTTATAATAATGGTGAACGTGGATTTTGGTTAGTAGGTAAATACAAATTTTACTTACAGCTTACATTTATTGCTATTTTACTTAATATTATTTTAGGATATTCTGGTTATCCTTTGCAACCCTGGCTATTAACACCAATCCAAGGTGCGGCTGATGAACCACCAGAAAGTCAATACACTTCAGCTCATGTTCGAGCTAGAAATAGTGTCGAGCGGTGCAATAGTGTATTAAAAATGGGTTTTCGTTGCCTCTTAAAAGATAGAGTACTACACTACAGCCCTATCGAGGCTACAAAGATTATTTATACATGTTGTATTTTGCATATTTTAATAATGAGAAACATACAATTTGATGATGATAATGTGGAAGACATTAATGACAACATTGAGCAAGCACTTGAAAATAATGGTAAGACAAATTATTTCAGCTATGTCACCTGTATGTAATTCACCTTTCATTTTAGGAGATGAAGATGGGAATTTGCTAACTCTTGGTCGTAGAATAAGAAACCAGGTTATTTACAATAATTTTACTTAGGTATAATTAAAATTTACTTACAAATACATATAATGTAATCAAACTAAATACTAAATTGAAATAAAAGTATTTATGATCTGCACTAATCACTATTCTTATTTAATTAATCCAATTAATTCCATCGCATCTGGCATTTTGTGACACGGACACGACACTTATTATTAAAACATGTGTTCAACAGGCGCAAGCACTAAAGTAACAACAAGGGTACATTACACAGGTATGGTATGTATAACCACACTTTTAGACTTTTGGACTGTCAGTTGGTTAATAAGGTTGATGTTCGAGTAAAAATACAACGTTGCCGGGTTGCACCATGCGCATCAAATCGGGATTACAGTTTCCGATTTGGTCCGGCTCCGACGCGAGTTACAGAATACCGATTTAGAAGCGGGGACGTCAAAGTCGGAACGGAGTATTCCGTTTTGTCAACATTCCGATTTCAAGCGAGCATTCCTATTCGATTTGGTAAAAGTTACAGAATAGGTCTGAATGTAAACAAAACAATGCTACGAGCATAGAATATCATGTGGCAACGCCGGTCAGGGAGCTTTGTTTATGTGCTGCGAAACTGATAACAGTTGATTGACGACAGACATTCTCCCTATTAAATTAGCCGTTTAATTGATCTTTACAGAACATTCCAAGAACAAGTCAAACTGATTTTAGTATTTCAACACTGCTACATCAAATTGGTTCGCATTTACCCTATTTTTAAGTGAAACTGTTGCACAAGATGTCATTATTTAAAGTAAGTGCCAAAGAGAATGTTTTCTATGTAAGCGCCAAAAGTTTGACGTTCTCGTGGACAATAGGGTAGCCCCCTTGTTTACTAGCATTCGCGCAGATCCATGAGTAGTGTTGTCAATATTGTAATGATTCGTTACTCAGTAATCGTTACTTCGCAGTAATCGATTACAAATTTTGAGCAGTAGTCGTTATACGATTACTGCTCGAGTACCGATAGACTCCAGCGCCGCAGCACAGCGCAGTCATTCAGTATAACGATTAACGAGTAACACCTAAAATAACGAATAAGGAAGGAATCGGTTCAAATTCGATCGGTAACGACTGCGGTATGATACGTGAATCGATTGTATATAAAATGGAAGGTAGTTAAAGCCGTTAAAGGCCGGTAGAAGTAGTTGTAGGTAATGAAGTAAACATTCAAAAGATTGAGCTTGGAAATAAGTTTAAAAATATTATAGTCCAGCTGAATATTTTTTATTTCGTTCCAACAGCATTTAATAATATTTGATCTGCTTCACTTACAGTAAAAGTGAGATCATCTGGTATAATCTTGAAATAAATAACAAAAGTTCCAGTTTATTGGGTATAATACTCTGATTAAATGATTTTCAAAGGAATACCGGAATCGTACGGAATATCACTTGCATAAATGTTTGTCTTTGCCTTTATAGAAGAGTGATACCAATCGCATGCAGTATTATATTTTAATAAGTTGCGAAGATAAGGAAATATTAAGTAACGAAGCTTATCTTTACCTAAACTAAGTTTCACGCCAACTTTTTTTAGTGTTGTTTTAGTGTCTTACTAAACGCATATGATAATTGGCTTTTATGGTATCCCAATGTTTGTTTTTTCTCTTTAATACAACAATACCGTTAAAGAAAAAATACTCCAGTTACGACTGACGCATTTGCTTAATATGTAGGTATACTTTTACTTTTGGTAGTACTATTTTATCTCTTTAAAGGCAAAATAATAGTTACAATAAAAAAATGTAAGAAATCCCATATCAAATTCTGTAATAGCGCTATTTCTAACGAAAAAAAATGTACCTCTGTATTTTTTGGATACATATATCTTTCAGCTTTACTTACTTTATGTTTGCAGTTGGATTTTACCTACTAAAACTATATCTAGTCAGTACAGACACCCCTATTTAACTACATATCAAACAAAAAATATTATCTTATTTATTTGTCATTGCTTTTATTCTTAATTATATATAATTGCACTTATTACTTATTAAATTTCAAATGCGGCTACAATAATCCTACGTTTTGGCGTGGAATACGGTACCTTCCGTAACCTCGATTACTTTAGGAGTACGAACCCTGACAACTATATGTTCGGTCACAAAGATTTTGCAGACTTATGCTGTCGTGTGGTACTTGATACGTAAAAAATGAGATACCTGCTTTGTTCGTTTCAATGAACAGGACATTTCAAAAGGTTTCTAAGAATTTTGATAAAGGAAACTTATACACTTGCCGTGAAAAAAAAATAAATTCACCGAAGACGTTGAAATACGCTGACAACTAAATGGTCGGTCATTAATTTTAAAAGTGTGCGGACTTAGTAAGCCACGACAAAAAAAATGCTTGCGTCAATCTGTCAGCACGAACGCAATTTCACTGTCAGTTTTAATTGTTTTCTTGCTGAGAAAAGCTTAAAAATGGGCCGTGGAAAACCAACAGATACCAAAATTCGCGAAACGATAGTTAAAAAATTTTACCAAGGAATATCTTTTCGAAAAATTGCAGCAGAAGTTGGTTTGTCGTGGACTACTGTTCAAGGAATTATAAAGCACTTCGGAAAAACGGCTAGCGTGAAAATTTGTGGTAAAAGTACTGGGCGTCCTGCAATTGTAACCGAGCGAAACAGAAGACTTTTGTTGAAAATTTGCAAAAACTCACGACGTGCCTCCTTGAGGGACATTACGGCTCAATGGAACAATCAGACAGGATTAAATGTAACTCGGGAGTGCTGCAGAAAGTGGATTCATAAGTGCGGGCTTAGTTTCTATAAGGTAAACTTAAACTAGTTGTAGTTAACATGTTTCAAACACTTCGGTTTCCCACTTAGGCAAAAGAAAAACCTCTCTTAACCGAGAAACAAAAGAAGAAACGGCTGGCGTGGGCAAAAGAGAGAAAGTCCTGGACAAGAGAAGACTGGAGCAAGATCATATTTAGCGATGAATCAAAATTTGAGGTGGCTGTAGGCGACAGTCGCAGCCGTGTAATTAGGTCGAAACAAGAAGCGTTCCATCCCGACTGCCTAAAACGGACTGTGAAATTCGCTAAGAGTCTTATGGTTTGGGGATGCATGTCCTCTAAAGGCTTGGGAATTATGGAATTCATCCAAGGCACAGTGAATGCTGGAAAATACCAAGCCATTCTCACAAGAAGCCTACTGCCTAGCATCGCCAAGTTAAATGCTGACGATAATTTCATTTTTCAACAAGACGGTGCATCTTGTCATACCGCGAAATCCACTCAAACATGGTTGCGTAACAATAATATCACTGTTCTGGATTGGCCGTCAAGCAGTCCAGACCTTAACATAATTGAAACAGTGTGGCACAAGATGAAAAAAGAGTTGAGAGAGAATCCGCAAAGAACAGTAGCAGATTTACGTGCCAAATTGCAGCAGATCTGGGATAATTTTTCTATTGAAGACTGCCAAAGGCTTGCCGACAGCATGCCTGCTAGGATAAACGCAGTAATTTAAATACAGTCTCACTGACCGAACATTTAGTTGTCAGTAAAAAATGTCCCTTCCTTATGTTTTCCTGTAATTTAGCCATAAATAAACTATAAAATTCAAAACATTATAGTGAAGTAATTACTCTCGGATGCCACTTTACGAATATGCATGCTACACCACGTTTGAAATGTACTCTCCTTAACTACGATTTTTTCTTTAACGATCGGCTGAGTGACCGAACATATAGTTGTCAGGGCTCGTAACAATTATTAGTGCAAGACTAACGTATTTCACCCGTATACTGGTATGATGACGACACGAATGTATTAGCGCTAAGTAATCGGTAACGAGTACAAAGTAACGATTACTAGTTACACCAGTAACGAGTAATCGCGATTACATAAAAGTATTCGGATTTGACAACACTATCCATGAGCGTTCTCCCCATTCTAGTTCTCTGGTCCCAGCGCAATTGGGATGCGCAATCGACCTATGCGTGTTCTCCCCACTATATTTCTCTGCGGTATCCCCTCTTTTATAGATCCATGATTTATATAGCTCAGTGACGTATGGATTGCAATATTGCAATTTATAAGATCGAAAATACTTAATATACCATATTGTTTACTGACAGTCATTTATTTTTATAGATTTGACAAATATTCTTGTGTCATTTAACAGACTATAAATAACAAATAATATTACTCATCGTCGATTGAAATTTTAGCAACCTGCTTCTGTTAGTTTGGTATCACGGAAGACTAACCACCAGTGGAATTTCTTCGATTTCTAACGTTGCCGTCTTGCTGCTTACGCAGACATATCGAGACAGTTCCAGAGTCACCTCCTCACGTCATTTGTAAATTGTGATTCATTCGTGAATCTGCAAAAAGCGGTTTAAGTCTATTTTAGAACCTCCAGTCAATCAGCATCTAGCGCTAGAAGTGCAGTTTGCAGAAACTTTTTTTTGTACGTATATAATTTKATTATCGTATGTCCATCCAGAATCTCAACACATTTGGTGAGTGCAGTTTCTTAATTACAACAGCATGTCGCGGCCTGAATATAGTTTTTGATACAAAATGGCGGCTACTTCGTGATTTTAAAGCATTCTTTAAAAGTGCATAGCTTTGGTATTTAATTGTAGAAAAGCGATTTTTTAAACGTACAGGAAAAAAACTGTATTTTGGCTATAAAATGTTTTTAACCCGCAAAGGCCGTTCAATGACCTTGTTCTAATTTTCATTGTTTTGTTTAGACCCCTTTGCTGATGCAAGTAAGGGTGCTGAAGATGATGTTCAAGACGGACTTGTTCATATAAGAATTCAGCAGCGAAATGGTCGCAAGACTTTAACTACAGTACAAGGACTTTCATCGGACTATGACCTGAAAAAGATCGTTAGAGCCTGCAAAAAGGTAAGATGAAAACACATTTCACTTTTTGGGCATTATTCAGAATGTGTAATTTACTTCAAAACTTATTTACGATTCATCGTATGTTTCTGTGTACCCCACTAGTAACATGCATCATTTCTTTTCTTGCACAAACGCCTGTTTGTTCACTTATTGATTTGGTTATTTTATTATGCAGTTCATGTTGTTTTTTGCCCTTTCCCTCACACTTATACCTCACATCAGCTGGGACGTTTGACCTATGWGCAGGATAGGAACATGCCACATTACGGTAWCATGAAAAACACAGCGTTATAAAATAGATGCAAATATCAACGATGTKTTTCAAAAAATGTTCTACTGCAAACTAAAATTATAACTTGATTATAATTAAAATATGATATACATGAATTKTTAGAGAGWAACCCACTTTTCTAATGCGAAGAGTGTACAAACGTTGACTTGATGGAAAACCATCTTTCCATTAAAATGGCTATGAGCTTTGGTTAGTTTGTATACTATCCATATAATTGACAAAAAGTTAATAGTCTGACGTTTCGATTACACCTGTAATCTTTGTCAAAGACGAAGAACCTCAAAATTTGCCTGACACAAGTTCAAACAAAATTTTGAAAGTGTTTTCAAGAGACAGCGATCTATCCGACAAAATATTATCTTATATTTATGGACGCTGAAAGCATTCACCCTCGTATTGCTATTCCTGCTTAAAAATAAGTAAAAAAGGTGACATAAAAACAAATTATTTTTTATCGGATATCAGGCGAAATATATATCCCTTGGGCCAAAGGCCCTCAGGCTACCTTCACCTTCAGGGCATTATAATCTACAAAATGCCTTTTGTACATAAATAGCTATTATGCACGATGATATTATAAAAAGACAATTATAACCAAATTTCTTTGACGTAAACGTCTGTTTATGGGCCGTGGGTGTTTTTTCGTTATTATGACCCAGTGGCTATAATCCTCAGACTATAAAAATCTTATTATTCCCTTAATACATAAATGACTATTATTAAATGTCTGTTTTGGTACTTAATAATTATTAATAAATAAATATATAACAAATAATGTTTTTCATCACACTTCATGTAATTTGAAAAAAATGCCGGTGGGGCTAGGCCTAAATCTTGATCTCAAGTTATTGCAATGCCTTATCACTACGTACTGCTACATATATCACTATGTGTACATACATTTTGCAACTTGACATGGCAATTGATATGAAAGTGTTGCAGTTGTTGTGTAGACCTAAGCTTTGAATATTTACATTACTTTCCATATTCAAAGACCTAAGTAAGTGTTGCTGTCAGGCTGTGCATGTGTCTACTTCGTTTCCGTGTTGATTTCTACTTTGGCATAAAAGAGCGTTTTCATAAATCTCTAATAATCAGACATTAGTACAGACATTATTAGGCAGTATTTGTACCCAGATTAGTTAAATGGTGTCTCCATCGTCCTTGTAAGATAAGCAAGCAGAAGTAATGATGAAATGACTACTGAAGCTTGATATTCAGGAGGGATTTTAAATTATGTGCAACCGAAATTGAACAGTTTTAATAACAGTTTTAAGTGTAAATAAGTAAAAATGTATGTCAACATATTTCATGCACTTTTGAACTGATGAAGCAGTTAACTATTTTTAATTTTATGATTAATTGGAATTATAACCAGCAGTTTTCAGATAATCAGTGAGAACGTTTCTTTCTAAAAATGTTTGATGCACACTGCAATATGTCATCTCTGTTCGTTTATGGCTTTACCAAACACAATCTCAAAAATGAAGTTTATCAAACCACCTTTGGTTGAGCAAATTTTTTCATTATAAAAATGTGGTATACCTTCTTACTGTATTATAATAAGTATGCTATTCTTACTTCACATATTGCTTTGATGTTTTGTTTAATTTGCAGTATCACCATAATTATTTATATATTCTTTAAATTTGTACCTATTGCGGGAAAAGTTGCATCTCAGCAAATGTTGTTTAGTGAGCAACTATTCAAACAAATTTTAACTTAGTCTTATCTTCGTATTGGTGCATATTTAGTACAAACTATGATGCATTTTTTAGATTTGCCGTTTTTAACCAAGTTATATATCTGCAAATTGATAACATTAAAGTGGAAATGGCAGATTATTTTAAAATTGTATATTTGTTGCTAAAGTAATATAATTTCGGAATGCTTCAAACGAATAAGGAATTACTTTCTGCTTTTACTTGTGGGACTTTCTTTATACGAATACCGTCACTGTCAACTATGATGCTGCTCATAAATGTAGTCTTGCAAATGTGCTACTTATATAATACAATAATCTTAATGCCTGACTCCATCCATTAATCATTACACTTGTGAGTCTATGCTTCCACAATTCTTTACCTCTTTATCCTGTATTTTAGAAACAGAAACGCTTGGCAAAAACAAATTATTTAAAATGCATGTGTATACTGTGCTGTATGCACCACAACCAACTGCAGATAGATCTATTCCACTATCATTATAGGAGAGTTTATCGACCGTTGGTGGCGCTAGTGTGTCTTTGCAAATGGCGGAAATAAACAGTACTTGCTATTATAATATACTCGTCTGTATCYCAAAATGAAACACAGATGGGTTCGCAACCGAGTATATTCAATATAATTATTAMAAAGGAACTGGTAATGGTAACCAAAATACACTCGTGGCAATAACCTACATATGTGATAACCGCTTAATCACATAACCGCATATTACTATTAGGCTTTTTAAGATTACGTCATCCAATATGGCGTCCAGGGGGCAAAAAGCGCACGCATGGGACGCGCCTGCGAAACCCTGGAAACGGACGCGTGCTGATAGAGTTGGGTCGTTCATGACCAAGTCGTTCAAATTGAATGACTCATGCCTTGATTTGGCTCACAGCTAATGAATCAGCGTCGTTCGTGCGTCGTACATGGTTAACGGCTGACGACAGCACACGACGAGAAAACAGCATGACTGCATATTTATATGCTGTGGCGAGACAGGAGACACCGCTGTCACTTTCAATTCACGATCCTTATGAACGACTTGAATGATCCGAATCTACGCGATTGATTGAACGATTTGAATTTAATCGAATGTCCCAGCTCTAGCGACTGACGTTGGCATTAAGTAATGGGGTTTCTATGACAGCGCGCTAGAAGCTGCATCGTTTTGAAATTTGCCCCCTGGCAGTCGCTCAAAAGTCACGTGTTCTAAAAAGCCTAATTATAATATAATATCACACATGCTTTTTGTGTTTACATGTATCCCCTTTTTCTTAATAATATTCACTGTCCACAATTTAAAAATGGTAATACGATATAACAAAAACAGCAATATTACACAATAATTCCGCCTTCTTCCAGCATTAAAGTACTGTTTATAATAGTTTATGTATCTGCCGCCAGATGTCGTGTCACTACTGTAAACTTGCCTATAGTTCATCAGTGCAGTTTAGGTCTAGTGCAGACAGCACGGCGTAGAACTGGTTTTGCCTATATACCAAAGGCTTGGTATGATGGAAGTAAGAATTTAGATGGCAATGCCATCTTGCCATCTAAATTCTTACTAACAAATTATTTAATTACCTTTTTATTTAGACCTTTTTAAATGTGTTGAATGTTTAGGGGAATTTTGTATATTGTATGTTAAGATTATTTTAGGTGTTACTTTATTAAAAAAGTTAATCACTATTTTAATGATCAGTATCCTGAAAATGTAGGAAATTAATACCAGAATTTAAGATATTACAAAAATTAACATTTGATTTCCATTTTTTTTTCAGGAATTTGCCTGCAATGGCACAGTTATAGAACATCCAGAGTACGGAGAGGTATTGCAATTGCAAGGTGATCAACGTGAGAATATCTGCCAGTGGCTTACAAAAAGTGGCTTGGCCAAGCCAGACCAATTGAAGGTTCATGGTTTCTAATGTTCACTGCAATAATCATTGTTCACAATAACTCATCATCAACAATTTAGTTGTTTGTTAGCTGTCATTTCAAATACCAACTTGCAAATTTTAAGTGTAGTACAATGTGCATACTGCCCAGATAGTAATGTACTTAGGGGCATTCGACATATTCAGAGAATTTGCAGCATCAAAATTATTGCCATTTCGTAAAAGGCAGCGTCGGATGTTTTACTATGTAATGTACACATTTCTTTTAACGTGCGTTGAAATTTTATAGCAATCTACAGTCGAAATTGCAAGTTGTCTTAAATCTAAAACAACGTGCAATTTTGCCATAACATTTTGTATTGTGCCTTTCAATAGTAGTATGTACCTTGTTTTTTGGAATTGCACATCTTCACTATGTTTTTTAATTGACAATGTTTAGTTAACAAAGCAGTAAATAAATGTCATACGTAGGAATTAACTCGATGTGTTTTATTAGTGTTTTTATTCCTTTTCTCCTAGCTCTAATAATGAATAAGCTACATTGACATCTACAAGTGGCAGAGTAGGATTGATATAATTATATTAGTGGCCTTGGTATTTTAGACTATAGCTTGGCTGCCTATGGTCTAAAAGCTCTTTTGAACCCAAGACACGCATGGGTGTTGTACCTATGACAGTATATATCACTTCGTAAGTGAGATGTATGTCTTGTTGAATGTAAAAACAAAATAAAAAGGTTGTATTCATAATAATGGTACACAGGATGTATCAAAAGTATGGAAATTTCATTTGAATAAATCCTACTGTTTAGGGCAAAAAGGTTTTTCTTTTGGCAGGGGGGTTATCTCGTTCGGTTAACTTGCACATCTAATTGTTTGAAATATGACTAACGAATTATTCTTTTTTAAATAGCGATTGTCATTTTGTCAGTAAAAATTAATAGACCATTTTTCTAAATACGAGACTAGGAAATCAACAAAACATTCTTTAAAATTATAGTTTGAATAATAACTCATTTCAGGATGCACCAAAGTTGATTTTCTTTTATTACTTGTAACATCTTTCAGAAATCATAACAAAAAAAGTCACAACCAAAACATAATATTCATAGAATTATGATAAAATGCTTTGTAGCTCAAGTAGTATAAAATTTGTGAGTGAAAGTTATAGAAAGTTCAGTTATAAGATTTCGCACTTTTCTTGAACACAGTAAAACTATATTTTTTAATGTTGTCAATTTTGTTGTCGTAACTTCTGAACAATAAGTGGCAAATATTCCCTTATAAGGTGTCTTCATATTCAGAAAAACTAGATCAATTGATTTATACTGAAAAAATTATTGCTATTTAAATAAATTGTGGCTGATGTTATATATCAAAAACATTTAGTTATTTACCTGAAAATGAGATGATAACTACCTTAGAAATACAAAAATTTTTATGATTTGTGTACACAACAAGGATGTACTTAATATAGAAATGAATTAAGAAAACATTTGTAACGATAGAAGCAGTTTCCTAAAAAAATAGGTTACTAATAATGTTAAAATATATAAATTTAATATAGGTTTATTAGATTACACATTAAAATTTTGTTAATTTGAATTTCATAATTGTACCATAACATTAGATAGCACCTATAAACTTACTTTTTAATAGAGAATTAAAATGTCAAGTAGAGATCAAACATAGGTGCCTAATGGGGTTTACTATTTCCCATTTTATAACAATGAAGCTAAAAACTGAATTACCTTATATTCTGATGTTTATCCAATTTAAAAATTTGTTCTTTAACTGAAAAGTGCGAGTTGTTTAAGGAAACTGACAAGCTGATGTAAATATAACAGAGGGCCGATAATTTCATAATATTTACCTTTCCCCTATCGTTTACGACGCCTACTTAATCGCAGCGTCGAGGCGTCGGCGCCGTGCTGTAATCAGCTGGTGGCTGCTGCACCCAGGATTCAACAGGTCGGCAGTCGGCATGGTAAGTGGCGGTTGCCGCTCTGCGAAAACAGATGCCCCTTCGCAGAGGCCGCGGCAAAGCCGTGCCTCAGGCATCATCTGATCCATTGACGGCATGCCTAGATGCCAATGGAACTTACATTTGCACTGCATTCAATCCCAGATGTTATATCATTCAAAAGGTAAGGCCTTAGTTGATGTAACCATATGGATAAGTATTGCAATGCAATCAGTGAAACCATATAAACAATTTAAGGAGTACATCTCTATTTGAACTGTTTCTCATTTGTAATTAAAAGTATTGTAATTTTACTGCATTATTTTGGCTTACTGAAAAGGACAAAAACAAATGCGCGGCTTAGTTAATATTATACTGGATCGATACGCAATCGCAATACGCAGCATTTCTCATTTCCACTTGTGTTTTGAGTTTTCATCTACATCCAAACTGGTTACATATCTCTTTATGTGCGTGTAAAAGTATTTTTATTTACCCTTCATCAGTAATGTATAATATACCTTTTTTATTCATAATCTAATGCAAAGCTTAATTAAGTACGTGTAAAGGAATTGTATATAGGTACTCTGAAAATATATAAAAAGTATGTGCAAGTTATAGTGCCAAAAATTAATAAATTAAATATAGGTACCTAACTAAAAAGCTATTTATAACTTTTCCGTATCAACATTTTCAGGTAACCGCAAATTCAGATTTACTAAATCAAAATCCAAGTGAAATTGCGATAAAAGTTGAAAACTGTGCTGATAAGGATTCATCTCAGCAGTGCGTATGGGATCACCACTCTGAATTTCCGCAGGCACCTTTAATTGATGGTAAGGAAAATTGCTGGAAATTGTATTGCTATGGGCAGATAATATAATGAGCCTACGTCATTCATGCATTTTGTTTTTGTCAGCTTTTATTTCGTTACGCATCACTTTCGATTTGCGAGCTGCAACTCCAATACTTCGAAGTACCCTGTACTTGGTGCTTGCACTCAATTATAATTCCTTCGTATATAGGAAGAGAGCGCTGTCGTGCATCGTGCATCTCTTTCTTTACGGTGACCCGAGCATAAAGCAGTAAGTGATAGGAAAAAAGACGAGGTTGGGCAATAATGGTGCGGGTTCCAAGCATTGTGCCAAGCATTTAGTAGGGATTGTTAGTTTTCTGTGGTATGCATGGTGTGACGGCCATTTTGCAAGTTTCTGTGAGAAGTGTTGATTTCTGCATATTAGTTTCAGTGGTAAGCAGTGCCTAATATTTTGAAACGTARCACACTAGTGTCGATTATGAGGATGGCGGTGATGTTTCTTTAGAAAAGAGCGCATGGAATATTTGGAAAATAAGGAACATCTTTAACGCATTTTTTTAAAATAAACCTTGTTGGTTTCCAAATTATAAATATTGGTGGTGTTTTTTAAACGAGATCCATCACTGTCGAACTATTCCGTTAGCACGACCAATTGCATAATATCTGGAATTCATCAGTGAGTTACATGTGGCAGTAATGTTTAACCTTAGTCTTTAAACTTCTCGTTTGTTTGTTGATTGCCTCGAGTTAGTTTACCCAAGTCGGATCTCAAAATTCTGTTAGTGCGAGATTTTGTTTTTCCAAAGCAAAGTGTATTAATTTAAACCCCTTTACTTTGCCAGGCGAGTAACCTAGTGGAATGAAAACAAAAATTCGGGAAATGTGACTTGAAGTTTTGCAATTAAAATTGATGGCTTGAATAAAATATAAAATATGTGCTCATTATTGCCATGTGGATGTGGTACATCAGTTTTAAACTCGACTTGTACCAATATACCAGTATCTGTATGACCTTGATGCACATAATACACCCATTCCTTTTCAAAATAAGGTTAGGTTCTTATTCTGTCCTAGCAGGCACCATATTTGTTACCATGCATGGTATGTATAGAAGTCTGTGTCACTATACAATTTTAAAACAAGTCACTTTATTTTTAAATGCCTTATTTAAATGAGATTGACAGTAGGTAAGGATGATGGTGCAAATTAACACTCTGAAGTTTCATTATTGTGCTTTACAGTTTTAACTATTAAGTACATTGAGATATTCAATATGTCATATTTTGACACCCAGCTGACACAAAAAACAGGTTGTAGCAAGATCCAACAATTTTATTTAACTTATACATGCAAACATTTAGGTCACATTTATATCTATTGCTGATTATAGGTTACGTGTACATGAATGGGGATGTCGGGAAACTGCCTTCAGGGGCGGTGTACACCACCACCCCTGATACTGATTCATCAGTGGTTGGTGCACCCGAGTATGTTGCAGTTAATGGAATAACAGAGGGAGCTGAGGGATTAGGTCCAACTTCTCCCTCAGCTCCACAAGATGTTCCGTCACAGTCTGCCTGCTCCTTGCCGCAGCTGAAACACATGCTTTCTCAGCAGTTGGAATATTATTTCTCAAGGTGAGTACTCCAGTTAAAGGATTTAAAACATCATGTTTTAATTGTGCTTTGGATGTAGTGTATATTACTACTTTTGAATTGATGGAGGTAAATACCCTAATTTATTGCGTAACTACATGATCACTCATTAATTTTTTATATATAGGTATTTATACTTTTTAATTTTAACAGGGCTCAGTTAAACCTGAGTTTTTTTCTCTTAATAGTAGGAAGTGCTGTTAAATATGTTGCATTTCGTTACAATATGCTTGGGTAGTTGAATATTGAAATCATTTTTACATAAAAAGGTACCTGCGCTCTGATAAAGTGTATTATTGTGTTTTGCAAATAAAGCCTCATGTTGATGATTGTTTCAGAGAAAACCTGGCAAACGATACATATTTGTTGTCCCAGATGGACAATGATCAGTACGTGCCTATTTGGACAGTTGCTAATTTTAATCAAGTGAAGAAGCTTACCAAAGATATAAACCTCATTACACAAGTTTTACGAGAATCTCCTAATGTTCAGGTTGATGAAGAAGGAATTAAAGTACGTCCGAACCATAAAAGGTGTATAGTTATTTTGAGGGAAATACCAGACAGCACACCTATTGAGGAGGTTGAGGTACGTGTATTTTGAAAACTTTATGCAGGATGGTAATTAAACCTGATGTGCGCTTGAGCAGTGAGTGTTATAGACTCTGAACACTGGAATGAGCGCAGCGCCACATCTGCGACTATTGGTCGAAAGCGCTGTAATCGACAGCAGTGAGGTTGTGTTTTGTGGTGACTTAACATGTGCGGTGTAAATTCGCGGTTTGGAATTATTTTAAATTAAACCGTCCAAACATGAATGTTGATTACTATATAAGATGTGGGTGTAAATGCATTGTCTATCCCAAATTTTGAAGTTCTACGGAGGAAAGCGGACAATTGTTGATCAAATCTGGACATGTTTTTAACACAGTGAATGGCAAGGCACTATTTCTTTATTGCCGTACAACAAAGTAATTGAGGTAAATTGAATTTTTTTCTCTGACAAATATAAGGTCCTTCAATAAGCACTCGCCGACTTCAAAATTAACCGATTTTTATATTTTTATCAGTATCATTGGTAGATGCTGTCATTGGCCGTGTCATGTAAAACAGCGCAATTGCAAATACTTCATCTAAGATAACAACCCTTTTTCCTACGCTGGAAAAAAATATGGCCACCAGAGCGTGCTAGTTGTACTCACGCTTAGTGTCTATAGACACATCTCATTTTGCTTTGGCTATGCACAACTTGTGACATGAACAATGTTTCAATACTAAGTAGAATATATCGATAGTTTTGATTTTACACCAAGTATTTTTAGCTACTACATTTACAGCTACTTTGGTTTCAGTACTTTAATGCAGGTGTTGTATCGGTATTAGTTATTCAAGTCGTTTAGTAAAAAAAATAGAAAAATGTTTATTACCTCTATATAACATGCTATTTTGTCGGCGGAAACAATCTACATAAGTTAAGGTTTTGATATTAATTACTAGATATGTAGCTGAAATTATGTTAAAATAGACAATCATTTGTTAGTACTATACCGCAGCTTCATGCAAGAAGAAGAATTTGTAAAGAATGAAATTATTATTTGTTACCTATTTACCACAGTAAACATTTAGGTTAGGATATTTGTTAAATATGTATTGTGACCTTTCTTTTTCCATCTTTTACAATTTGTTGTTGAGAGTTATTTTGAATTATTACCTAATTATAATAAATTGCCATCACCATTTCTTTACATGGAATATATCTTAAACATGTCAAAAACAGTGTTATTTAGATCGTGGCGAGAATAAAGTATGATGTGCCCAGTAACTGGCACATTTTGTGCTTCTACCCACGTGATGTTTATTTGGGCGAACACTGTTATTAACTGTTGGGTTTCTGTGCGGTTTTGAATCGCATTTATGTTAGCTTGTAGTGCCTTTGTGATCATTTGTACGAAACCAATGTGTGCATTGGCTTGGTGCACCAGGAGAACAAAAGGAGTTGTTTTATACCAGACTGAAACACAATCTGTTTAATTACTTTCCGAAGATGCAATTCCAGCTGAATTTCTTCCAACTAAGTTGTGATTTATCGAACAGATTTTGATTTTACGAAAATGTGTATTTATAAACAGGCATACACATAGGTATTAGAACATATATTATTAAAATAATATTCTTTAAAATTGCATAATATTGTTTTTATCGAACTTGCCGGCTACTGAATAATATCAAAATCAGTTTTTGCAAAATTCTACACTTGTAGTCACCCCATATATGAGTTCTGTGTGCAGTAAACAAAAAATTATTTGTTGAGTTACTAAGGCTGTGATTTTTTAATTTTTTTGAACTGCAAAAAAGCATTCACTTGGAACATTTCTTGTTATTTGTTTTTCTGGAACAAATCCTGGTATATTTATAGGCAGTGTTCTACTCGCAGGTGCGTTTGCTCCCCCTCAGCCTCGCATCTTATTTTTACTGGATAAACTATAAAACTAATAGCTTTTCTTGTTGAACAAATTGAGCACAACAGGAATGCAATTCAAAATTGCTTAAAAACCCAACAGTTATTAGTAATTTTCGTCCAAGACAAATGTCAGTTCTGCATTTTGTGCCCAGGGTGATGCCTGCACAGTAGATCCATAAAATGTGTCAGGTACTTGGCACACCATTTAGTCGAAATTAAAAATTAAAAATTTCACGAATGATAATAAGCCCGACGGAATTGCAAGCATATTCATTTTGAAGCAAATGGGCATAATTTTTTTCATGATATGTTTAAACTGAAATAGTTATTTAAATTTTTTAAGAAATATTTTACTAGTGTTTCTTAAAAAATATCTTTACAAGTTTAATAAGATCTATGGTTCCAAGATGATCGACTACCAATGCATTGCCATAGAATAGTTTGAAATCATCTTGATTTGGTTTTACCTAACCAAAAACGTTCAATTAAATTGAGAAGCCCGGACTTTAATCCTTTGTATTTTTTTTATGGAGAATGATAAAAGGACAAGTTTATCAAATACCAATTCAAATCTGTTAAAACAGCACGGGGGAGCAGCGTTTTGAGCATTTGCGTAAACATTCTTCAATAATGATAATTTTTCTTTTGCAATTTCAATTTAGTTAAAGCAAATAATTAAAGAATATGTCAAAATTTACAGCTCTTTTTCATGTTTTTAAGACAAAAAAACAATGAGGTTGTAGTCATTGATGTAAATCGTTATTATAACATATGTTAGGCCATGTCTGGACTCAGTAAAGTAAGATGATATATGTAATGTTTTACTGTCTTATTTTTACTCGTAAAAGCTTTCTACCAAATCCAAATATTGCATGAAATATCAGATTCTCCAATTCGAGTAGCAGATATGGCAGGGAATATATTTTGCCCTAGTGTTTCTATACTACTGTTGGACACATATTCGCTTTATTTATTGCACGATGACATCTCACAGCCACAGCGAACCAGTTGTGGCCAGGGCACATGATGTCACAGATCCAAACATTTAACTTATGATTTTTCTAAGTCTTAACAAAGCGATTTAGCAAAATAAAATACATGAGCATATTATTTTTTCATGTAGATTCATACTCTGCAACAAAAAAGATATGGGCTACAACCCTATTACGCAGATTACATTTGCAATTGTATCTTGGGATGTGGTTTTAAACTTGTCGAACTCATTATCATTTGAGAAACAATCTGTATAGAACAAAAGATTAAATTTTTTCACATTATTCATTGACAAGTCATTAACCAATACCGATAGGGATACCGGCTCTTAAACCTGTTGCACAAAGTTGGATAAAATTTTAATCGAATTTAACTTGCAGTCACTGCCTAGCAACACCATGAATCCAGTGCTCTGATTGGTTTGCAGGTTAAACTCGGTTCAAATTTAATCCATCATTCTTCAACCTGACCTAAATGTGTTAATGAACATGAAGATATAAAATTAAAATGCATGTCTATGCTGTGCTGTCTACACCTCAACCAACTGCAGATAGATCTATTTCGCTGTCATTACAGCTCATCAGTGCAGTTTAGGTCTAGTGTAGACAGCATGGCATAGAACTGGTTTTGCTTATATACCAAAGCAATGGTATGATGTAAGTAAGAATTTAGGATGGCAATGCCATCTGTCAGTATTACACTGACATGATGACAAAGCCACCTAGCTGCCTTAACGGGTACTACTTCCTAAACGAAGTGACCTGTAGCCTGACAAATTGGCATTCATTTTAATGTATGTAGGTCCTTGCTCGCTAACAAAAAGTGCCGTGGGGGCCTGCTGTCGAATTGAAGTATGCAGTTGCATGCCAATTTGTCAGTAACAACTGAAATTATATTGTAAACTCTTGATATTTGGGTCTGGAACAATTGACCTATTAGATGCGTTTTGAAAATGGATGACATACTGACTTTCATAAAATTTAATTTGTATGTTTATATTTTTTGTGACTGATGTTGTTATAATAATATTTAGTTGGCGAGTATTTTAGTACCGAAAATTATTTTGTACTGCAACATTTCAGCTTTTTTTCAAACCTTATTTTTTTCTTTAAAAAAGCATATGTCAAATCTGAACTTGAAACATCAAGGAATCCACTTGGCAATAGTAAACAACTCCGGTATAATGTGACAAACTTAGATTTGGTCTTGACAAGAAGAGAAAATATGTGCATTAAATGAAAGAAAAATATTCAGCAGTTAACTAGAATTTATAGTGGTATAATCTAAAACTAAATTCRTTTCACATTTCACTGTCTCTTGGTCACCTGTACTTTTGGAAGTCATAGAGCGAAAATAGCACTTTTCCTCAAATCTAAAATATTCTACTTTCTATATTGAAAAATGGAGTGTTTGTTTAAGTAAATTAAGGTTAATAAAAATTAATAAGTTCGTACTTCCATTTGCTAAAATGTATATGAAAGATATTTGTTGTGGATCATATACACATTATGCAACTGCAACTTAATACCTTTCATTATAATCAAAATATTCATTATTTAAAATTTAAATTAAAATTTCGATATATCATAAAAACTGTTCAACAAATTTAGAAGGTGAAAGCCAGAAATATAAAAAAACTTGGAAGGAAACATCAATCTTGGCCAACAAGCTCAGAAGCATTATTTCAGCGTCTGAACACGGGCCTTGAAAGATCAAGGCAATACATGAAATAACATGCCATTCCTGTTATACACGAATATTGATTATGGATTTTTTTGACACCTACTTTTTTCTTTTATTGCTTTTGTCTTGCACGCTGCTCACAAGCTCTGCTTATGAGGTGTACAAGATCATACAAATTTACATAATGTTAATGCTGTCACAAACTTGTTAATAGAATTATTTGTTTATTTTCATTTTTCAAATGTAATTGTAGCATTTTTGTGAAGTAAAGTTGACACTTTGGTACCTAAGAAAAAAGTTAGCGTTAAATGGAAATGTTTTTTTGACAAACCGATAAAATAATAAATTTGTAAACAAAACTAACCCTTGATAATGGTACAAGCCAGCATTCTCAATTGTACAAATTATAAAAGTTTTTTGTTTTTCTAAATGCAGTTATTTACGACTGGAGCAAAATTGCATGTTTTATTCTGATTAGAAGTGTGTTTCACAATTGTTGCTTAAACTTAGCAACTCTTTGGTTCGCCTAGTAAATGTATACTAATTGTTCGCCGAAAAAATGCTACTTTTAATCCTCAAAAAACAAATCTACTATTGTCAGCTATGTGTTTTAATAATGATATTAGTAACTTAAGGTACAAAATTAATTGTGTAAACAATCCAGGAAATAAACCATTTAAGAAAAGCTAAATGTTGTTAGAATTAATCCAGTTTTATAATGTTTGGCTAGTGACAATTATGTAGTCGACAGTTCTGCATATTATGTAGTATTGTGTGATTCAGCATATTAGCAACTGCTGAATAGCTAATTCATCTTTTTTTTACAGAACCTATTCTCTGGTGAAAACTGCCCAAGGTTTAAATCATGTGAATTTGCACACAATAATTCATGGTATGTAACATTTGAGTCAGATGAAGATGCCCAGCGAGCGTATAGGTATTTGAGGGAAGAAGTGCAAGAGTTCCAAGGAAAGCCGATATTTGCACGTATTAAGGCGAAGACTATGAATTTACTACCTGTGCCCAATGTACCTTCAGTTAAAAATGGATATCGACCTGCACCCCCAACTGCTGTGTATGACCCAGCAGCATTTCCTCCAGGTCAGCAGAGGTTTRTTTATGCTAATGGAACTCCTGGACAACCTGTTACCTATCCTAATCAGGTTCAATTATATGTGAGTAAATTTTTGCTACTTTATTTATTATTACTCCAATATTATATCAGCAGGGCGAACATGATAAAGGGGAGGGGTTTATAATAAAACAATACAACAAACTTTTTTTAATGTTGCAAAGAGTAACGAGATAATGTTGAATTCTGTAATTTGGACTATAGTTAAATATACAATTTATTGTTTTACTTGGCTATTTAATGAAATATGTTCGTCAGAATGTTAATTGTAAAATTATAAAAGTATTATTTTCTTATTAACTAATAAAACTATTTTGCTATCAACAAATTGGATTTTGCTATCTTTCTTGTTGCAAATATGGTCACTTTAGTGGAAAATTAGATAGACGAGATTAACTACTTGCTGGAACTTATAAACTATCAGTCATTAAAATAAAAACTTTGCCTATATCTTTGTTTGTTATCTGTTGAGGAAAGATTTTTTTCTCAACTCATTTGTTGCAAATCTGAATTATTTAAAGAAAATCAGTAAAACATATTTATATATGTGTCATAATTATGGCCGCAGGATACAAATTGAGGTATTAAGACAAAACCACCACAGTAGTTTTGTTCCCTTGATGGTACTTTCATTTTTCTTGTAGGCACACATGAATCAACCAATTTTACCTTATTACATGTATAAAGAAATTTCATCAACAGAGACTTTTTGGCTTCTATATCTCATCAACATGGTTCTCTATGTTGATAATTGTTTCTTTTTTTTAATCAGTGGTTCATTGTTATTATTTCAATAACACAAAAAATTATTATTTTATATGCTTTTTTTTTAGCATTATGTACTTCAAAAGGCCTTTATCACTCATTTCACTAGATTTTTGTTCTGTGTCCATGTCCATTGATTAGTTAGAGACAATCATTCTGCTTCTCCCAAGGCCCAACTAACAATGTCTTTGTCGTTTAACTTGTTTGCTGGATTTTTGACTTTTAAGGGATATCAAATAATTTTTAGATTTTATCATTTAACTGGCATAATTTGTGTGTTTTCACTCCAGAGCCCTCCATAACTGTTATGTCTAAGTAGGTCTGGCCACAGGGCTGACCAATTCTTTTATATTTTTTCCTCATATTCTTCTACAAGTCATACCCAGGGTTGAGCTTACAAGAGGAAAAAGATGTTTGTCTTTGATTCTATACTTCAGTATTCTGCCTTAGTGGAAGGAAAAGTTCACCTTCTCTTGAGTTTGGACTTATGAATGATTAATTGTAGCTTAAAAGTTTTTTTCTTGTAGGCAGACTCGCTTTGTTCTGACAATTCTTTGACAGTTTACTTTTGTACATGCTTATAAAGTTTGATTCCGTATTGTGGTGTTGGTGAGCAAACTTATTGTTCTATTATTGCAAAGCTCAAAGAAAAATCTTCAAATGTTTAAGTTTATTACTGTACATCATTTTACGAGTTTATCCCGAAGCATCCTCTAAAACTAACAAAAACAGTGCCGTAAACAGATGTGTTTTTACACCTTTTAGATCCTTTAAAAAACATCTAGACTTTGTGTGAAATGGCTCTATATACAAATGCAGTGATTGATACCAATATGTTTTTTCTGATACTATTTGTTAATTTTATTTAATGAAAATTTCTGTGATCTTTTATGGGCTGTCTGAATGGTTGTGACTTTTTATCTTCAATTTGATTTTGTTCATTTTTATCTATACCTATCTATAATTTAGTTCCTCTTCTGTTTAGTTGATCATTTATCTGAGATACTGGTAACAGCTTGTTAAGTTGATTTGGTATCATTGTATCATTAAACATATATTATAAATAAATAAATAAATATATTATATTAGTACAGTACTTTGTAGTAAGCATGTAATCAAACAGAAACTTCGCCAATTTAGATAAAAATAATTCAAATTTTCAAAATTAAAGCATTTTGCTGCATAGACATATTGTGGGAAAACCAAAGGTTGTCTTTGTTTTTGGAAACAAATAGTATTGTAGTATTATATAGATAAATAATTATTGTGAGAACTACAGATTGTGCAGTAATTGGTAGCACATGGATACAATGTCGGTAAAAGTTGTAGAGTACTTTTGCATTTATTTTGGGAACCATCTATTTCTGTGTATCTTACAAGACCAGATTGACAATTTTACAATAAATACTTGAACTTTATCATGACTGACATTCCACTATTACTCCCCATAAAAGTTAGGTATGTTACATGTTAAACAATGGGGTTCACCTGCTTTTTGTTTATATTGCAGCCCTATCAGCAGCAGCCATTCTACACTTCAGTACTTCAGACAACTTGGCCTCCTGGTGGCGCATATTATGATATTAGTGGCGTGTTTCAAGTGAACGGTTTAACGCCTCAGACTTTTAATCAGCCGTATCGATCAGTGCGTCCTCGGAAACAATCGAGGGGTAATCCTTCGAACGATTCGAGCACAAAGGTKTCTTCTCAAACTGGTAACCAAGGGAGTTTGAGACAAAATGTTTCTACAGTTACATCACCCCCACAACCTATGGCAAAGACTGTGAATATTGTCAAGTCACCATTGTCAGTGGTAGATATGTCTAATGCAATTCAGACACCAGTTGCTGTAGATTTCCACGAAACTCACAATAGCACAGGATCCTTGGGTAAGTAAAAGAGAATATCATGATATATTATTCATATTTATTATTTGTCATAATATTTATTTTATGGATGGTAATAGTTAGCATTGTTTGTGAATGAAGGACATTCACTACTGTGCTGTCTAATAAGTGTTCTGAAAATTAATTTTATGAATTTCATATATTTTGTCAGCTTTACACCACAGTGGAGGGTACCACATCAATGACATTAACAAAATTCTTTTGTAATAAAATAAAAAATGTACCTCATATTTATATTATGATTACTCGTATATTCAATAGGGAGACAAATAGTTGTGAGCTGTCCGTGTATCTCTATTGAAGTTTCCATTATACCTACATGAGTAACTGTTGCAAGTTAAAAAAAATATGCTTATTACTTATTACATATTATGTACATTTTGCTTAAGCATTGAATAGTCGCATAGTTTTTGTTCTATTATTTTAGTATATTTAATTACTTCCACATCCAACGGATGGGAACTATTGTATCGCGAAACAAATTTTCAAAAAATTTTATTTGCTCATTCGCTTTAAAATGGCCGAAGAAGCAAAAAAACAAAATTTGAGCAAAAAAAAATTTGTTGTCTGTGTGTCTGTGGTTTTGTTTGTATACACGATAACTTTCGAAAGACTAAATATATGAACTTGAAATTTGGCAAACGTATAAATCTCAACTACCCAAAGCGACCTATTGTTTGTGGGTTAAGTAAGATATCAGGAAGGGGGCGAAATTGGGGGGTAACTACCCTTTTTTCAAATTTTTATTTTTTTATATTTTTTTCGTTTTAGTATGTGATTAGTAGTATAACTGCGAGTATTATTCACTCATATAAATTTTTGGTGCAGTAAACTGTTTAGAAGATATTAGCAAGAAAGCGTCACTTAAAGAAAACGGTTTTTCCTAAATATCTCCAAATATATTTAATATATTCAGAAAATGAAAATGCCATCAGATAGGAAGGAAAATTTATCACAAAAAGTGTCTTATTTTTTCCCCTGCTAGTACGATTTTTTTAAATTTTGGTATTATATAGAAAATCAAATTTCTGATCAGAAAGCACTCTTGTATTTTTTTTGTTAAGTTAATATTTTCCAGTTATTTGAAAAAAACCGATTTTAAAATTTATATATTTTTGCTAATATCACGAGGACTTTGTATTAGAAAAACTGAGAGAAAAAATGCTCAAAATCTGATTACTAATCGTACAGTATAAGAAATAAAAACGTAAATGTCATTTTGACAATTGGATGTGGAAGTATTGATTCAATTTGCAGCGGTTTTTTCAAGAGCTATTGGCAGTTGCAGCTTTATCCCATAGGTTAGTTTTATGAAGGAGTATTGTTTTGGTACCAGTGCATTTTATTTATTAGGTATTTCTGTAAATGATCTTTTACAACCAGAACAATTTCAAGTTTTTCGATCATTGACTACAAACTGATAAAGGATATTTATTTTGTACTAATAAATTTTGTAGTTTTTTTACTTTTTGTATATAAAATTATGATGTGATATTACTTGAATTCTTTTTTTCACCTGTTTTATAAAAAAATTAATTTTAGTAGAATGATCTGCCAAGAAATATATACAGGGTGTTTCACAACTTATCTGAAAAAATTTAACCACATATAGGTATTTATATAAGATGTCGATTTCTGGAAAAAAAAATCTAATGAAAATTCGACAGAGAACGAGAAAAAAATTTTTAAAGTTTGGAAAATGGAAGTTTAAAAATTGCATAGCATGCGTAAAACAACTGTTGCTAACTTCACCTTTTGTGAGTCAATCTGTGATAGACTGTATCGTTTGTATTAGTTTATTTTAACAAAAATGACATATGTGTACAGTAACGAGGACTTGATGGACGTAGTTTTAATGCTTAAATATGAGACCTTTTAACAGAAAAGCATTAACAAAATTCCTTCTTTGCTTTGCCTTTGTTTGCTGAAGAAAATCGCAATAGACGTTTAACTAGTCATTTAATTTTTATGGAGGTAACCCTAGCATGTGCTAATGTGGTTTATGCCCAAGGTTTGTTAACATCGCTTTTTAGAAACGAAAGAAGATACTTTAGATTAGATTTAAAATATCTAAAATAACTATTTAAAGATTTTGTTAGCCAGATATGTATCATTATTCATTAAGTAATAAGTCTATCGCAGATTGACTCACAAAAGGTGACGTTAACAACAGTTATTTTACGCATGCTATGCAATTTTTAAACTTCCATTTCCATTTTCTGTTGAACTTTCATTATATTTTTTTGACAAATCTACTTCTTATATACAGGGTGTCTCTAAATTGGATGTCATAATTTCTATTGTGTGTTCCTGACGTGAATTTATGACGAAAAGTCTATATAAACATGTGTCCGAAAATGCTTAATTTTTGAGTGTTGAAGTTATACAAAAATTTTCGAATTTTTTTATTTTTTAGAGAACGGTTTTTTGAAACCTTATGAATTTTTGCAGAATGTTATAATAGGTAACGGCTAATAATCAGGTATAATAGATTTTTTCATATCTTTAACAGAGGCGGCGTAGGGGGAGGGGCAGAGGGATTTTCTCTTTGAAAAAAAGTTGTGTGTGAAATGTCAAAAAGCTCGTTACTATTTTCGGAAACAGCAACAAATAAGGTACAAAAAAGGATCTCTTATTGCATTACGCTACAACGAACCGTTTTCGAGAAAATCAAGAAAATATGATTTCCTACAGGTTGGCGCAAATAAACCAAAAATTGATTTTTTTTTTATTTTCCAAAAAAATTAACGTTTATATGGCAACAGCTTTTTGAAATTAATTGAACTATATCATTGCAAATGATCAGACATAAGGATTACCTTCATATCTAAACAGTGACGGCAATTTGGGAAGGGGGAGCAAGAAGCCTTTTTTATAAAAAGATTGTTTCCACATTTTTAAATTGTTTAAAAAATTATGAAGATCAGTTAAAAATATTAAAAGAAGAAAAATTTACTTTTCATACTGCTAAGACAAGCCATTGTAGTAAAATTAAGAAATTGCATTTTTTAAAGACTTTTAATAACGCCAAACGCAAGTTGCATATCTAGCTTTAAAAAATAATTAGTTTAATTTAATTAATTTAATTTTTCTTTTTTATATTATACTGGTCTTTATAATTATTGAAACGGTTTAAAAAATGTGGAAACAATCTTTTTATAAAAAAGACTTCTTGCCCCCTCCAAATTACCGCCACTGTATAGATATGGTGGTAATCATTGTGTCTGACCATTTATTATGATATAGTTCAATTAGTTCCAAAAAATTGTTGCCATATAAACGTTGGTTTCTTTGGAAAATAAAAAAAGTTAATTTTTTGTCTATTTACGCCAACCTGTAGGAATTCAGGTTTTGTCGATTTTTTCGAAAGCGGTTTGTTCTAGCGAAATGCAATAAGAGGTCCTTTTTTGTACCTTGTTGTTGCACTTTCTGAAAATAGTGACGAGCTTTTTGACATCTCACACAACTTTTTTTCAAAGAGAAAACCCTTCTGCCCCTCCCCCTGCGCCGCCTTTGTTACAGATATGAAAAAATGTTTTATGCCAGATTATTAGCCGTGATCTATTATAACATTTACCCAAAATTCGTAAAGATTCAAAAAATAGTTCTGTAAAAAATAAAAGAAATCGAAATCTTGTTTTTAACTTCAACACTCTGTATATCAAAAACGAAGCATTTTCGGACACATGTTTATATAGACTTTTCGTCATGATTTCACGTCAGGAATACGCACTAGAAATTATGACATCGAATTTAGAGACACCCTGTATATACCTTCATGTGGTTAACATTTTTCGGATAAGCTGTGAAACACCCTGTATATTTACATCCGGTAATTTTCATATTATGTCAATTAAATATATTTAAAGTAATTTGTATTTTGTCTTTGCACTCTAAAGGTATTACAAACTGAAAATGGTTATTCTTAGTTATGAATCAGTATCTTAAATAGTTGGGAAACATGATTTATAAAAAGCCTAAGTATCTTGGGTTGAAAACTTTAGTTCTCCTCTGTTTAAGACATTAATATATTTTTCTTGAGTGGTGAAATGGTAATTTAACTGTTTTTCTTCTTCTAAAATATTACGGCAGCCCAATCACTTTAATTTTTGTGATGCTTTGTCTGAAACATATCCTGCAATAAATATAATTTCTAATCTTTTGGTATCAACTTTAATGTGCAAATCGGGGATAATCATGCAATTAGGTTTTACCCAGTTTCTCCTTGTCGCACCAGGATCATGTTTTATTATTTTGTGTTCATAAATTTTTATAATATTGACAAAACTTGAGCATCAC
The DNA here is from genome assembly GCA_025024175.1 of Rhyzopertha dominica. Lineage (NCBI taxonomy): Eukaryota > Metazoa > Arthropoda > Insecta > Coleoptera > Bostrichidae > Rhyzopertha > Rhyzopertha dominica. The sequence goes on from QCXZ01000003.1 coordinate 22,396,157, forward strand.
TAAAGGATGGGTATATTAATGTTCTTATTCCTTCATTAATCTAGACGTTTCTTAAATTTTTAACTTTATGAATGGTGTCAAACATAAAAGAAATATTAAAAACCAGAGGTTAAACAGCTGCCCTGTTAAATTATTAATATGTTAAGGGGATAACAGCCATAAAAGAATACTCTTTTAATTAGCCGTCCATGGTTGCTATCTCCTTAACATATTACTAACAAAAAATATTCTATTTTCTACAGCGGACTTTTTTTTCTAGATTATATTTACTTAATTGTCAGATACAATGCTGACTACTTTATAGTCTATTTCATGGAGTAGTCTCAAGATTCAAAGTTAAATTGTGTAAAGACATGATGTCTTTTTTGACAACAGTTATTTTATTATAAAGATTCAAATGGTTTTAGCAGCTATTACATCTGTAGAATTGCTAGTTACTCCAAAAATCCTCCTCATTTTATTTTTGATTTCACATAGATTTCATCAAGTAGTAAGCTTATACAATCGTTTCATAATTTTTAGTGTTTCTATTTCTATGCTGCAAATATTTTTTCAAAGAGCTGTTCCCATTTGTAGCTAGTGTTGTTAAATTAAACGTTTGCAAAGTAAGTTGGGTGCAGTAAAATAAATATAATTAATTCTCTAATGAACTGTGTGCAGTTGGAAATTAAAAATGATAGTTTTAAATATTCTCAGCAATATCTCAATTGTTTTCAAATACATACATCTGTTCATTAATAAAATTGAAGATGGCATTTACTTTATCGTTGTCACAAATTTCAATAATTTCTGAGCTGCAGTAATTTTGTCTTGTGTGCTGACATTTTCGTATGTAATGTGTATTACATTATTTAAATTTTCCAATTTAAAAAAGATATTACATTTACCAACAACACCTAAGAGCTATTCAATTATTTTTTATGTCTAATTTTATGTCTTTACTAAAAATTTTGATTCGTAAATTACTTAAAAAAAACTTAATCTATTGACTGCAAAATCAAATTTTGTGTAATTACAATAAAAAATCTTCATATGGTTCTCTTTAAGATAGATTTTTAACGAAATACGACAGTACTAGTACATTAGTGGCTCGTTTAGTGTATGTTGAATTTGAAGTTACTAAACTTTAAAATGATGATAGATGGGGGGGGGTCATGTTTTTTCACAAAAATCAAAGTATCTCTGGAACAGTTGATTATTAGATATAGGTGACCTTGAACACCCTTACATTAATCGTAGAATCAAAAAATATGAAAAATACAGAATATTCCATTTAAAATACGGACCTGCTACGTCCAGTATACATGGAAGTTGTAGCACTTTGAGAATATTTTAATTCGAACTGACTGCTTAAATTAGTCTGCCAACTTTCAAAACCTTCCAATTATTATTTTCCTAAATATTTCTAACTAAAGGTTATCGTGGGATACTCTATATATGTGTGAAATGCAATCATTCTCATTTTTACTTTTTTTTTCTTAAATCCGTTATAACGAAAATATATTGAAATTTGTGTAGCCAAATGGATCGAAAGACCAAACATTTTGAAATTTTGATAATTATTATTGTTAGATATGAAATATAAGTAGTAAGTACAAAGCAATACTCAAAGTTGTAATGTCGAGAGATCATACCAGACTACTTTATTTTAGTATGATGTAATGAAATAAAACATCAGTTGTGTGGCTGACTACTTGTCTCTGATCCGGATCCCCCGACAATGCTAACTGCTGTGTCATCCTGCTTTCAATGCCAGTCAATAAATATTATTACAAGTGTACTTGTTTTATGCCTTATTCTCATTAATATAAAATTCATAGTGACAACAGACAATTTATAGTTTTTATTTGTTTGATGTTTTAAATATATAATTTTGGTCAAATGCTAAAACAATAAAAATAAGTGCTAAAATATTTTACACGCATCGAACCCATATAAGGGATTTTTCACAAACAAAAAAATATTTTGAACAATATTTTTTTGTATTTTATCACTTGTATTTACAGTCAATTAAATCTAAAGTATTGGTTGGTAGTTTCATGGTATGGATAGTGGAAAATAGTAAATATTGAGTATGAAGCTCCATTTCGTAACTAATGGGGTGAGCAAACTCTATCGAGTAACTATTAACTCTTTTTAAAAGTTAAAACGGGTACTTGCCTTCAAACTTGTTCTTTTAATCACATTGTACAATGAATACCACAATTGTACTCTCTGTGTTAAAATTTATAATTTTTTTTTCTCTAGAACTATGTATATATTTAAAATCTTTTATATCTTATGCGGAAGGTACTTCAGTACAAAATACTTAATATTAGGTGATTATTTTTTTGTCCGAAGCCTTCATCTCTAACAAGCATTAAATAGTATTATTTTTATCTGTTTGAACATTTAATAATTGTGGAGTCTTTATTTAACAGAAGTATTTTTTCTTGAAGGTCCACTAGTAATAACACATGAAGACTTATCATATAGGATATCATCTAATTCACTCCCGTCTGGACATATAGGTAAAGAACCTATACCCCCAAGACACCGCCGCAAGCGAAGAGAAGACGAACCCGTGACGAATAGTTCACAGTTGCAAGACACAAAAGATACTGTGAATGCTAAAGGTGCTCAATTTGATTTAGAAGATTCGGCATTTCCACCTTTGCCTGGTGAGTAAAGATGCAATGACAGACTGCATCATTTGTTTTTAATTCAAATGCAGGTTTGGAGACTGGAAATTCAACAGCCGTGAAGCAAGCTTCATTACCTAATGTTGGTTCAGATGCGTGCCATCAGGGTAACAATACTGGTGAAGTTCAACCTTCAGGACATTGGGGAGAGAACAGACTGGCTGATGTTGTGCGAGGTACAGTGAAAGTAAAAAATAACTGCAAAGATGTAAATACAGTAGAAGGCGACTCTCCCAGAGCTGTATCTCCTCAGCAAAATCCTGTTAAGCAGCTTGTGATACTAGAACAGACAGAAACGAGTGTGCAAGTTGGCGTTGGTGATAGTCAGCCGGAGTGCACAACAACAACGCCACCTGTGTCTCCCAAAAAGTAAGTATTTCTTAACTTATGTAAGTCTGTCGATAGCTTGAACCCAAAAATCCCAAGCTTGTTCAAGTTGGAGGAAGAGGGGGGTGCAAATTAAAAAGATGTTTTAAATGCAAGTTGTTTATTTAAGTTTATACATATGTACAAAGTGTGCCATTTTCGTTGTAATTGTAGGGTAACTATTAATGTTAGAGTGTTGCAGTTTCAACATTACTGTACTACTATGGTTTCCATTAAAAAAAACACAAATATAAACTAGGGGGCATAACTATAGCCCCATCCTGAATTTTAAGTTTTTCTTCATCGAATGCAAACGTAAATTAATGTAACTAACAATGAGATGTTTGCCCTACATACCTATCGCAAGTTTCACATTCCAAAGAATAAACGTTTGACATAAAAAAAATTTGAATTCTTCTCACTTGCTAAATAAATTGTACCCTCCTTTAACATTTTTAACTGTAATTTCAATATTTTCAGAATGAAAACTTATTAATTTTGCTGTAAGTCCTGTTATATTAGGAAGGGATCCAAATTTCTGTGATTCTTGTAAATTTTGGGATTGCTGATACTTTTTAAACAGCATGGAATTTTTTATTGGCAAATCACAAGATCTAATTTATGTAAGCCTATCTTGTTTGCTCAGTCTAGAAATGTTAACTGTTGTTTGACAATTTTCAAGCCAGGTGCAGTTTTTTACTAAGTGCAACATATGTTTTTTCATGCAGCATTTTCTAATATAGACCTGCCTAGTCTTCATTTTAGAGTTTGTTGTCACAAAATTTAAAATTATAGTTTCTTACCCATAATTTTTAAGAAATGAATTTCATAACGACATTTAAACGATTGCAGCCACCCGTCACTTGCTAAAAATCTTACATTGCTTTTGAATTTAACCTTGAATATATGTCCAGTGCTTTTTGTTTTATAATTTCAACAGTAACTGGTAAATGTCTTCAACGTTGTTTAAGAAACCATTTATTTTTTACACTTGTTTTATAATAAATTATGAAGACTCCTTTGAATTCTCTTTAAACATACAAATTTTGCTTTATTTTATCACAGTTAGCATAAATGTTTTATGGCCTTTAATTTAAAGAGCGCTTATCTGTTATCTTGTGAAAGGTACCATTAATAACAACTGTCAAGCAATTTCTTGAATATTATGTTTATAGCAAAGCATTAAAAAGAGCTGCAAGTCTCAATGAGACCCGTTACAAAATTTGAGTATGCCACTAGATCCAAAATAAAAATGTCTACAGTTTTTTTTGGTATCTGCATTTTCATGCAAGATATTCAGGGCTAAAATATGTAACTTTATTGAAAAGTTGGCTATAGCTTTAAAACAAAAGACGGTTCAGTGTCGTTACATCAACACGATGTTTCATAAATATCCCAAATCACACGATACATGATAAGCTGCGAATTTAGTGTAGATATTTTCAGAACTTCTTATATGTAGTTCACTTGTACATTAGCGCACGTTAGAGCTACAAACTACAGGTAATCGGTAGTCCTAAAGAAAAGATTTTTCTTTTGTTACTGTGGGTGGCTAAGATATAAACTTCCCTGCGTCTGTCGAATTTAACCCTGACCTTTTGTGACGTCACAGCTCTTCACAAGGACTCACTGAAAATGAGGTTGTATTGTCGCTCTCTGTACAATATTACTTCTGATTGCCGCTAAAAACATTTCCTTTCGCAAAGGCACACTACACTAGCTGCTTCTGATAGTAATCTTTAAAATAAATGAAATTGCTTTGTATAGTTTTCTAGTCACTTTTCAATACTTCATTCCAAAGGTTATTCTTCTCTGGCTTTAATACCTGTAACATATAAGATATTTATTTAAAAATTTACCACTACGTTAAAAAAAGCTTCTCTCTTGATTTTTGTCGATTTTTTTTTTTTTTATAAATTCGAACATGATTATTTAATATGATTATGATTGTATAACCTATAAATGTTAAACAAAAACAAAAAAAACACACATTTCTAAAGTACATAACACTGCAACCAACAATAAAAATATAACTTGTCCTGTTGGCGCTTCGCACGAGCTTKTATCATGTAAATGAGGATGTTTATGTAACATTGCAATTTTCAAATGGCATGTTGATGGAACGTCATGTTTTGTAACATTGTGTTGATGTATCATCCTGTTATCCAAAAGACAACATAAAAATGACAATAGTGCAGTAATGGATCATCCGCAACTCTTTAGTATTATTAGTTACCAACATACCCTGTAATAACAACCAAAATAACTCACCCCGTATTTCCTGTGAATTCATCTACTTTTAGTTTTATGTATAGGATTATGACAGTCAGTATGGTATTAGAAATGCATAGTTTTAATAAGCTTAAACTAAATATGTACAAAACTTTGTCTGTTATGTGTGCATTAGTAAAATTCTTTATTGAGTTGTTTGAAACGTTCAATAAAACCCCTGACATCCCCCACGCTATAACTTCAGCTTCAACTACGCAACTACATAACTTACCTGGATTAATGAACCAGTCAATGTCTAATAATGTCGCTGCTTGTATTCAAACTGTACACTGTAACCTTTACAAACAAAGACAAACAAACACTCAAGTAAGAACAACCTCTTTGTCATAAATCTCTTAATAATCGTCCTAATGCTTTCGGCCCCAGGCACATGTTTCCATGTAGCGGTCCAACAAAAATGATTAAGTACTATAAACTGCAGTTGCCTTTCTTTTATGGTGAAATAATGCCATAAGATCATTACAATAGTTTTGAAAAATTTCTGCCACTGTCTCTCATAACATCGTAATGTTGTAGAACCTCATATAGTCTGTCACGACAAACACTGTCTAATGCCCTACCTAAATCAAGAGAAACTGCCAGGTATTTCTTATTTCAACCTATTCTTAAACTGACCAACATGCATAAACGCATCTGCTGTACCATTCCCTACAGAAAATGTTGCAGCCAAAAAATAACGAATACATTATTCAAATAAACTGGTCACCCCCTTATCCTCTTTATTGCAAATCACTAGACAGGAAAATGTAAACATATATTTTGGTCAACGAAATTTATTTTTGCGTTTATTGTATGGCTGTTGGCTTTTTGAAATATCTTCTAAAGAAGCCTAGAATCTGAACTACAATTAAAATAGTTTATTTAATGAGCGATAACTGTGAAAGTATAATATATGTACAAATGTAAAATTATATTGATGATGAAAAGAAATTGTTGTTGGTTTGCAGTGAAGAACAACATATTTTAGTTTTAATCTGCTTGTTGTCTTTTAGAACTGTTCCTGTTTTTATGACGAAGTGTACGATGGCAGATAAATCTACAAAAACAGACGATGTTTTGTTGAATGGAGAACTTGAACTATCATGTCCAACCACAACAAATGCAGCTACAATGACAACAGTTGTGCAGTCTGAAGCACCAGTTAGGTCTGCTCCGGTGGTAGCTAGTACTAGTACAAGAAATGTTGTACACACACAGATGCACAGACAAGATTCTCGTGTTGAACAGCAACAAAGACAAACAGCGTCATCACCGGCACCTAATGTAAGTATTTTTTGTTTTATGTCGGCATAGTGCAATTTCAAAGGGAAATTTTATATCTGTATGAGGATTGTGCTGAAATAATGTATATGCTTGTAAACTAGTTGCTATAGGAAACAACTGACACTGTATAAAGCACAGACATTAGTTGTCAAATGCAGCTATTAGCACATATATTGCATCAATTGTTCTTCACACTGTGTTAAGCAAACATGGAACTTGACTAACGTAACTTTTGTGCAATGATTTGTTATGTTTATGAAAAATTTTGTTTTGATTGTTTATGAAGTACTTACTCTTTCGTCTGTCACAATATTTAATTGGTTCACTGAATTTAAACCTAGCCAGATAAAGTCAGAATGATGAGCCACACAGTTGCAGTCACAATGGTTGCAGCTGTGGAGAAAATGGTGAAAGAAGATTGCTAAGTGACGTTTGTAAAAGTTGAGACTCCCCCAAAAGATCGGTTCGACAGCAGCATAAAATATCATTCAGGACTATCTTTATTTCCACAGGCATTGTACTCGATGGGTGCCTCACCTCTTGTTGCCAGATCAAAAAACTGCTAAGGTGAATTGATGCTGTTTCATGCTAAACAAATTTAAGATGGTAGTGGCAAAAATGTTTTTAGTGCGGCGGTGGGCGAAGAATTTTTGATATATCAGCATGATCCTAAAATAAAACAGCAGTCTGACCTTGTTGCTTTAACAGTAAACTGCTGCCCTCACAGAGCAAGGAGTGTTGGGCAGAAAATGGCTAAAACTGGTTATGTGGTAATTGTACCATTAAGGCCCAGTATTTCAGTGAGAGGTTAAACTTTGGGTTAAAGTAAACTGGTTTTATTTTTAAACCAAAAGTTAAAACCCATGAGCGTATTTCAGTTCACAAATCTCGTTTAGTGAAAATCGGTTTAACAGTCGACAGTTTTAATGTAGGTTGGCGCTACTGTTGTGGTTGCGCCTGAGTCGTAATGCGCATAAGCTCATAGTATGTTTGTGTATCAGTTCGTTGACCTATAAACTCGTCATTTCTAATAAAATGATATTGACAGTCTGGAACTTGCAGTTGGCCGTTAACCCTCGTATTCATCCAGTTCGAAATTTTTTGATTAGGAACAAGTTATACATTCGCTTGCTTACCTACATCAACAAAGAAAAAGTGCCAAGACAACAACTGCAATTTACAAAGGAATCATTTTCAGCTGGTTGTTCTGGGAAAAATACCGGATTGGGCTTTAAATTTTTTCGTCAGCACCACCAATGACAATTTTTTTTGTTAATAGGGAACAACCCCTAACTCCTTATTCTGTAATACCTACATAAATCTTAGTTTGAAGTAGTTTTACCAAATCGATTCCTTTGTTTCGAAATTTTTGGTGCAAAAACTCGTCCTTCTTCATTATTACCAAGGGTTTTTTACGAGTGATATAAAAAGTAACCCACACAACAGAAATATACGTAAAAGACAAAACCGCACGCTGCCACAACATACCGAAACGAAATGCAGTTAGTTCTACAAACGTGAAGTCCTCGTTTAGCAGAGTGCGCAGACTTAATCCAAAAAACTGTTTAACCCTCCTCGAAGGGTTGGTTTAATTTGCCGAGGAATGTAACCTATTTTTACTCGTAATCGAGTACTGAAATACGCTGCGCGAGTGATTAACTAATTTATCTTGAAAATTTTGGTTTAAACCTTGACTGAAATACCGGATCTAAGTGACCACAAGACTGTTACATCTGAATACATCACAAGCTCCTGTATATTCAGCAGCAAGAATGGTGGAATCTGTTGCCGCAATCAACCTATTCGCTAGATATGACTTTTCTCTTTCCTACTGTAAAAGCAAGTGGATGTGATTAAATTTGCAGTAGGCCAAAAAAAAACCTTTTCAATTTTAAAATATTTCAGTACCACCCTTTATTCTAATTTAATTTTGTGCAGCACATTTAAATCATCATCTGTCAGTATATTTTAAAATTGTTCCTGCATCTTTACTTAATTTCCGTAAAAGAATGTATACTAATTAATGAATCCAAAATATTGATTTGTCAGAAATATCAATATGATTTCCACAACGCAAGACATGGTATTGATACTGTTTATAAAACTGATAAAACTCCATAATTTAAATTGATAAAATTGTTTTTTATAAATTGTTACCGTAATATAAATTTTATTTTCAGAATACTTGTAATCTTCCAAAGATGAGTTATGCACAGGCAGCACAGCACCATAAAGAACTTTCTGCCCAAAAACAGAAACACCAGAAAAATGAGAAGCAGAGTGGTGAAAGCTGTCCCAACACAAAGCCTGCAACATCTCCTCATAATAATATTTCTAGTAGAATACAGGGTGACTCTAAAGAATCAAGGGGTAAGTAATCACCATACATATTTGACAGTAAGTGCATAATCTATCAGAATTTAAAAGTTTGCATGCCAAACAGGTACACAATAATAAGTTGGCTTCTGCCTATCTCATTGGGGTATTTATTTTTGATTCTCTGGTATTAAAGAATGCTTCAAATGCTGGGAAATTAATTCGGGCCCATTTTTTATCTTCAAATGGGATCGGAATTGTCTGGCCGAAGCGGAAACATCGAATCATTTTCTGTAACTCACTTTGTTTTGACTCTCAAAATGACCATATTGTAACTCACTTTGTTTTGACTCTCAAAATGACCATATTGAAATAGTTTTTGATGAACTGCCATTAGGATCATAGGAAAGGCTTGCATTTATCAGTGGATTGCAAGGTATCTACAAAATCTGTGTTTATTTCTCACCTGAGGATAATATTCATATTCAGGACACAATTATACATTGAATAATTAATCTGGATTTATAATCAATGTTGTAATAAAGTACAGACCAAGAATGTCTAGAAAGGATAAACACATGAAAAAAGAAAGTTAAAGTTATAACTAATTATAATTAACAAAAGTGAAAAGATAAAAAATATACTTTTGCAACAGCTTACAACTTGGACAAGTATATATATCAACAGCAGACAAAACTAAAATGTAAATATTTCCTACACAAATTATTCAAATGACAATGGAGGTATTAATTTGTCCTACCACAACTCAATTTGTGTAATTTTTTTAATAAAAAATACAAAATAAAAAGGCCTTGTTGCAGAAAGGCCGATTAACTGTTACCCAGTAACACCAATAGAAGCGCTAACAATTCAATGTTACTATACCAACTATTGATTTAACACTGAACTAAAGTTAATCTGCCTTTCTGCAAATAGACCAGAGAGCATTTTTGTTGTAATGTATTTAATTTAAACTCTTCCAATAAAACAATATTGAGATACATTCTCCTAGGAAAGCGTCCATACTTAACATAGTAAAAGTATCTACAAAACTTTCTGACTACGCCCAGTAAGTTTGATGTACAGATCGAAATAAAGATCCGTACCAGAAAGTAGTATTTTAGTTCTGACCTCAAGCAAAAAAAAGAGGAATTTTTAACGATTCTTTTGAAAACGCTTTTATTTCCTCAAATAATAAAGTCCACACGTTAGATACATGTTTACAAATATATTGTATATGAGGCACAAATCCACTTGATCTTTCTTAACACCTACTAATTGACAATAAAATTCAATAATACTAAACTTTCTACAATACATTATTGTTTTATATTTTGTAACATAAAATAAGTGTTTTTCCTACAGTATTAACCAAATCTGTCAAGATCACCTTGTAATGTGTGAATTGTGACATTACGTCATTAACGTACAGAACAAATAGTATAGGACTTAGGTTTGATTCTTGCATAACACTACACTAGGAGTAGAATACATTTTAGTTTGGGTGCTACAAATCTACATATTATTTGCAGCTATACAATATCCACCTAATTAAACTAGGGACAATAAGGGGTGGTCTGCATTATTAAATGCTTTTCTTAGATCCATGTACACAATATCTACTTGTGTCCTTGATTCACAAATGTTCACAAAGATTGTAGTAGTAGACCTACCCTGCATAAATTCATGCTGACTAGGACTAATTTGGTTAGAAACATGATTGTATAAATTTGTTGCTATAATGGAATCAAATACAAAAAGTTACAAATAATTGAGATAGGACTATAATTTTCCACATTAAGATACGTAGCATTAATGAATTAGAGTATTAGTCAAATAACATCAATCATCACAGGCATTCAAAGTATCACAGTCACTAACAAATACTGATTTGAAGTGTTCTGTGAAGCCATTATAGAGCATTCTAGGGCAGAGTTTAGTTTTGTCTCTGAAACACATATTTCTTAACGTGGGTCCAAAGTTTTTTAGGGTGTTCCTTTACACCATTTTCTGCTGATGTATGACTTCTGTATATACTTTCTTGGTTTCTATCTAAATGATTCTTCTTAGACTTAAATTTAAAGTTTACGCTTGTTCCCATAGCCGTCGCTTATTTTTGTTGTTGTTGTTGTGAATAATAGATGGAATAAACCAAACTGAAAAAGATGTTGATTGGACTTGGTGCTTTAGGATATGCAAATCAAATAGACGAACTTTTCATAGAAAAATTTACAAGCTTTGTTAACATAGGAAATTCACTTTAGCCCTGAGTGATTTTTACTTAGTACAGAATTCTATGCTATCTAAAGTAGTACGATAAAATTTTGTCTGTCCTGCATCGAATCCAGTCCAAGGCAGTTTTTATTTATTTAGATACGAGACTAGAGCGCATATTTGCTCAGTTTGATCATTTCTGTATGACAGCAATTGGTTTCTACCGTATACAAGCTGTTTGAGAAACAATGTATTGTAAAAAAGAGTGTAAGTATGTGTGGTACACGCATTCAAAGCTGTATAAAATAATTTTTTTAAGGATTCTATATATTGTTCGGGAATTGATATCTGTGCATCGGCAGTTGACAAAGATTTTCTAAAACTCTACTCATACTTCAGTGTTCATTCAGTGAAGAAATGCTGTAATATTGTAAATAGATATTTCCTTCATTTGTAATACAATTTAGACCAAAATATATCATTGGTCAAAATGAAATTTACATTTATAAAAGCGATAGAGAAGTATGCTTTTGACGTTTTCTTGTTTTACCCAAGCATAGTTTTTGAATTCACTCTAACAAATAATGGTAATGGTCTGGTAACTGACTGAGGTGCTTTTCTTCACGGATAATAGATGGCGGCTGGTTTGAATAGGACTGTCAGTATAGCATTTGYTATATCTCTCAAAATTAATTATGTTAAATTTCCATGTAAAATGTGTAGACAATAGACATGGTGCATTCTGTAGGAAGGCTGGTTACATTTCAACAGACTGTGAAGGAAGAGGATATATGGATCTGTTGGATGTTGGTGAAACTAGATCAAGTTCCGAAGTAGTATTTTTGCGATATGTCTGGATATTTATGTGTCTAAACTGAATGTTATATTTTAAATTGTAGATTGCAGACGTTTTGTCTATATGAATATTCATAATTGACATGTTATAAAATTACATACCTACTATATTCATGGATAAAAATAGTTCTAAAATATCCAAATATATATACCTGAAAACATGGTTAACAATTTAATATAAGATTTTAGTGTTGCTGTATGTTATTCAGATGTTAACTACGGAATACAGGATGTTAAAAATGAAAATTTACATTCTAATTAGGTAATGTGAAGAATATGCCGATACATATTGCATTTCAATTGTCATTAAAGAAAGTAAGTTACACCCATTTGTTGGTTGCATTTGACTTGAACCTTTCTCCAGTAACTTAATATCATAGATAATGTATTTATAAAAAGCCTATGTATTAAGGATGTATTAAATTATGTATTAAAATCAACTTGAGGCGCTCACAATTAGGTTTTGAATTGTATTTGGAACATCTATATATAAAGTTAGAAAAATTCATTGGGTTTGGTTTTGTAATTAAGGGTAATATATAGGTAGGTCCTGAGCCTATTTCGTAGTGAAGTTAACAATCAGAATCATCTAACATTAAAACTTGTATTAGCTATAAGCAATTGCAAGGGGCAAAACTTTAATGTCCATGTTTTTTGCACTGCTATCAGCTTGCATTATTAAAAAATAATATTTATTTGATAATTTCAATTTAATTGAAGCAAATAAGTGATGATTATGTCAAAATTTAAATATTGTTTCATGTTTTGATGAAAAAGGGTTACTACTTATCCATGTTACCTCTGTAAATGTATTTTGGGTTGCATTTTCAATCTCATCAGACTCATTATTATTCATGAAACAACCTGTATAACTGCTGCTTTCTTGCACACATTCAACATTCAGCCTGTATCATCTATTTTAAGTTATGTTGCCATATGCCACTTCCGTAATGTTTAGCTATTTCTTTTTTTTACACATTAGAAACAAACGAAACAGGTTGTTAGATTGTGATGTTTTACTTTGAAGGGCAAGTTTTCCTTAATGTTTTGAGTAGTAGTAGATTTAAAAAAATATGACATTTCATTTGCAACCAGATTTATCAGAAAAGGCATTAGAAATAATTAAATACAACATATAAACTTTACATCACTTATTTTAGGTTGTTTTTTGACAATAGGTTGCAACTAAATGTAATTTTGGTTTGTAATACTTGCTAAATAATACGAAGGAATGTAAACTACTCAAACATACACAATAACACTAAAATATTTTTTTAAACTATTATTTTGCTCCAAATATTGAGCTTCCCTTACATATTGTATGACAATTCTGTTTGTTTGGACCCATAACATTGACGTACTGTAGAAAAATGGCCTAACATCTACATCAGTTCTAATATAGCGCATTAGCACATTGTATTTTAGACCAATCTTATTGGGATAAATTTTTTCAGAATAAATCTAAGCTTCAATTTTTATTTCATATAAGTCGTCATTTTAATATTGTGAATGACACCTAAAAAGTTCAAGATGATACTGCCTTTGTTTAATTTTGAACTGGGAAAACACCATGTCACATAATATTGTCGATGGTGGTTATCTGCTGTATGTGTGTCATGGAGAAATGTATTAGTTATCTCCACCAATTTTTTGGCTCAAATGTTATGGTGGTGTTTGATAGCTGTATTGACTAGCAGAAACAAAAGCAGTGGTGCAGTCAAGATGATTCGCCACGGTTATTGGTTCACTACAAATTCTTTTTAATGAACATTTGGAAGTCATGATAGTCAAGATAAGTTGCTTTCCAACAAATCCAACAAAGATTGATTACAATGCTCATGCAAAAACTTTAATATTCCAAAACCTACAAGCAAGCTCAGGAGGATGCAGAAAAATCTGTAAGTGGCACTACAGTTACCTGTAGTTGGTGGTTTCTTCTGATAGAACTTAACATACCACAACAAGACATAAATTTCATGAAACTTGGCAAAGAGAAAGTGCAAGCAAAGTTTTTCAATTAGTTAAGTATCAACCAGTACCAACATTTTTTATTCTTACATGCTGCTACTAAATAAGATACCATTCAGCTTTCTTCAATGCAATGAAAATGAAAAACATCATGATATATATAATTCCTGTGTTCCAACAGGATAATTATTGAAGACCTTGGTGCAAAGACTGCCCAAGTCCAATTTTGGGTTAAATTGACTTTTTGTACCATTATGTATTTTTGCCTATCCCTGATCATTTGGTGCAAAATTCAAAACAAGTTTGAAGGGTTTGGAGATCTTATATGTAAGTTGCAACCTTATTACAAAATCCAAAACATTTTTCTTTGTTTTCGCACAAATGTTGATTTAGGACTTGTGCAGTTTTTGCACCAAGGTCCTCAATTGCTCTCCACAAATAATACTTGAAAATGGAACAGCTTTCGTCGTAGAAATCCGTTGATAATTATTGATATTTAAGTTTTGGGAAATCAAAAAGAGTGTGCAGAGCGGTAAAATTAAGTTTTTTCACCTACATCTGCAGCCATTCAAGAACACCTGTACCGAGTCTGTTATCAGACTGATATCATTAATGCTATTGATCAGCTTGCATCTAGCATGATGGATGAAAGCTAAAGATGCTAAAAATCATTGGGAAGACCAGGACGTCATAGATTCGTTTACTGTTCGGCTCCCTAAAATCTAAGATTTTTTTAAATAACAGAATTTGTAAACTGTTTTTGTTTTTCTTGTTTAAACATATTGTTGTTTGAAGAAATCATAGGAAATTTTTGGAGCAAAAAGTTGAGCTCTACAAATTCCATAATAATCTAAAATCACTTCCGCCCAATAAGAAGCGAGATACTTGCAAAAAAAAAAGATTTTTAACTGATTTGAACTCCAAAATGACTATGAGGCAAGCACAGTATCATCTCGAACTTTTTGGGTATTATGCACAATGCTGAACTGATTTATATGACGAACAATTGAAGGTAGAATTTATTCTGAAGATCAGCTTTATTTTGACTTAATATGACTGCACTTATTTGCTATTTTAGCTGTTCATTCACAATATCGGCCTGCAGCAATAAGGCTCTTAGAAAAGTAAAAGTAAGGGTGTGGGGACAAAAAAACTGCACAAACACAGGACTTCAATTTATTGAAAATGAATACACAAAAACTAAATACTAGCAATATACCTCAAGCTTAAATAACGGTATCAGTACCAAAATGACTTGCTTGTCTGATTTTAGATTTTATTCGTCGCATTAAATTGGAGAAGAGCGTTACATCCATTTGCCAGACTTTAAGAGTGATCTGTTTTTGCAATTCTTTATTACTGGTTGCCTCCCAACCATCCTCGTATACTCTGTTTCAAAATTCTGCAGAATCTTTCAATTGGACGCAGTTGGAGTACATTTGGCACATTTATGGACTCTTCAWCAAAGGTGGTATCTAATTCGTGATAAGCGGCCACTACACATGTTGCATAATGGGCAGGTGCCATATCAGGCCAGAACATAATTTTTCGATTTGAATAGTTTTCTGTGATGAATTTGTTCAATCTGCTTCATACACATTTTTTCTCATATACTTCTGCTTTCACAGAATTAAGAATTACTGGAAGGTGTGATATACAAAGAAGAATGACTGTTTGAAAAATTGCCATTCAAACCAACAACTTCCGAGTAAATTTCTTGTGGCGCTTAAAAAACACCTCAGGATCCACGTCTCTACCTTTTTTGCAATAGTAAGACTTATTATTTGCTGTGTTGCTACCGTCCCGTAAGAAATATGATTCATCATCAGTAATAACTTCTAGCCCATTTGAGGGAGCAAATTCATTTTCAGCTAGGCGCCTCAACTTTGTTTTTCCGTATACTTAGGTGCTGTTTTTTTTTGATTCTAATAAAACATTTTCGCTTTTCAAAATGTTGCTGACATACTTTTTGTCGATGTTGTATTTTCTGTCCAATGTTCTGGGAGAAACTTCAAGTTTACCGTGTTTTATAATTTCCGTGTTGCTCAATATATCCGGCAATAATTTCACGACGCGTATTTTCTTGCAGTCGCTGCATAATCATTTGTAACAAATCAAATTACTTTAAACTGTTTAAACTTACGCTATCAAGGACGATGTTTAGAGAGATGTGAGTTCAATAATTATTAAAAATCCAAGACCTACTGAAATTTAATAGATAATTGAGATCTTGTGCAGATTTTTTGTCCCCACACCCTTAAAGTTACCTGAGCACTGCACTATGCAGCTGAATTAATATTTAGAACGGTTTGTTAATTATTATTATGGTGTTGTAGTGCAAGCGACAGAAGGCCATCAACAGAGAGAAGGAACCACCAACTCTCTTCAGCAAAGGCATGGGGGACCAAGTCGTAACAGTAGTTCACGTACAGCACACGACCGGTCACAGCGGAGAAGGCCAGAAACTAGAACTTCTCAGTTGCGGGATTTCGTCACACCACGGTCACCAAAGTAGTATTCGTCAGAGCCTTGTGTAGTGTAAGTGAGGCAAACTGTGGTTGTAGCCTACAGAGTCCAAATGAAACGAATTTTTTTTACAAACTGATGCTGTCTAATCGGCCATAAAATAAGAAGATGTGTATAATATACTGCCTCAGTCGACGGCATTTAGGTGTATATGTACTTTTAATTTCACTTAAATTCGTGCGAGTCATATGTTCCTAGCTCGAGATATATACTGTTAAATATTTGAATTATATTTAAATGAATATTGCTGTACATGTTGAGTTGATATCGCGTGTGCGTCTGTGATAGGTCCCTGACTACATTTTTTTCACACTCCATTTGCCTTCAGTCGACGCGTATACTGAACTTAGTGTGGGGCTTTTCGCCGCTACCTGCGTCTTTGTAAGTTGTACAGATTACTGTTAAAATTATTTTTGACAAATAATTACCAATACATGTATAAGCTATATAGGGGGAATATAGGTCTAGTGCATATTGTTGCTGGGTTTCTTTTTTCTTTATTGTCTGTTGCATCACTCTGCTGCTTGGGTAAGTGATCTACAAAATATATTTTTAATCCGTGACATTTCTATTACACAAGATCTTTAATGACAATGCAGTCACTTTACTGCTTCAATGTTTTAAACTATAAAGATTTGTTGGACTTCACTGCAACTACTGTTTAAATGCTCTGATAGACATAAATACTATTCGTGACATTGTAGAGCATTTTAATGAATAGTGTTTAAAAGAAGCAGAACACAAACAGTCTACAGATAGCAATAGTTTTAAAACAATATTGTTATAAAATTTCCTGTCATTTTAAAGTTAAAAAATTTCTCAATTGTATTTCTCCCCAAATATTCAAAGTAGTAATGAAAATGCTCTCTATCCTTTCACTGTTTCTGCAAAAACAAAGAGGTTTGAGAACAAAGTTGTGATATGACAGCAGTAGTTTAGTATATTGAAATGAAATTTTGCCACTGTATGACGTGGCACCTGTGAAGAGTTCATATGAATGGTATTCTGCATATAGGCTGTGTATTATATATTTAACCATGTCCATTACTTTAGCCTGTGAATACAGAAGAACCCGAGCAGTGGATGTAATGCACTAATATTTCAGTTATCAGTATGTAAGTTATTTTAAGACTGTTAGCTGACTAAATTTAAGATTGATAGTTTCAGTCCTTTGGTTTATGTCATATGGAATTAACAGCGAGTGGATATTTTTAATGTTTTGAGTCCAAAATCCATATGATGACTGTAAAGTGACTGTTTTTATATTACATATTAATAGTGTAACGGCTGCACGTAAAGTTGTATGTTTTCATATAATTGGGGTGTGTTTAAAAGCACATAATGTATATTTATCTAACAATTAGTTACAGTTTTGCTATGTTTATTTTGTGTGCTGATTTCTATAATTATTATTGCTACTACTGTATTTTCATGGCGGGGGTGTTTAATTTCTTTGCTCCKTAATGTATGTTTTATTTAGCAGTTTAKGAACAATAATGGCAGCAAGCCCTTGTTTTATTGTCACTATAAACCAGTTTTACTAGATGGAGGTACCACAAAAGTAGATTTATTTCATTCTCTTGTCCTGGGTTTTAGGCAGTGTTTCATTTTATTTAATTAATTACTTTTAATTAAATGATATTAAAATTGTTAAGAGAACTATGCTTGTGTGTTCTAGTCCAATAACTTTAAATTGTTAATTTTCGTGTGTCTAGTTTTTATTGTTGAGTTTGGAGCATCTTTGATGGGTAGTTAATAATTTGCGATAACATTTTAATTTTATTTCATATTTGAAATAGCACTCGTCTAAAATCCATCTGTCAGCCATCCCTTGGTTGTTATTAATGTCTTAGGTAAATAATGAGTTTTCATATTTTATTAAAATTGTAAGAGCAAGCCATTTCTCAATAACTCTTTCTTATTATCTTTGCTGTGCTTTTTTTCCGTATATCAAAATTTTCAATTTTCATTGGCATACCTCTTAACAGCTTTTTGTGAGCTACAACAAATTGTAATGAACTTTACTATATGATTAAAATAATTTTTGCTTGGTATGAATGCACTATTAAAGAATAAATATTAGTGTTAATTCATTTAATTTTAATTATTTATGAAACACCAAAATCAATATTGGAATAATGGATACTTCTTATTGTGCTCAGTGTCAAATCTTACAGGGTAAACTTGGAAATTGCTGACCGTTCATAAGAAAATGACATCAAAGCATTTCACAGAATAAAACTGATTTATTTATTTATCATGTTTGAAGTAATTTATATGCAAATTATTATTATTATATTCAGTGATTTAATACAAGAAATTGTGAAGTGAGATAAAATATCTAGAAAATTTTGTTTTTGTACATATCCATATCTTGAAATGCTAACATGTCAGTTCTTAGATTAAGTAACCAAATCCAAATAACCCTGTTTTATCATTACAGTGTGAATATTTGAAATGTAAAAATGTATATAATATAGGAGCATGGAATAATTTTTTGCTGTGGTAAAATTAATATACATAATAAAATAGCCTCATGGAATGGATAACCTCACGTTACATATTTTGACAACAGAATTGGCTATATCAATAAAGTGTCTTAAATACATTGATATAATTTGTGTACTGGGTAAAATATGTGGCGTTTGACAGTTCAATCAAAATATCGCTTAGCTTCGACTACAATGTGTGATAATAAATAAATTCTATATTTCATAATTTTGCATTTCATTTTTACATTTCTATGGAATATTTTTTCAAAAGAGCAATTATTTATTGCTATCATTAAAGGTTTCAAAAACATGGGGCTATTTAAAGTCTATCAATTTGTAAAGACTGTTGTATACAAGATATATAAACAAATTCACCAGATGATAATGTTAGAACAAGCTTTCATACACATTCATATGACGGAAACTGCTAAATGAAAACTGTTATGTTGGTTCTTACTATTCTACCATTGTTCAAGAAAGGCATTTACAATATCACAAATACTGTACTTTTAGTACATTTATTTTGTAATATAAATTTGTGTATTGTTAATGTCTACCTTGCAATATTTTGAAATTCATTTTACAAGGTGCTAAGTAGCCCCAACAGAATGGTATACAATATGTGTACAGATATAATAGGCCTTATGAAAACAAAAAGAAAAAAGTATGGATTTTTCGTAATAGATTGTTTTCTGTTGATTATTTAATTGGTTGCAAATAAAGAAAAAGTACAAAAACTGGGCATCCTTAATTATTACTCTTGTCTTCCTACTCTTTATTCAGTAAATTTTTAAGCTGCTTAATAGTTTTTTATATTTTTGTGTAGTAAAGTCAGAAGTACTGTAAAAATAATACTGTTTCATCAGTTTGCGGGAATTGGGAGTGTGTTGTCTTATAATCATTAGTGCTGAATATTTGTGAAGCTGAATTTAGTACAATATTTAATATCGGCATATTCAGTTTTTTCTCCATAGGTACACATCCTTTACAAATAAAGCTGTAAAACAGACTTCTAAAACTGATCCGACGTGGACAGTAAAAAAAAATGTTTTCTGCGAAGCACCATATTTGTATTCTAAAAAAGGATAATTTTTTTAATGTTCCATTTCTAATTATTGTCATGGTGTTTGTTTAGTTAGATTTGTTTTATAAACAATACGAGGAATGCATACTGTTACCTATATGTACTCACATAAGCAGTTTTTACATATTACTACTTCCTCAGCAGTAAAGGGTTATAGAATCAATTGTTCATGTTTTTGTGGCTTACATGGTCTTTTGGAATATAGACAAGCCACATTTATAACCTCTCTTTAAAAATACACAAAGTTTGTTCAAGAAGGTATACAGCTACATAATGTCAGGATAACTGCAAGCTGCTATAAGACCTTTTTGCAGTGAGAAATTGCTTTTTTTGATACATGGATTAAAACTTTCTTAGTCTTTAAAAATTGCCAGATGACATGCATAATTTTTATGTTTATGTTTGATAATAATAGGTTTATTGCTTACAATGATAGATGTACAATAAATACAGTTTGCAATACTCCTGTTTTAACAGATGGCCTGCCGTTCTAGCAACGCAACTGCTGTAAAAAGACCGCACACCCCTAAAGGTTTTAACGCTGGACTTTCTCGGAATCGTTGCCCTGAATACAACAAATGGGCTAGAGAGAAACCATATGTCCATTTCAAAAGATACCAATCATAAGCTTTCATAGTCTAATGGGACAATTAATAGTAGATGTTTGCATTTGCAGGTACTATGTAGATATAAGTTTCGTGATTGATATGTTAAATTTATCAATATATCTGAAATAATAACAGAAAAAATATAGGTTATTAGAGTTAATTGACGTTATTTCCTGTTTTAGGTAATGTCTTCATTTACCCTGTTATACTGATAAGAATAAGAAATTCATTCTTTTTACTTTAAAAAGTCGCCTTTCAATATTCATAACCGGTACCTACCAAAAACTCAAATCACGAAAAAATGTACAGGTGTAATACAAATCTTTTAGGCCTAGCTTATTTTCAAATCACTGTGTATAGTAGTAATTCGTTTGGTAATATAAGCATTTTTAGGTATTATAGTAGCCTAGTTCCTTTTCTTAGCATGTAGATATGAAAGAATTTTATAAATATATACAGAACAAGCACTTGTATATTGTATATTGTAATTTGATAAAAAAGATATTGTCATGTATACCACGTTCACATTATAACTTGTAAAAAGTAATATTTAAAATGAAAGTGAATTACTTGCATTACACTGCTGTGATGTAGAAATTTCTTCATGTACCTAAATCTTCTTACTTAGGATTTCTGAGTACCTTAGAGCATACTCAGTGATAGTATATAGGCAGGAGAACACTTTCTTCGGCCAACTCAAAAGAAGTTTAGAATTTAAAGTATATAGGTACACACGATTCTAATTTGTTCGAAAGTTCAAAAACAATATGATATGTTGCTCAATATCCACATATATATTTGAACTACAAACCACCTAATTTTTACAGTATTGGAAAAACAACTAGGTACCTATACAGGGTGTTCACGCTAACAGTCTACAATAGCTAACTTTTTTATTTGAAATCCTAGCATAATGGTTTAAATGGGAAAGTTTCTTGATTTTTTGTGAAGAATTTGCTGGTGTTTACAAAAAAAAACAATTAAACATCATCTGTCAAAGATGTTGACTACAAGTTTGTTATTTTAAATAGAACGACCCCACTTTTTATAGCGCATTCAATTAAGGGCGTCGAATTAAATAAATAAGTATTAAGGTACCAACACCCTACTGTCATTTGTTTTTGAGATATCTCAGGTAATATGATTTGTGTTCACAAAACAGTCTACAATAGCTAATTTTTTTATTTGAAATCGTAGAATGATGTTCAATTGTTTTTTTGTAAACACCATCAAATTCTTCACAAAAAATCAAGAAACTTTCCCATTTAAACCACTATGCTACGATTTCAAATAAAAAAGTTAGCTATTGTAGACTGTTTCGTGAACACTAATCAGATTACCTGAGATATTTCAAAAACAAATGACTATAGGGTGTTGGTACCTTAATACTTTTTTATTTAATTCGATGCCCTTAATCGAATGCACTATAAAAAGTGGGGTCGTTCTATTTAAAATAACGAACTTGTAGTCAATGTCTTTGACGGATGATGTTCAATTGTTTTTTTTGTAAACACCATCAAATTCTTCACAAAAAATCAAGAAACTTTCCCATTTAAACCACTATGCTACGATTTCAAATAAAAAAGTTAACTATTGTAGACTGTTAGCGTGAACACCCTGTATATTATGGTAGACTCAAATAATAATACGCTGCTTTCGTAAATTTGTTATAACTATAAATATGATTCTTACAACGACTTAAAATACGATTAGATACACTGATTTATCACTGGTAAAATAAAATAAAATGTTTGATTTCATTACTTTTTTTCTACATTTTAAGTTTAGAGGTGAAGTATACTATTTGCAGAAAAGTATTTATTTTAGGGCTGTGCCTTCGGCTTGACCTTACGGAGATTACCTATTGATCTCTTTTCATGAACGAGTGTCATTACCTACCTTATCATGCTGCGGAAGCTACTCGTGAGCGGGTAAAGTCCCCACTTATCCCCTTCTTAGACCTTCTAGCCGGCTAGGAGCGGGGAGCGGTGGCAACACTAGCGCGTCGCTCATTCCTCAGTACGCTGTTGTTTCTCGAGTAGTGAACAGTGTTGTCTCTCAGTTCGTAATTTTCTTTTACGACTGACTAGCGTTAACGCTTTTGTAGCGTTCGGATTGTGTTATTTATCTTTCAGATTCCCAGTGCGGGATTCCAGGTAGAAAGGTAAGTTATTTTTATTTTTCTAGCTTATATGTTGTAGGAAGCTACGTGGTGTTCGGACCGCGAAGTTTTTCGTTGTGGGCTTTTGGAGCTGGGTGTTCTGCCATTTCGCAGACGCTTAGCTTCGCAACGTGGCCATAGGCGTTTTTAGCCACAACGATCGTTGTCGGCTTCCCAGCCGCAGACGCTCGGCTGTTCAGCCGCAGCCGCAGCCGTTTGGCTCTTGAGCCGCAGACGCAGCCGATCGGCTCGTCAGCGCAACCGCTGGGTGTTCTGCCATTTCGCAGACGCTTAGCTTTGCAACGTGGCCGTAGGCGTTTTTAGCCACAACGATCGTTGTCGGCTTCCCAGCCGCAGACGCTCGGCTCTTCAGCCGCAGCCGTTCGGCTCATAAGCCGCAGACGCAGCCGATCGGCTCGTCAGCGCAACCGCTGCCGTCAGGCTCGTCAGCCGCAGCCGTCTGGGTTTGCTGGGTTGGTAGCGCCTTGGTTGAGTGCAACCTCGCTGCGTGAGGGTAGCGACCTCCTGCAGGAACGTAACATTGCCTTAGAACTTTGTATACCTTCTAGTGCCACCCCTTAGATCTTAGACCTTGGGTGCATTCTTGCACCCTTTCAAAGGGTTATCGCTTTTAAGGTTGGCCATCGTTGCGTTCTGCGAATCTTTTAATATAGCCGATTTTTTTTTGCTCACGGGGCCATTCTTACGAGTTTCTAACTCCACTCTCTGTCCTCTAGATGGCATTTCCAAACGACTTCGTTAGAGTTGGCGATTTGCTCAATGAGTCAGCAGGGGATGAAAAGGAGAACGAAGTGCTGGGTGCGTTAAGCTGGCCCGGCAGTTTTTCATTTTTCAAAATATTTTTACACAACTGAAGAATGCTAGGCAAATGCTAGCGAATGCTGTCATTTATAAGAAAAATGCTAGGTAAATAAGGTAAAAAAAAATAATTTAATTTTCCGGGCCAACTTAACGACAGCCCGGACATATTAAATATTTACAAAAATTTTTTGCTACATATAGAATGCTAGCGAAATGCTAGCGAATGCTGGGGTTTATTTCAAAAATGCTACGTAAATAAAGCCGTACGGATAACTCAAAGTTGCCGGGCCAACTTAACGCCAGCCCGGACCTGATTATTTTTTGCAGTTTTTGTCATCAGTCCATGAATGCTAGCGAAATGCTGGCGAATGCTGGGGTTTATTTCAAAAATGCTATGTAAATAAGGCCGTACGGATAACTTAAAGTTGCTGGGCCTAAATAACGCCAGCCCGGACCTGGTTATTTTTTTTTGCAGTTTTTGTCATCAGTCCATGAATGCTAGCGAAATGCTGGCGAATGCTGGGGTTTATTTCAAAAATGCTATGTAAATAAGGCCGTACGGATAACTTAAAGTTGCTGGGCCTAATTAACGCCAGCCCGGACCTGGTTATTTTTTTTGCAGTTTTTGTCATCAGTCCATGAATGCTAGCGAAATGCTGGCGAATGCTGGGGTTTATTTCAAAAAATGCTATGTAAATAAGGCCGTACGGATAACTTAAAGTTGCCGGGCCTAAATAACGCTAGCCCGGACCTGGTTATTTTTTTTGCAGTTTTTGTCATCAGTCCATGAATGCTAGCGAAATGGTGGCGAATGCTGGGGTTTATTTCAAAAATGCTATGTAAATAAGGCCATACGGATAACTTAAAAATGCTGGGCCTAAATAACGCCATCCCGGACCTGGTTATTTTTTGCAGTTTTTGTCATCAGTCCGTGAATGCTAGCGAAATGCTGGCGAATGCTGGGGTTTATTTCAAAAATGCTATGTAAATAAGGCCATACGGATAACTTAAAGATATTGGGCCTAAATAACGCCAGCCCGGACCTGGTTATTTTTTGCAGTTTTTGTCATCAGTCCGTGAATGCTAGCGAAATGCTGGCGAATGCTAGGACTTATTTCAAAAATGCTATGTAAATAAGGCCCTACGGATAACTTAAAGTTGCCGGGCCATCTTCAGCTCTCACTTCCTAAATGCCAGCAAGAAACTGTTTGTCATTACAATTTTTATAATCATTCCATTAATGCTAGCGAATGCTGGGATTTGTTTGAAAAATAAGGCGTAAATAACTGCCGGTCTATCTTAACGTCAACCCGGTCCTGATTTTTTGCACTTTATATCATCAGTCTGTGAATCAAAATAAAAACATAAACAATAAAWAAATTKTTATTAACGAGAAAGGTACTTCTAATTGTTTTTTTTGGCGCAACCCAATATACGTATTGTCACAACTGTTTGGTTTCAAATTTGAATCCATGACAGTTTAGTCACTTTGACATTAAAAAAATATTATTATTATTTATGTCAGAACAATTATGCCTTTTCTCCAAATTCCTTTATTCTAAATACAGTAATCAGTTTCGAAGTAATTAATGCAACTCCATCCTCGGACCATCGGTTACAAAAAGAAGCATAGATCTACATACATTTAAATTTTACAATCAATTTAGCTTACAATAAACCATTGTCATTCTGACGTTATTAATTTAACATAAATATCATTGCCACCTGAACGGTAAACTTTTTCTGAAAGAGACTGTTAATTAGTGAAGCAGGTTCAAAATTTACTTGAGAATTTTGATGTTATTACGTCAGAACATTTATCGGATCCTATTATTTCTAAAATTTCTAATGAATTTAGTAATTGGCCCTTTTGCTCAATATGTAAAATATCAAAATCAGTATCTAAAAGCAAATAATTTTGTGCTAATCGCCTTGATCTTAAATGTTCTTTTATTCTTGTTTTACAATGTTTTTAAAGTTCCACCTATACATACACAGTTACAGTCATCGCATCGTAATTTGTACACCCCTCATTTATCCATCATTGGTACTATATCTTTATTATTAAATATAGCTTTTTCCAAAATTAAGGCAGGTTTAAAAATAATTAATATATTATCTTTATTTAAAATATCTTTAATTTTGCTGCTAAAGTTACCGACATAAGAAATATTTTTTAATACATTGCAAAACATTCATTTTTGGAAAATATTCATATATTAATTTATTATATAATTTCTTATTTAATAATTTATCAACTATTTTTGTTTTTACGCCATTAATTTCTGCTATTTGTTTTATTATATTTGGCTCATTACTAAATTTGGTGTGATTTAAAGGTACTTTTATTAATCTATTTAAATTACTATCTAAAACAGCTATTTTGTGTTGCCATGGGTGCAAAGACTTACTGTGTACAGATAATCCTGTAGAAGTTGGTTTTCGAAATATATTAAATTCAATTTTAGAATTAACCTCTAATATATAAAAAATTAAATTGTTCTCACATTCAATTTCTACATCAAACTGAATATTAGATTTCTTAGTATTCAGGTGGTTAACAAATGTTTTCATTCTTCTAAATTATCTGTCCAAATACCTAAAATATCACCCACATATCATTTGTAAAATAAAATTTTATTTCTGTAAATATTTGAATCATTCATGATATAATTGCTTTTATAACTGTCGACTTATACGTATATCAGCTAGAACGGGCGACAAAGGACTGCCCATTGGTAAAGATTCTTGGGCGTAAGTTACATTGATGTATTCGAAAAAATTTTGTTCCAGACAAATACGAAATAATTTTAATAAATCATCAGCTGTATCACTTGATAAATTGCTATTATAAAAAATTCATTTAGAATTGATAGTCTTTCATTAACCGGGATTCTTGTATACAAATTTTTAACGTCTAACGAAAAAAATGTTGCGTTAAATGGGAGAAATTGTAAATTAATATTTTCTTTTATATATGAATTTAAAAAATTTTGTACATCATATGTAGGAGATTTTATATAAGATACCACTGGCTGAATAGGAATTAAATCAGGAATAGTGCTTTTTTTGTAATTTTAATAAACCATACATTCTTGGTATTGTGGTATTATCTGGTGCAAATTTTTTGTTTACTTCTGGAGATATTAGTTGAATTTAGTGTTGTTTTAACTTGTCTGATATTAAAATTATTGCTTTCCATAAAATTTTACTTCTTTTTATGGTAATCTATCCTATTGAGATTAACTAAGTTATTGCCATTATCATTATTAAAAATAACCAGGTCGGGGCCGGCGTTAAGCTGTCCGGCAACGTTAATTCATCCGTACGGTCTTATTTACATAGCATTTTTGAAATAAGCCCCAGCATTGGCCAGCATTTCGCTAGCATTCACGGACTGATGACAAAAACTGGAAAAAATAACCAGGTCCGGGCTGGCGTTATTTAGGCCCAGCATCTTTAAGTTATCCGTATGGCCTTATTTAAATAGCATTTTTGAAATAAACCCCAGCATTCGCCAGTATTTCGCTAGCATTCACGGACTGATGACAAAAACTGCAAAAAATAACCAGGTCCGGGCTGGCGTTATTTAGGCCCAGCATCTTTAAGTTATCCGTATGGCCTTATTTGCATAGCATTTTTGAAATAAACCCCAGCATTCGCCAGCATTTCGCTAGCATTCACGGACTGATGACAAAAATTGCAAAAAAATAACCAAGTCCGGGCTGGCGTTATTTAGGCCCAGCATCTTTAAGTTATCCGTATGGCCTTATTTACATAGCATTTKTGAAMTAAACCCCAGCATTCGCCAGCATTTCGCTAGCATTCACCGACTGATGACAAAAACTGCAAAAAAATAACCAGGTCCGGGCTGGCGTTATTTAGGCCCAGCATCTTTAAGTTATCCGTATGGCCTTATTTGCATAGCATTTTTTAAATAAACCCAARCATTCGCCAGCATTTCGCTAGCATTCACGGACTGATGACAAAAACTGCAAAAAAATAACCAGGTCCGGCCTGGCGTTATTTAGGCCCGGCAACTTTAAGTTATCCGTACGGCCTTATTTACATAGCATTTTTGAAATAAACCCCAGCATTCGCCAGCATTTCGCTAGCATTCACCGACTGATGACAAAAACTGCAAAAAATAACCAGGTCCGGGCTGGCGTTATTTAGGCCCAGCATCTTTAAGTTATCCGTATGGCCTTATTTGCATAGCATTTTTTAAATAAACCCAAACATTCGCCAGTTCGCTAGCATTCACGGACTGATGACAAAAACTGCAAAAAAATAACCAGGTCCGGCCTGGCGTTATTTAGGCCCGGCAACTTTAAGTTATCCGTACGGCCTTATTTACATAGCATTTTTGAAATAAACCCCAGCATTCGCCAGCATTTCGCTAGCATTCATGGACTGATGACAAAAACTTAAAATAATAACCAGGTCCGGGCTGGCGTTATTTAGGCCGGGCAACTTTAAGTTATCCGTACGGCCTTATTTACATAGCATTTTTGAAATAAACCCCAGCATTCGCCAGCATTTCGCTAGCATTCATGGACTGATGACAAAAACTTAAAATAATAACCAGGTCCGGGCTGGCGTTATTTAGGCCGGGCAACTTTAAGTTATCCGTACGGCCTTATTTACATAGAATTTTTGAAATAAACCCCAGCATTCGCCAGCATTTCGCTAGCATTCATGGACTGATGACAAAAACTCAAAATAATAACCAGGTCCGGGCTGGCGTTATTTAGGCCGGGCAACTTTAAGTTATCCGTACGGCCTTATTTACATAGCATTTTTGAAATAAACCCCAGCATTCGCCAGCATTTCGCTAGCATTCATGGACTGATGACAAAAACTTAAAATAATAACCAAGTCCGGGCTGGCGTTATTTAGGCCGGGCAACTTTAAGTTATCCGTACGGCCTTATTTACATAGCATTTTTGAAATAAACCCCAGCATTCGTCAGCATTTCGCTAGCATTCACGGACTGATGACAAAAACTGCAAAAAAATAACCAGGTCCGGGCTGGCGTTATTTAGGCCCGGCAACTTTAAGTTATCCGTACGGCCTTATTTACATAGCATTTTTGAAATAAACCCCAGCATTCGCCAGCATTTCGCTAGCATTCATGGACTGATGACAAAAACTGCAAAAAATAACCAGGTCCGGGCTGGCGTTAAGTTGGCCCGGCAACTTTGAGTTATCCGTACGGCTTTATTTACCTAGCATTTTTGAAATAAACCCCAGCATTCGCTAGCATTTCGCTAGCATTCTATATGTAGCAAAAAATTTTTGTAAATATTTAATATGTCCGGGCTGTCGTTAAGTTGGCCCGGAAAATTAAATTATTTTTTTTTACCTTATTTACCTAGCATTTTTCTTATAAATGACAGCATTCGCTAGCATTTGCCTAGCATTCTTCAGTTGTGTAAAAATATTTTGAAAAATGAAAAACTGCCGGGCCAGCTTAACGCACCCCGAAGTGCTGGAGAGGTTGAAACTGTTAGCCCAAGAGTATTTGCCCGACGGGTGGACAGAGTGGAAAGTGTCACAATTGTCGAAGGGGCAGCTGCTGGGTGATCCAATGGACCCTTTGATCTTGAACAAAATAAGGTTTGCCCTTCCTACTATTGGGATAGTGAAGGCCTTTCTCCCGGACGCAACTCATTTGTCGGAAAACACATACAGAGATATCAAGGTGTCTATGTTAGAATGGCCCTTCTGCAGGGCCTTGATCATTAGTCCACCGGTTGTTGCCAATAAGATTAGGGGATCTGCGGTGCAGACAGAAATCTTTAATCAGGCTATTAAAAGCTTAAAGCCCTTGTTGATGTCGAGACAAGAAGTCTCAGACCAATTAGGCGAGTCAGTATCCGAGTTCGATTCGGAGGAGGACACGTCGGACTCGCATAGGAAACGCCGCAGGCAGTCCTTAAAAGGAAGGGCCGTAAAGAAGGCTAAAATGGATCGTGTGAGCAGCTTAGAAAACAGAATGGAATCTATGTTTGCTACAGTGTGCGCTCGTCTTGATGCCTTAACGAGGAATACCTTATCAGCAGGAGAGTCATCAGCTGGAGAAGAAGATGAGTCTGTTGACATCATTTCAGACGTTGAGAGCTCCCAAACCTGGCAAGCGCCAGAATTAGATATTGTAGATCCTCCAGATCTAAATTTTTTGCCAGAAGTTAGGGAGGCGGATCCAACCGTTCCGGAGCCGACTCCGGTTATTAAATCAGAGGGTATTACCTGTCAAAGGTTCGGACTGGAGTCCTTGAACAAGATTATATATAAAGACGTGCAAAAGCGGTTACAAGCAGCACCAGTGTTTGGAGCTCTCAAGGTCAATAGCCAGCTGGGAAGCCTGGCTGTCAAATCCTTTGCTTCTAATTTATTATTTAAGCTGGATGACACTAGGCACGATTTGCCATGGTCTTCTCAATCAGAGGAAAGCTTTGGCTGAAGCCTTAAAGAATATGGCAGCTAGGTATCCCGAAGTAGCAAATGATATTAGATTGATATTAAACGATTCTAAATCCGCCTTTAGATCGTATTCGGATGACTTGTTGCAGTTTGTTTGTGCCCACAGAGCTGAGGCTATTGGATATAGGCGGTAAGCCTTTAAAACTAAATCTGACTTCCAGTCAGCTAAGTTAAATCAAATTCCTCCATCGGCCACACACCTTTTTGATGAGGCTAAGTTATCGGAATTTCTTAAAGAGCAGGGAGGCTTTTTTCGTGTGTTTCCTCCAAGATCAGATAGAACTAGGACCAAATCTCTTACCTCACGGCAAGAGGGTCGTTCAGGCCAGCGTAAACTGCCTTCTAGATCAAAATCTTCAAAGCCTAGGGGTTCATCTTGGCGAGTTTCTGTTCCATGTCCTTCTTTGGCTTCTTCATCCAAGAATCGCCGAGAAAATCAAGGTAGTCATTCAAGAAGGACTGACAAATCACGGCGTCGAGCTAATGAGAGGAATTTTTGACCCACACTTTGTGGCGGGGCAACTAAGGGGGTTTCTGAGTCATTGGCAAGAGCTAGGAGCTCCTCCGGTCATTCTAAAGGCTATAAAAGGTTATTGAATTCCTTTCGTGGACAAACCTCCTTGAGTTCCGTTCACAGGAGTTCTTATAAAAAAATTTTCGACGATGATTTCTCAGTCCATGTCAGAAGAAATCGAAAACTTAATCGAGCAGCAGGTGGTAGAACGTTCCGAAGCGCATTCGGGGTTTTTATCCCAGTTGTTTCTCATTCCAAAGCAGCACGGAAGGGGCGGCAGATTTTCAACCTGCTTCGTCTCAACGGTTACTTAGACCCCAAATCTTTTCGTTTGATAAACCAAGGCAAGGTAGCAAGTTTTTTGCAGGAAGGAGATTTCCTGGGAAAATTGGATCTGTCTCAAGCTTACTTCCATATTACAATAAAGGAAGGGCATCGAAGATGTCTCTCCTTTGCTTACAAAAGGGAAGTGTATCAAATGACGTGTCTCCCGTTCGGGCTGTCGAGTGCACCTTGGATTTTCTCCCGCATAAGCAATTGGCTGGCAGGTCTTCTTCGTACGAAGGGAATTCGTGTTCTAGTTTGTCTCGACGATTTTCTGTTAGCCCATCAAGAGGCGGCGACCTTGGAGAGGCAATTGCGGTACGCAGTAAACCTGTTCCAAGAGTTAGGCTGGAAGATAAATTTGGAGTAGTCAATCCTGAGAGCAGTGACGTCAGTAGAGTATCTGGGCATTATTTGGAACACCAGAAGAAACGAGATGAGCCTTCCCGGCGAAAAGATTCGGCTTATATCAACGACATTGCGCCAGTTGATAAGCAGAGGCAAGTGGAGCTGGGAATCAGGAAAGTCCTTAATAGGCAGGTTAGGCTTCGCATCGCTAATGACTCTACTCGGACGTCTTTTTTCGAGACGTCTTCAGCGTGCAAGTAGGTGTTTGCCAGAGACCCAACCAAAAAAGCACTTTCTCTTGCCAAAGGAAGCCCTTGCCGATTGTCTGTGGTGGACGAAGAATTTATCAACACCGGGCAAGATTTTTCTAGGCGAACCAATGATGTTCTTGTCAACGGATGCGTCGGACACAGGTTGGGGCTTTCACATGGGAGATCCATGCGTCCGGTGTGTGGACGCAGTCGCAGAAGAATTGGCACATCAACAGGAAAGAGATGTTCACCGTCCTTATAGCCGTGAAGAAATTGAGGAAATTGTTGGTGGGATGGTGCAATCGGACAACAGGACGGTTATAGCCTACCTGAGGAATCAAGGGGGGACGAAATCGAAAGTTCTTTTGGAAGCGACGAGGGAGGTACTCCTGTTGATTCACAGGTTAAGGATTTCTCTGTTTCCTTATTTTCTTCCCGGTCGTTGCAACACAATGGCAGATCGGCTGTCGAGAGGCAGGGCTCTTCCCGACTGGCATCTACGGACAGAGATGATTTTTGTCAGGTGGGGAATGCCACAAATAGATTTGTTTGCGTCGAATCAGTCGAAAGTCGTCCCGAACTATGTGACAATAGATGCAGGGGATTCTCAGGCAGCATTCATCAACGCGTTCAGCATACCTTGGAGGTACAAGTTGGCATGGGTGTTCCCACCACCTCCTCTCATTCCGAGGGTTCTGCATCATCTCAACAGGTCATCGGGAATCTTCATTCTAGTTGTCCCGCGTTGGGAGAATGTGTTTTGGAAAGCAGATCTGAAGAACAGAGCCGTGGAGGCTCCGATACTCCTAAGGAACTTGTCCCAGTGCTTGATCGATCTGTCTACCGGTCAGCCTCCACCCAGGGCGGACGACCTTCGTTTGGAGGTCTGGAAGGTACGGGGTGGACTCCCTTAATATCGGATTTGCTGGCAGAGGATGTCGATCTCTTACAATCTGCTTGGCGGGAGTCAACCTTGAAAACCTATAATTCTGCTTGGAGGCAATGGAGGTCTTGGTGCAAGCAATCAGGGGTGAGATCTGATAAGCCGAGTGCATCTGAGATCTGTTCGTACTTGTCGTTCCTGTTCAGGGTGAAGAAACTCGCTCTCTCAACCATTCTGGTTCATAAATCGGTTGTAGTTTCCTTGTCTTCACCGGAAAATGGGGAGCGCCTCTCCGCTCGCCCTCTGATCAAGTCCATCTTGAAGGCGATAAGCCTTAAGGTGTCAACCTCGTCTGTACCGAGGTCACATATCTGGAACGTGTTAGATTTGGTGGAATGGCTGAAGTCTCATCCTCCAGATCCTTTTAGTATTTTTCAAATTTCGCGTCATACTGCGGCTTTGTTGTTATTGGCGTTAGGTCGCAGAGTTCATGACATGACGCTTATAAGTTTAGATAAGGATCACTGCCAGCTGTCTGACTCGGTGGTTACTTTTTGGCCGAGGTTTGGGTCTAAGCCAGATAATAATAGGAATCGTCAATCAGGTTGGGAGCTTAGGAGTTCAGGTGATCACCTGTTGGATTTGGTTAAGTGGGTTCATCATTTAATTCAGGTGTCGGCACCTAGAAGAAGGGCTCAAGAAAACTTGTCGGCTCTTTTTATCACTACTAGAGGGAAAGTAAGAGCAGCCTCGAGAATCGTAATAGCAGGATGGTTTAAAGAACGATTTAAGGACTTGGGCATTGCTTTGGGTCCTGGTTCTATCCGCTCTGCAGTAGCATCGTTCGACTTTCAGAATAATGTTTCTCTAGACTTAATCTTAGAAAAAGGTAACTGACACGGTTCGGGGAATTTCTTTAAGCATTATTGTAAGACTGTTCAAAAGCCAAGTACACATACAGGCTTTAGCTTGAGGAGATCTTTTAAGGCTGTGTAATTTTAGACTGGCTAGGAGGCATATTTTGGCCCTAATACCCTAGTGTAAGGTGTTTTGTTTGTGCTGGTTGTTTATTTCTATCTTGTTTGATAAAATATCACTATTTGTATAAGAGTTTGGTTGGTGCTCGGTAAGCACTGTGTAAGCATTTATGTATGTTTAACCAAATACACATGTATATAAGATGTTTTGGTTGCTGTTATTTGGTGTTCGATCATTGACTAATGAGGTCACAGTACGCTGGTGCCGGCAGACGATAAACACTTCTCCGTAAAATCAAGCCGAAGGCACAGCCCTAAAATAGAATCGTTTTCCACCCCGAAGGGCAAGAAAACTGATATTTTAGGTCTTGCCGGGGCTTGACCTGAGTAAGACCTTGCCGTCATTTAGGGAGAAGGTACTGAGGAATGAGCGACGCGCTAGTGTTGCCACCGCTCCCCGCTCCTAGCCGGCTAGAAGATCTAAGAAGGGGATAAGTGGGGACTTTACCCGCTCACGAGTAGCTTCCGCAGCATGATAAGGTAGGTAATGACACTCGTTCATGAAAAGAGATCAATAGGTAATCTCCGTAAGGTCAAGCCTCAGCAAGACCTAAAATATCCGTTTTCTTGCCCTTCGGGGTGGAAAACGGTTCTATTTATTTCCCGTGCATTGAATATGTTGTGGTATTTATTTCTTCACATTTACCAAAACCCTTAAATTTAGAGTACACAAAATCACAAATCCCAAAGAATCTGTAGCAGATAAAAATAGCAATATTCACTTCCTTGGCAGAGGAAATACTCAAACATTATCGAATCAGGAAATTCCCAACAATTCCCAATCAGCTTGCGCAAGAAAAAGTAATAGTAATAGTAAGAGTAGAGTAGGGATAGCATTGGTCAAGTGGTTTTGTAGTGAAATGAATTTTTATGTAGGCGGTACGGCGGTCAAATGGTATTTCAACAGGAGCTACCCACTCGGTTATCTGTAATTATAATCCAGAGAAATCATGGATCTGCGCGAATGCTATAGCTTGTGATATGAATGTTGAGCCTCACGTTACGATTTCGCGAATCAAGCACAGACAACTGATTTTACTGTTGCGCCGTCCGCGCTTTCGTTGCTTATATGGAGTGGCATTTAGGACATACGTCTCCTGAGGATTAGACATACGTGCCCGTTTCTCTCTCTCTAATAGTAACGGTCATAGACAAGGGCAAGATAAATAGATGGGAAACTCTAATGGTGAGGGTAGGTTCATATAAAGCGCCTGCAGTGTCACTAGGCTAAACTACACACGAATATGCCAAGTCGATAACATAGGAAACTGCTTTAAATGGTGCAGCAACAACATGCAAGTCAGATTTTTTTATTTTCTTTTAATTTCTTTCTTTGCACCTAGTTTGTTCCATTACTACCTCTTCGAAGTTACTTGTCACATAACTTCAAACGGCGCGGGAATAAACTACTTGCAAATTAAATAAGAGATTACTTAAGAATAATTTGCAATTAAATGATGATAAACAAAACAAAAGCCGTTTGGAATTCACAAATAATTATAATGATCATAAATGTACAATTTATAAATAGTTCAATAAAACAGAAGTATGGTAGACGTCTTCGTTTAAATCTTTTCTCCAGGGAGTCGAAATAAGAAATAAATCACCGATATGCTTATGACAAACCAGATAGCGTAAATAAGCTATCTTTTTTAATGTGTTTCAGTCATATTTGGTACATCTGAAACAAGTATGCATTTTTTAAACAGACCGTCATTGTAAATAAAAATATTTCCAAAGGGTCTTTATTATAATACCAGTTTGGTAGGTACATACACAATTGTTGTGAAGTTAATGTTGAATTTGCTATGAGATATTTTTTGAGATTGTGTACGTCCTCGTCCGCTATCCAGAAGTAAAACAACCCATTAAACATATTCACATCAGTGCTGCTGTTGTGATAGTATAATGATTGTCGATTAAAGGTATCACTTACTCAGATATAATAAATAACTTTACGGCCGCAGCAATATTTATCATCAGGACGCTACTATTTACTAGAACTGTACTACCCTTACAAATATTTAAGTGAACCAATTTGCATTTGGATGGATAAAATTACATAGCTTAAAGCTGTAAATGACTGCGATAGAGGATTTGCAATGCCCACGTAGACAAATATAATATAATAAAATTGCTTCTCATCCATATAAGTGCAAATCGACTCACTCATTTAACTTTTAACAATTTTTTTAACTCTTGAGAAAGAAGCAGAACATTAAAACATGTTAAGAATTCATAATAAGCTTTTGTAGCACCAAGTGTACCTAAATCATTTTAAGTGTGAACTACTTTATCGAAAAACAAGTCTATGTAGTAACTTCCATGCGCTTATTGAGATATATTTTTACAAAAACTAGTACAACTCACCTCCTCGTCCGCAACTGTCAGAACTCGCCTTGTAGTAGAAATGACTTGTAATTACTAACTGTTCGCACATTCAGCAGTTCAAGAAAATTTTATGCAAGCTAAACATTATTATTATTAACAAATTACAGTTTAAATCCGAATTATTTACTTGCTGATATACGTTCTTGACAAACTGTCAAATAAATAACTAAACCGCCAACTGTAAGCACAGTTACTTTATAAAGTCACTGTACTGTAAGCAGATGCTAGCGCCAAAAATTTGCCGTGTCACTGGGCTAAACTAATCCGTATGGTCACCCCCCACCACTGAGAGATTCCAATCTATTTGTCTTGTCTTTATCTATGGTAACGGTCATGATGTAAATGCTGCGCGAACGTATGTCCTCGACTAATGTCATCAATGACATTTCATCAGTGGCGTGCATTATTTGTAGTATTTGCCTCGTAGTTTGTTTTGTGGTCTTGCAATCATCTAAACATTTTATGTAAACTTTAATGAGTGCAGTTTATAATAAAAGAACTTGTGTAAATTGGTGTTCTCACCCATCAAGCGAAAGTTGATGTTTATATATGAAACTTGGTCCAAGTTACTTAGGTATTTTAAAAGGGTGAAGTACATAACTGCTGCATGAACCAAAGCACGGATCCGTGAGTGGTTGGAGATGCGTGGCATCCTCATGGCCAACACTTTAGTTAAGGCCGAGCTGCTGGCATTGGCCAAAGAACATGCTTCGGCTAAGCAATATGTAGTAGATGAGTACCTTAGAGAGCATGTTCACAAGGTGCTTCGCCTGTCGCCGTACCCTACCAGTTCAGCGCTGTTGATCCGATCTGGGCACAGGTATAGGTCGACAGATATAACTTTGTGGGTCGGTTTCTGATGTGCTGGTATGCGCAGTAAATTCTGGAGGGGAGAGTGCCTCTCGAGTTCGTTTCTAACCTACTGTATTAAAGTAAAATAACAGAGCCGTACTGTGTATATTTTGTCAGCGTGTAGATTTTTAACGTGAATGAGTGTAATAAATGTCTAAAACAAATTTGCATAAAGGGTACATAAAACCACATAGTTACTAGCCCTTTGAGATAAAACTAAAACGTTTTCTATGTAAGTGTGTACTGTATTCTATGCGCGTCATTTATGTTATGCCGATCCTGAACACACTGGGAGTCTCGATCTCGAGGCGAGCGCGAAGGCTATCCTCTTTCCTCCCGAATGCGTTCTCTCTTGTTCGTTTGCGCAGCTACCTCCGAATCTCACCCGCAATCTTATTTCTGTCTAGAGGTGGGCATTTCGATTCTTTTCAGTGAGTCAGCTCACTGCATCTGCTTCTTTGAACTGAGCTGACTCAGTGAGTCGGCTCAAAAGAGCTGCAAGATCCCTACGATTCGCGGTCATATGAATATCGACGCGGCTCTCTATCAGTCTCTATTTCATCTAGATCTCTCGTATCCGAGACGTACTTAAAGTCTGGATTTAAGCATTTTTTTTTGTTGGACAAGCCAAATTATCATATTTAAAATTAAAACCGGAAGTAAACTTGATAACTTCCTCGTCTGTCCAGCAACAAAGTGAAATAAATATTTTTAATTTGATATACTTTTGTGAATTTTAGAGTTGTGTTTTTGTAGTTGTTTGCATAATGATGTTTTATTTTTTGTTACATACTACCTTTGTTGCAAACCCATATATTTACGTTCGTTAAAACGTCGACTTTCAGTTATTAATTACCTGGCTCATGTCGTTTACATAGATTTTGTAACTATGTACCTGTGTACCTACTTAACATGTTGGGAAAAAGGACGGATAGAACACAGCTCGCCGKAGTCGTATCAATGAACGATAGCTGCGTTCAGTTGTCACGTTGTCAGCCAGCTCGGCAATTCAGTTCAGCTCGGCGCTGAGCCGGAGAGCTGCATCTACTGAAATAAGTGAGCTGCCTCAACAGCTCTTTTGAAAGAGTCGGCTCTTCGATGCAGCTCACTCCTGAGTTACACATCTCTATTTCTGTCGTACTATAAGTTAATTGTAGGCTGATGGAATGGTGTTCATAGGCAAATCAGTATTACGATAAACATATTGGCCATGTGGGCACGTGGACAGGAGTGCACCCCCGAACGCTGGTGTTCGTTTGTCCGGCGCCTCAAGCAACTGAAACTGATTATTGATTAACTCTTGGTACCAATGGGTGCGAATAATTAATGTATAATATCCAAAGCTTGCCACTTGCAACACACATTATGTATAGTCTGTAGCACGCCACTGAGAAAACCTGACAGTGACTTTCAATCGATTTCAACCATACCAGACCATACCTGACCATACCTAGATTTATGACGTGAGGCTCAACTTTCATCTCAAACTATATAGTAAACAAGATGGCTGCCATATTGTACACGAGAACGTCAAACTTTTGGC
The DNA here is from genome assembly GCA_025024175.1 of Rhyzopertha dominica. NCBI lineage: Eukaryota > Metazoa > Arthropoda > Insecta > Coleoptera > Bostrichidae > Rhyzopertha > Rhyzopertha dominica. The sequence continues at coordinate 22,434,434 of QCXZ01000003.1, forward strand.
GCTTATTTTAAATAATGACATCTTGTGCAACAGTTCCACTTAAAACCAGGGTAAGTGTAAACCAGTCTGATGTAGCAATGTTGAAATACTAAATTCAGTTTGACTTGTTCTTATAATGTTCTTTAAATATCAATAAAATGGCTAATTTAATACTGAGAACGTCTGCTGATATCTGTCGTCAATTAACTGTCATATGTTATAAAACACATAAACGAAGCTCGCAGGCCGGTGTTGCCAGATGTCAAAATAGACGCAAACTGTTGTCTACGGATAACTGTACAATGGTACTGTTTGATAGAGGTTCCAAGTCCCACCGGCATATGGCGGCAACTTACAAGTGTAAGATTTTTTTACATTTTTTGCTCTTTTTTATCATCTTATTCAGAGTGAAACACATTTTAATGATCATGCAATAAGAGGACGTGACATGGGAATATGTATAATATAAGTTTTCAATATGCTCTGAACAGCTACAACACGGATAAAGTTAGATGCTGATTTTTTTTTAAATGAAGTACTGTATCACAAGTTCCATTTACCATTTAAATGTTTTTAAGCTTATAATGTTGTAAAAAAAGGATCTATTACATCGAAGCACCTCTCATTCGACTTGTAAGTGTTTCTTATCTTTATAGTAATTGTGTGCAGTCAATACAACTCATCACCTGTCTGCAGATTTCCAAAAGATGATCGTTGTAGTGTTTGAGTGAGAAACATGTGCCGTACAAACTGGACGTTACGTTTACTCATAACCATATTATCACCGATCTCTAAATAACTGGATGTCGCTTACATACCAAAATGCATGTAAATTATTTGTGATAGATTTACGCCACTTTAGCACCTAGCCGCTGGTCCTTGTACTAAAATTTGGACAAAGGTTCGCTTCTGCGGTAAATATAACGTTAATGATTGACGGTTAAAATCGTGAACTCATCATCCGTCTGCAGATTTCCAAAAGATGATCGTTGTAGTGTTTGAGTAAGAAACATGTACAGTACAAACTGGCTGTTACCTTTACTCATAACCATATTATATAGTTAAGGATCTAACCTAAAATTTGAACGCGCCGTTAAATTGATAGTACGAGTACCAGCGGCATGGTGGCTACTTATCACAGTTTTGAATGATTTATGCGACATCCAGTTATTTAGAGATCAGTGCATATTATATAGTCAAGAATCTAACCTAAAAATTTATAACACTTATCACAGTTTTGAATGACATACGACATCCAGTTATTTAGAGATCAGTGGTCCCAGGTAAATCTGAATGCGCACTCGGCCTAGGCGTGTTCTACTCATTCTATTTCTCTGGTTAAATCATGCCTATGTTCTGTGTCATTCACATTCACAGCTAACTTCATTGTTTATCGTTTATGACAACAAACAATGCTGATACGCTGATGATTTTTTTGTTGGTTGTGAAACCTTGTCCAGAAGAATTTTTATGCTTTTGTTGTGCTTAATAAATTACGAGGTAGGTACATACCAGGTGCTTGCAATACTTGTTTGTTGTGTTATGTAAAATATATTCATATTATTATACTTACACTGCTTTGAAAGTTAGAAAAGTTTTCAAACTGTATATCTACACCATTCACTGTTACTGATATATTGTAGGTATTGAAGTAATGTGTAATGTAATGCATTGTATTATATTCTTACATAATGCAAGACAAAGAAAGAAGAAATAATTTCCTAATTGGTTTGTAGATGCTAAACTATTGTTTTAAGGATGGATACAAATATTAAGACTTTCGTGTTTATGGACTGTGAAACTACAGGTCTACCGAGTCAAGAAAATAACAAAACCAGAATAACAGAAATATGTTTTGTGGCAGTCGAAAGCAGTCACATTCAGTTAGGAATCACACCTCGAGTGCAGAATAAGCTTGTTTTTTGCTTTAATCCAAGGAGAGGCATACATTATGAATCATCACATTTAACAGGTATGGTATAAATGAAGACAGTGTAGAGGCAGTACCTAATTGTAATGCCAAATTACCAATTTTAAACAAACGATAGTTATTGCCTATCAAATAAATGTAATAACCTTTAGATCTAAAATTCTATTATTGAAGTTGTCTTTAATTTTGACAAAGGATTTTTGTGTACAATAAGTATTGGAGCAGTTTGTGTTATTCAGAATAACAACATCCAAATTTTTTGGAATTGCACCAGGTTAGCTAGATGAAAAATAAAAAAAAAATTGCATGGTGCAATTTGAGTGATTTATATTTGCATATCATGTTAAACAACAAATGATTTTTCAAAACACATTTGTCGTTCGATTTGGCTTTTCTGTTATACCTATTTTTCTAATATTACCTTCTAGCAAGTGCTGCATTTTGCATACAATGTGGTTTTCTAAATTAGCTGTACACCTGATATAAGGACTTTTACGATCTGTTGTACATTTACATTTGCCTCTTTCCCTTAATCGATTTTGAATTGATAAAACATTTTTTCACTTGGTATATGCCACATACAAAGCCATACATTAGATACACACCTATCACTGAAAAATCATTTTATAGCATGAACCCAAAAGCACAGTGTTTTGAACCATACGTTTAAAAAATATTATATAATAACATGAATAAACCTTCCAAGGAATTCTATCGAACACAGTCACTGAAGGTTAACCCGTTATTCCTTAAGAGGGATATTTTGGAGACACATTGTAGAAGATGTGTATCCATATAATGTATTGCTAGCAGCAGAAAATAAACATATTGTAGATATGTTAAGGATTAAGTAAAATGAAATAAGTTTTTGTTACCTAAAATTGCAGTGCATAATTAGAAAAAAATATATTAATATGAAACCTCAGTTTTAGAATGTGTAAGTATATTTCAAAATGTTAAATAAGTAATAAATGTTGTAAGGTACTCCGACGAATAAAACAGCCTGGTTAGGTAATACAAGCTTAGTGATCGTATATATTAACCTAACTATTCCCTCAGTTTGTTACACCTGACATTCTCTACTGCCTTGCCTATTATGTTATGTTTACAAATGTACATTTTATTTATCTTATATAATAAAATACATACACTGCAAGTAGTAATTGTCATTTCATAAGCTTTTTTCATGTTATTACAATGAAATTATTTGTCCTTAGCAACTGCGTAAATCGAGTAATTAATAACGTAGGTACAAATAATGTGTTAACAGCACCAGCTTATTCTATATTTGGTTAGATCTTATTGTATATGCCACCTCAGTATTTGTCTTTTTCCCATGATCTGACCAAAAACATTTGTAAAACCATTAAATTATATAGAATCGTGATTCATGAAAAAACTAAACTGATATTTAAAAGAATCAAAGTAAGTATATATGATTTGTAATTCTGGTAGTTGAGATAATGGATAAATCAGAATAAAATACCTTAATTGAATTGACCAGCAACTTGTAAGTAATTGAAATATTTTTAGCCCTGTTTCTCTTAACTATTCTTGTATGAACTTTGGTAATCTGGTACTTTACATATTATATAAAACAAACTGTTTCTGTATCAGCGAATATTGCAGGTCTCTACAATGACTTGCTAGAATTTCAGCCAGAATTCAAAGGCGACACAGTGGAGGTAATAAAAGGATTCTTGAATATGTATCAAAAGCCACTTTGTTTAGTTGCTCACAATGGTAATCGTTTTGATTTCCCATTACTAAGAAAGGAGCTATTTAAGGCAAATGGTGCTTTACCTGAAGATATTTTGTGTGTTGATTCACTGGAAGCCTTTAGATACATACATAAAGCTTCTGAAGAAAAAGAACTTAGTGGATTAGAAAAGAATAACTGCCACAGAATTATACCTGAATTTAGTGATGGATATGATAAGCTTCTGATTGAGGCCGTAGAGGATATAGAAAGTAGTTTTTGTACATCAAACCAAAAGCCTTCTGTGATGGAAATTAAAAAAGCGAATGAAACTACTCCAAAAAAGAAAGTAATTAATGTTATGTCATCACAAGAATTGTCTTCAAGTATTAACAGAGAAAATGTCGAAAGCAAAGCCAAGAAATCCTTAAATATGGGGTAAGTTTAGATTTAATATTTTCATCAGTTGCCAATGGTTTCCATCACCATGGTGACACTGACACAAAAAAACAGTTCAGTTTTTCTAAAATTCAAGAATAATGCATCCACACTAGCAATATCACTCTATTTAATTGTACCATGCTACTACGTTTAGGTAATTAATGTCAAGATATACAATAACTGGAGGTTATAATTTCATTACAATTTTGGTCACTTATTTTTTATAACAAAATGTTTTTTATACCATACAAGTTGCACATATTTTTCAGAAGGGTCAGTTTTTGCCTAGCAGATGTATTCAGAAGAATAACTAAAAAAGAACCTGTGGATCAGCATCGTGCAGAATGTGATGTTGATATGTTGATACAGTGTGCAAGTACATTAGGAGAAGAGTTTGTTGGTTGGGCTAATAAAAATTCAAAAAAATTCCTTGAAATACCTGCTTTACAAGCCACAACAGAAGTTAAAACGTAGTTAAATATGTCTGTGATATTTATTTTATATTTGATTTTAATGCTAATTTATACAGTTTTATTTTAATTTTTTATTTGATTAATAACTGCTTTTGTATATAATAGTAATAATAATAATAGTAATAATAATAATAATAATAATAATAATAACCGGCAACATCCATCACCCCAAGCCTGACACTGACAGATTGTACACTGGGAGAAACCATGGGGGCCGCAGGCTTATTGAAATAGAGAGCGCTTATGAAATATCATTTGCTAAATTCGGAAGATATTTAGAAAATTGCAAATATCCCTTTATGAAATGCGTGAAAGGATATGATGCAACCAAAGCCAAATACCAAAAAGATCAAAGCCAAGCAAGCAAAAGAAGGAACCACCGCTGATATCATAGTCGAACACCTTAAGGCATATATTATGACCAATACCAAAATGGGAAAGATCAAGCGCAAGCCACTCAAGGACAATTTATAAGGAACGTTGACCAGCCAGATATTGACAAACAAACATCCCTGGCGTGGCTACAAAAGGCAGGGTTGAAAGGAGACACTCAGAGCCTGATTATAGCTGCACAAGACCAAGCTCTTATTATGAGGTACTGCAAAAAAAACATATATTCAAACAGCCTATAGACAGTGGATGTGGACTTTGCAACAAAACTGAAGAGTGTATCCGCCATATTGTGGCAGGGTGCGCAGTACTAGCACCCACAGAATATACGAAGAGACACAACAACGTTGCAAGCTACATACACAGTGTGTCTCAAAAATAACCGAACTTTATATTTAAATCATATAAAGTCCCTAGATAGATAAAGTACTGCAATTGTCTTTCATTTTAGTGCATAATATTAGCAAGAGATGGGAGAGGGAACCAAACTATCAAACCTGGCCTTAAGGATTAGAGAACTGGCAGATATCAGGCTCTCATACAGTGTTGTTTGACTGTTCCGTAGGTGATTGCCATCGCGTTTTATGCATCAGAACTTTATATCTGACAGTTTTATAATATTTAATGTTAAATTTGATTGGTTTGGTTTCCTTTCCCACCGCTTTTTAATATTTTGCACTCACTGATATCTAAATAACTGGATGTCGCTTACATACCAAAATGCATGTAAATTAATTGTGATAGATTTAAGCCACCTTAGCGCTTCTAGCCGCTGGTCCTTTTACTAAAATTTTGACAAAGGTTCGCTTCTACGATAAATATGACGTTAACGATTGCCGGTTAAAATCGTGAACGTTCAAAGTCCGCATTAACATTATCCATTATACACCTTTCTCAGTAAGTAGCAAAGCACGTGGTGTTTGTTTTTAGTACTAAATGGCATATTCGGCACCCACGGCGATTATATAACTTAAGTATGGTGCATTGCGAATTTTGTAAAAAACGATCTACAACATCGAAGCACCTCTCATTCCACTTGTAAGTGTTTCTCATCTTTATAGTAATTGTGTGCTCATCACCTGTCTCCAGATTTCCAAAAGATGATCGTTGTAGTGTTTGAGTAAAAAACGTGCCGTACAGACTGGATGTTAGGTTTACTCATAACCATATATTATATAGTTAAGGATCTAACCTAAAATTTGAATGTGCTGTTAAATTGATAGTACGAGTACCAGCGGTATGGTGGCGCACGAGTTTTTACTTATCACAGTTCTGAATGACTTTGCGACATTCAGTTATTTAGAGATCAGTGTTTGCACTAAAATGGTGGCCAATTGCGGTACTTTATGTATCTAGGGACATTAAAATTATACAACACGCAGCGCCATCTATTGAAAATTTGCAGCATTAAAAAGATACATTCATACTCTTTCAAAAGCATCTAAGTTCATGTAAATTGGATGACATGTCAAATTTGCATCCATTTCAATAGAAGAAAAAATGTGCTAATGTTACAAAAAATAGGAACAAAGAGCAAATATAAAATTTTGTGTTAAACTTGAAAACAAATTCGCTGAGACATACGAATTGATGAAAAAATTTACGGTGATGATTGTATGAGTCGTACTCAAGGTTACATGAGGTTTACACGATTTAAAAATGGTCGTGAGGATTTAAATGAAGACCGAAGGCCAGGTCGTCCAGAATCGTGCTGACTTTGAAACAGTCCATGAAATCATTGATATCGATGCATATTTTACTGTTAGAATGTTGGCTGAGGAATTAAATATGAGTAAAAACACTATTTGGAGAACGCTAAATCGCCAGATCCAGCTGTTTTTCAGTAGGTCGGTAACCGTCCATTGATTTGACGACGTCTTCAAAATTTCGTGTTAACAAAAAACTGCCCTACCGGAGAATGGGAGAGCCCTGGTTCATTCGCGGTCGCGCCGACATCAAAATTTACAGTACAATAAAGTTTAGTTAATTGAATTTTTTCGTGCGCTTTTATCTTCATTCTTCAAAAAAATCTAAACTACCGAGGGGCTCCCCAAGAAAGACGTAACATTTGGGTTGGTAAGTTTTTGAACAAATTAACGCAGCAAGCTTTTATCACTTTTTTTAATATTTTTTTTTCACAATTCATTCTAAACTCATTTACTTAAATTCTTTTTTTTAACAAGTCACTTACGTGTAAGGGTTTATAATCGTCTTTGTCGTTAATGTAAAAATCCATTTATCTATTAGCTGAAGATTCAATATATGTGATAAAATTAAAGTTAGCCTTTTCATTAGTCGCAATTTATTTCCTAAACTACACTAACAGTGACCCACTAATCTCCGTAGAGTACAGCGTTGGGAATCGTCCATTTTTTCAGGAATTAGGACACGAGTTCAGGTTCCCTCACCTTACGAGGGTGGTGGCAGCATCGTAACACTCCGTATTCGCCTGATCTATCACCATGTGACTATTTTCTATTATCAAAACTGAATACCAAGATGAAAGGAGCATTTTATGATGATATCCCAGCCATTCAAGCAGCAGTAACCGAGGTGCTGAAGAACATTCCTATAAATGACATAAAAAAATCTATGCATGCGCTGGTTGATCGTCCCAAACGTTTTATTGAGTCAAATGGAACCTATTTTGAATAAGTAATAACTTTCAAAGATAATATAATGTGTATTTTATTCTATAACCAAAAAATTCGATCATTTTTGGGACACACTGGGATGTGTCTAGATGGATGAGATTGCACATGCCAGATATGTATTACTATCATGTCCCACAAAGTGTATCCAAAWGTGGGTGGGTGACACTGCTGTGGGATTTMCCCATAATCGCAAATCGAGAAATCACCAGCAACCGACCAAACATCGTCTTACACAACAAAGCCGACAAGACCTGCCTTATTATAGATATCGCTGTACCGGATGACTCCAATGTGTCAAATGACAAACTGAAGAAATCACAAAATATAAAGATCTTGAGACTGAGGTCAGCAAAATGTGGGGAATGAAGACCAGAGTGGTTGCAGTGGTGGTTGGAGCTCTGGGTATGACCGCTAAGGGATTCCTAGATCACCTAAACAGAATTCCTGGGCATTCATCATCAAATGACGTGCAAAAGATAGCCCTCATAGGCTCCGCATATATCCTAAGAAAGGTGTTGGGGTAAACCTTTTGATTTCGTGTCAAAATCCGGGTTTGCCGTTTACCATTAACGGGAATCACAACGTAAGAATTCGAATAATAATAATTAATAATAATAATACAATAATTGTATTATACACAAAAGCAGTAATTATTACATTGTTTTTAATTATATGTAATGATGATAGTAAATTAATGTGCCTGTGATTTTTTAATTTAATGTATAGAATTATACGTTGTAACTTGCATTGTATGTAATTTAGTAATAATTGGGCAGTAAAAAATGGCAGTTTTTCATAGAAATTGTCTGCTTTATTCAATTTTCAAAAATGCTCTTTTGTGTTTGTCTTGTCAGTTGTTTAATTCGCAAAAAATTATAGATTTTGCCGAGAATTGTATGACTGGTATTTGGGTAGGCTCACTTTAGCAATTACAGTAATGGATTGAACTGTGTTGAGCATTACAAATAAAGCTGCAGTTGATAGTGCAAATAAGAAACTTCATGAATTTAAAAAAACAGCGCTGGCATAATGTAAATTGATAAAATACGCCCAATTTTTATCTCGACAAAATGTAGTTTTTCATGGGCATGATAATAAATTATTTCAATACAATAATTTTTTAAATGCACTGAGGTGATAGGTAAGTTTGACTCTGTGGTGGCTGATCACAACTTCAAAAAATGCCCAGTTATACATATTAGGCTTTTTGGGATTACGTTATCCAGCATGGCTGCTAGGGGCAACCAGCGTGCGCATGGGGCACGCATACGAAACCGTGGAAACTGAAGTGTGACTGATCGTTCAAATTGAACAACTCATTCTTGATTCCTTTGATTCTGCTCACAGCTAATAAATCAGCATCGTTCATGGTTGACGGTTGACGAGAGCACAGCTTTGAATATAAAACTAACAGTTTTATATTCAAAGGAGCACAGCATATTTACATGCTCTAACGAGAGATTGTTGTCACTCTCAGTTCACGATCCATAAGAACAATTATAAATCAATTAAGAACAATCAATCTGTACCCATACCTGTGTAGCATTGTAAGGCTTATTTACCTGTGTTCTATTAGAACAAACCTGCTTTGAATAATTGCGATTCGTAACGAATATTAAAGCTGTATTCGCAGGACATGGTAAGGAACTTTGGGGGGATATTTGAAATATCGTTTTTAATTTTGCATTTTCTTTCTTGATGTGGTCGAAATTCGTAGGGCTAAGTTTTGTTTCTTAGAGCAGTTACAAATTCATCTAATGGTTTACCTTGTCGCCGTTGTTTTATCTTTCATATGTGATATTTATTTTTGGCACAAAGTATTTCACAAAATATTCTTCAATTAATTTTGTTTTTTTTCTTCTTGACTTAGGTTAAATGTGTTATAAATTTTAGCTGTCAGGTCCAATAACGGTCGTGAAAATTGCAGTTTGCATTTCTGGGCACTTGTTGGCTCCGCTGATGGCGGTTGGGTACCGTTTAAATTGCTGAAACCATCGTTCCTATTATTTCTTCATGTTTAACTCATTATATATATAGCTAGGCGTTTAGGAGATTTTAAAATAATGTAACGTGTTAACGTAAACCCTTTAATTTTGGGAATACATTTACTGACCGTTGTGTTTATTACATGTCATTATGTGCAGCGTGCCCTAATCTTATGGTATATGTTTTATGTGTCAACCTCAGCAGACAGCGGTACCAGTTAGGTAAATTCTATGATATATTCGCAACATCCATGAGCAATGAAAAATAATTGATTTGTTTATTACCCTTCAACTGCCACTTTATAGTCACATGTTCTAAAAATCTATAGTTGACACTGCAACACTGCTACCGTTATGGGACACACATTGCAGTTGTCTTTAAGCAGGTCTAACAACTTGGTAACTCGGTCTCACTAATCCATGCGATTGGTTGAACGATTTGAATTGAATCAAATGTCCCAGCTCTAGTAGCTGACTTTAGCATTAAGTAATAGGATTTCTAGGACAGAGTATTCATAATTTTTAAAATGAAATTGTATCTGTTTTAGCAGCAAAAATCAAAAACATTTTAAACAGAATTTATATTTTTCATTAATACTGGACTCCACACAGAGCAAGTATGAGCATCCTTTTTTCAGTTTTAACACTCATTGACAAAGTTTACCTATTTATTATGTGTTATATACATTTGATAAAAAATGAAAATGCTGGGTCTCTAGCGGATAAAATATTATGAAGCGCCGTTTGGGACAAAAATGATATTACATAAGGAAATACATTTTTGTGCACCTATTCAATATATTTGATATTATTTAAAACTTTTTTCTATAAAAATATTTTTAAACGTGACTTTTTATAATAAAACTTTTAAAAATAAAACTTTTCATAATAAAACTTTTAAACGTAAAACTTTTAAAAATAAAACTTTTAAACACATAACTTTTAAACATAAAACTTTAAAAACTAAAGCTTTGGAAATAAAAAAAAAACTTTTAAAAGTAAAGCTTAAAAAAAACTTTTAAACGCAAAACTTTTAAAAACCATATTTCTTTTTAGTTCTTCTAATGATACAAAGATGGTGTTCGAAACTCATATCTGTACCGCGGCTAAAACAAAAACTGCGTAGGTAGAAACCACTGATCTCTAAATAACTGGATGTCGCTTACATACCAAAATGCATGTAAATTATTTGTGATAGATTTAAGCCACTTTAGCGCCTAGCCGCTGGTCCTTGTACTAAAATTTTGACAAAGGTTTGCTTCTGAGGATAGAACGTTAATGATTGATGGTTAAAATCGTGAACTCATCATCTGTCTGCAGATTTTCAAAAGATGATCGTTGTAGTGTTTGAATAAGAAACATGTACCGTACAAATGGATGTTACGTTTACTCATGACCGTATTATATAGTTAAGGATCTAACCTAAAATTTGAACACGCCGTTAAATTGATAGTACGAGTACCAGCGGCATGGTGGCTACTTATCACAGTTTTGAATGACTTTTGATTTATGCGACATCCAGTTATTCAGAGATCAGTGGCTATAATAGACAAAATTCATAAAATCGTAGTTCATACTTTCGTAGGCGCAGGTGCAGCTCTATGTAGTTATGTTTACAGTGACTTTATAAAGTCGCTGTAGTTCTACTACACAAATTGCGACATCTGTTAACTGTTTCTACCTATGCAGTTATTGTTTTAGCCGCGTTACAGATATGAGTTTCGAACGCCATCTTTGTATCATTAGAAACTTTTTTTTATTTTCAAAAACTTTAGGTTTTAAAGTTTTACGTTTAAAAGTTTTATTATGAAAAGTTTTATGTTTAAATGTTTTATTTTTAAAAGTTTTACGTTTAAAAGTTTTATTATAAAAAGTCTTACGTTTAAAAATATTTTTATAGAAAAAAGTTTTAAATAATATCAAATATATTGAATAGGTGCACAAAAATTTATTTCCTTATGTAATATCATTTTTGTCCCAAACGGCGCTTCATAAAATATCTTCATTTACATTTATATYCTCAGTTCACATCTGGAGTATTAACAGAAATTAATTTTGTTAGCAAACTCTTGGGATCACAAACAATGAATAGGCACTTGGCTTTAGAGGTTTTCAGATCAAAAGTTTAGTAATGTTATCAATATAGCGGAAGAAACTGTGGAAAATGAGATGTGGAATGAGGTTTTCACACAATAACGTAATTAAGATGTTGAAAAATCTACAGTCTAAAATGTCTGCAAAATTAGCTTTTTTATACCATTCTTGATCAGTAAAGGAAGATAAAAGAAGGTATTAGAGAATCATGTTAACTGTTTAAATTTTTTATGTAAATTAAGTGAAACTATTGAGAAATCGGTTTTAGAATTTGCAGGACAAACTGAATTTTAACAAAGAAGAATGTAGAAATTATACACTATCAGCCTTTAATAAAGGACTTACAAAATGATATATTACAATATTAGAATTCACATTTATAAATCAATTAATTGCAGTTTTTCAGAATTTAAAAATTGCCATTTATATACTATTTACTTTGTGTGTATCTATCTATATATATCGTGTCTATAGAATTTTCTATATTTTATGAAATAAATGTTTATGATGTAAAATAAAATTTCTGAATTGAAAGTTCAAAATTTTATTTTGTGTAAATAATATGCTTGTTTTATTTGTTACATTCTTCTAAAAAATTGATTTATTATTTATTTGAAATAAAAACACTAAATAACTTGAGCAGTTTGTTTTGTTTGTTTGTTTTGTCTATTCCATATTTAAAACCTTTAAACTGTTATAAGTATATTGTATTTATTTATTTTTACCCCTTACGTTATATTACATTGTATAGTTATTATTTTATAGGTAAGGGTATGTTGTCTTTGTATATACCTAATATTTTGTAATAAAGTACTGCACATATTTGCTTACCATTTTTATTTAATATGCTTAGTTTAATTAAACAGCTCTTTGAAAATCACATTTTCGTGGGTGCTACCAAATTCTTTGCGCACAGGAGCCCTCACCTTTCATTCAAACAGCAGTATCCTTGTGCAGTAGGTGCCACCGTTAAGCAAAATTCCATAGATGATTACCTGGACAGTATTGACATCATCGCAGAGGCACAGCAGCTCATATCAGAAGTCAAAGAAATACAGTTGAGAGGGTTATCTTCAACAATGAATGTTGTTGATGAGCCAACCAGAGAAGATAAGAGGATTGTTCTTAACTTAAAAGGCAGATGTTTATATAGACCTGACTTTTTAAAGTTACCCGTGCGATGTTGGACTAAACAACTTCCAAAAATTGCTGTAGATGCTGAAGATAAGAAATTGAGATAAAACTGAGAGTTTGTGCTGCTATTAAACGCTGCCCTCACATAGCAGAATTTAACAGATTATCTTCTTGGATGAGTCACATATACTCAGCACTGCAGAGTCTTTGTTTATTTGAAATCAAAGACATGGACAAAACAGAAAAGGCTTGTTAAGGAAGGTACAGCAAGAAAGTTTTTCTGTTCATATAAAAGTGCTTCAGACAAAGCAAGCTGCCAAAATCCAGCAAGTTGTATTCACTCACCCTATTACTGACCAAGAGGGTTTATTCAGACTTGGTAGAGCTGAAGATCGATGTGGCTAAATTTCTCATCTTAGATGCTAATAACATGTATAGGCAATTACTGGTAAAACACTACCATCATCAAGTGGAACATATTAGAAATAAAACTGTAGTAAATGAGTTGAAATAAAAATTTTTGATGATTAAGAAAGGAAACTTGTTTATAATTGCAAACATTACAATACTTGTCGAAGAGGTGTAATTATAGAAACATCTTCAGAGAATAATCTGTACCGAGAAGGTGGACGAGGTAGCAGAACTGTTTGACAGGACAAGCAATTAACATGTTGGCTGCGAACGGCTCTTATAAGAGCCAAAGTTATACTTATGCATGTGCGGCCATCTCTTACTATATGAACACTGAAGACAAAACATGCATGTGCATTTTGTATTCTTTGAAGTTTTTACTTATGATTAAAGACAAGAATAATAACTTACAAGGCAATAATTTAGGTTAGATAAAAAATAAATAGTTGTATACATATAACAAATGTGTCTAAAAGATAGCTTAGTTGTGAATCATTAACATATTATTTTTTGGCATTTAATAGCCTTCATACATTTTAAAATATAAATTTAAAATCAAAATTTTTTTGGAATTACATACCAGCTGTGACTCAATACAATAATGAATATTTAACTAATTAAATCAGTACTTTTGTATGACACGTATATGAGTTGGAAATTATAACAAAAGTTTAAAATGAAAAAAGTATAAGTAACATATATTTAGTTTCATCCCTGTCTAATACAGTTTTTCTACATCTATACATGAGATAATCGCCAAAATTTACAAATGTGAAAATTTTTTTGTAAGACTGCCATGCCTTGTTACTCTTAGAAACCAATCGATTGTGTGTCAATTTTTATGTTATAATTCATTTGTGCTATGAAAATCTTGTGAAGATGGTCGGCTGCAGTGTATGAGGACAATTCACTATCTTATTTTCTTATTCAGAAGCGACTATATTGAAAAACAAAATTATTCTATGGCCTTTATATCATAGCCATCAGTTAAATTTTGGCGCATAACTCTTACCTTTGAATATAGAATATACATTCTATATTCAAAGCTCTTACATATATAATACGAATATAAACATTGTGCCTTAATAATATTGTAGAAACAAAAATGTAAAAATTAAATGGTGTATAATACATTATTTGGCAGGGAGTGACTCATTTAACTGAAAAAATATTTGAATATTATAAAAATCATATATTAAAAGAGCAATTCTTTTTCTTACCATTTAAACCTATTTTCGTTTGTAAACCTAACAGTTCATCTTCCTTCACTGTAAACAAATATGTTAGTTTTAAATATAATGCCATGGAATAAATATAATTGGTAAATTATTACTTACATATGTATTTTACCAGGACAAAAGGATCATCAGACCTGTCAATCTCTTGTACTATTCTTCTCAGCCTGTTTGCTATATTTGCAAGAGTAATGTCTGCTGTGCCACCAACAAGATTATTTTTCTTGTTCCAGAAATAAGGTATCTGCTTCTTTTCAATCCATTCGACATATTTTTTAAACATCTATAAAGAGCTCCTTTTTAGTTTTTTTTACAACATATTTAACCGAACTCACATGCATAAATACAATACTTAATGGCTGTCTCCAGAAATTGGGATTGTTTTTCTGTTGTTCAACTTCCCACAAAAACACTGTTTTTATAAAGTAGCTTGCAATTTGATTATGTCCAAGGTTGTCCCTGATTTTCTGCAATCATATATTATAGAATTAAGAAAATTTTATTAATAATTAAATTGAACCATGTATGCTGGAATTCAAGTAATGTGACACACAAAAGAGAAAAGGTTTGTAATGATTTTATATCAATTGGGTATAATCACTTTTTTTGAAAATTACGTAAAATGAATCTTGGAGTGCATATATATCGTGCGCCATGTTAAAAAAAAACAAACAAAATATTTGTAGGTAGAGAATTTCAGGTCTGAAATTCGAATCTTAGGAGTCACCGCCAAAACGTTTTTATCCCAGGTTATTCAACTCGTGACGTCAAGTGTCATGTAAACATTACCGAGGAGCGTGCTGTTTAATGGTGTAGTATCATTCTTGTATTGGAAAAGCTTTTGTGTTGTGTTTATTGAAAGGACGGTGTAAGAGGTCGAACCAAAAAGTGAGTTGTGTAGTTTTACAAGCATCTATTATGTATGGAAAACAAAACAAGTGTTTTTCGTACATGGTTATAAAAGTACTTCAGTCAGTACAGCTAACAAAATTTTTGTAACCGTTCCTCGAGATTATCAACAAATGAAAAAGTTGTTTAAGGCCCCTAGACGTGATATGCCGAAATTGCAAAGTTTGTTTTTCTGTTGTGAAGATATTCTTAATTCTTACAGTAGGTTTTATTATTCTTTTTGGGGTTACAAGTGTTTACCATTCAGTTTCCATTTTGTTATAGCTTGAATAGGATATGAAAAATTATATGCGTTTTAAGTTGATAGAGGGAAATGTTATAATAAAGAACGACGTTGTTCGCCATACATTCGACTGTTAGCCAGACCGGAAACGAGCCCCAAGACCCCCGAAAATAAATGGCAATTCATATTTATTCTGACCTCTAAAATAAATGTCAAGTTTAGGGTACATTTTTGATTCTTACATTTTTATGTTTACAAATAGTATGTTTCCAACAACCCACTGTGATCAAATTATCAATGCTACATTAATTTGATAAAAAGTTTACTTATGCTGTTGCTTTTACGTTCCTCATCTCCGCCGCGTTGAACCGCTCGTCACTGTACACAAATTCCATAACAATGAACGTGCCTTCAGAAGTCATAACTCATAAGTATTTCACTTTTTCTTGGCGTATTTTAATTCGCTTGTCACAAAATGAACACAAACAATAAACTGTTAAATTGACGGGCTGAGGCTGACGCGTGACGCGCTGGCACCAAATGTAAACAAGCGGCCATTTACAAGACACCTGACGTCACGGCCAATATGTTCGCGTTTTGTCTCTTTAAATATTTACATTTTTAATATTAAAAATACACCTTACGATCCATTTTTTCGAATTTATAAGCTGCCACAGCTGTTTTGTGGATTAGATGCTACCTATAATTAATATGAAATTTAATAAAATATAAATACATGGCGAATACCCAATTCTGTGTTGTTTTTGAGTCACAATAACGATTACAGTTTGGTTCAAGTTGAACAAGAAAGAGTAATTAAAATATAGTAATGTCATGTGTTTCTTCGCTGCGATTATTACAGTGTCGTTGTATCAAAATTACTAATTGTCTATTACAAAAAGACAGTTTTATTTTATTTGGTGTTTAATAACTGCAAATAAAGTTCCACATTTTGTATGCCCTCATCACATAAACAGTTATTACAGCTCTTGTTTAATACAATAATCATTAGTCTTTAAATTAAAAATAGAAAATAGGAAATATATATTATTTTAATGGATCCTGCCACCCCAACATCTAATAAAGGGGATATACTGAATTATCTAAATATTACATACTCAAAAAGCATACCTGCCTCTCAACAATTTTTTTTTCAAAGAATATGTTCTATTATTTAATTGTTTTCACTTATAACCTCATAAGWGCATTAATTGTCTCAGGAAATTAATGCTGGAATGCAGATTCGGTAGCAAAATTATTACGACGCAAATCCTAAAAAGAAGTAATCTATTTCTGTTTAAATGATTCTTGATCAGGTGCTGTGGTTAATTCTAATACTACTAGTTCTGACTTATTTTCGAGAGGAAATGTTCTACAAATTCCCCTGGGTTACCCAAATTCTTTCAATGCGCGATGTGCAGTTTGGGTCCCTCCAGCACATGTTCTCTCGCATCTCTTCTCTGCCCCGAGCGCTAAGCTATCAAAAGAGTACACCCGGGTTTTAAGTAGAGATAGACGTAAAACCCGGGTGTACTACTACTACGTTCTACTTCATTTTGGTGAACAGTTCGTACTGAATTAGTCAATTTTGGTGTACGAATAGTTCAATTTTATAGTTCAGATGAACTATAGTCCTAATTCGCGGAGACTTCCAATTTTGTTGACCTGCAGTTATAATATACTTGCGGACTTGTGCCATACAAATACAGCAGATGATTAGCGTTTCGTTCTATGATAGTTACGCATGTCGTATGTATTTGCGATATGATGTAATAAGTAAGACCGTTGTATTCGATTATGTATGTGACTGATAACTCCACTTAAAAAGATTACGAATTTTGCCATCTGTCACGCTACAAAATGGCCCTCTTTTAGAAAGAGGGCGTTAGAGGTTTCAAATGACACCGGTAGATGGCAGCAATTACAAGTGTAAGATACAGTCACTAAATGGAATACAGTGCCGCAACGTCCGCCATATTGGGAGTAAAAGTTTTGGCGAGAACATTCAAATTTCGCAAAGTTTGTTTTTGTCCACCTTGATCAATAATGGGTTTTCATTATTGATCTTGGTCTTATTCCAATTTAAATCTAAGTAAAATTAGCATTGCGCGAAATTTGAATGTTACTCCCAGTGTGGCGGACGTTGCTGTACTGTATTCCATTTAGTGGCTGTAGTGTAAGATTTTTACATTTTTTATAGTCTTATTTAAAATGAAACATAACAATGATCATGCAATAGGAGGACGTGACATAGGAATATGTTATATAAACTTTCAATATCCTCTGAACCGTTACAACACGGATAAGGTTAGATCGTTAGGTGCTCCATTTTTCAAATTAAGTACTGTTTCACAAGTTTAATTTAATTTTTTTTAAACATTTTTGAGCCTATCATAGTTTGAGTTTGGCTAAATTCGTCGTTTAACATTCGATTTGGCAAAATTTAAGTTCGCTTAGAGCAGAAAAACAAATAAATGTGCGGTGGTACATAGCTTCTTAATTGTTAAATTACGATAAGCATTGTTATTATACGGTAATTTTATACTTATCGCGATAAACTGAATGGTTGGTGTTTTTAGTTTTACAATTGAAATGAAACTAAAACAACGTTTATAACCAGTAAAAAGGAAATTTAATTTAAAAATTAAACAATTAACATGAAGTGCCACCTATCGGCAGTCCGCAAAAGCTTAAGCAAAACAAGGGACGCTTCCGAACGTTTGTTCGGCATCCTGAGTGGAGCTATTCCTATATGTGACATCCTATGTCTATGTGTGACATTTCTATTTACATATCTTCTATAACTCACTTTCAAAATCAGAGAGAAATTCAAAATTCAAATCGCACTATCACTAGATAAGTATTTTTATATTGTTAGGTAACATAACTGAATGACTACAACAGTGCCAGCTCCCTCCCTGCTCTATACCTTATTTCTATACCGTACTGCAATGACTTCGACAACAACCGTTACCAGCACCTATTAAAGTCCGATAACGGCGGCTCCAGACTCCAGAGTTAGTTGCCAGCCAGCCACTGCAGAAGTCGGTTAACAACTCAGACCACCGAAGGCATTTCCGATCTAGCCCCCGTCAGCAGACTTTTCGGAGATGGCAGTCCCTATAGAGCAGTAGTACCACTGATCTCTAAAAACTGGATGTCGCATAAGTCATTCAAAACTGTGATAAGTAGCCACCATGCCGCTGGTACTCGTACTATCAATTTAACGGCGCGTTCAAGTTTTAGGTTAGATCCTTAGTTATATAATATGGTTATGAGTAAACGTAACATCCAGATTGTACGGTACATGTTTCTTACTCAAACACTACAACGATCATCTTTTGGAAATCTGCAGACAGATGATGAGTTCACGATTTTAACGTCAATCATTAACGTTATATTTACCGCAGAAGCGAACCTTTGTCAAAATTTTAGTACAAGGACCAGCGGCTAGGCGCTAAAGTGGCGTAAATCTATCACAAATAATTTACATGCATTTTGGTATGTAAGCGACATCCAGTTATTTAGAGATCAGTGAGTAGTACCAGCCACCGACCCAGCGACATAAACAAATCTTCAGTCCATCACCGATCCAGTGGGCATAGAAGAGTTGCGATCGGACAGTTCTTCGACACACTTTTTCAGGTAACCAGCATGGAGTTCACCACCGACCCAGTCATCCTTAGTCTATAGTCCGATGAGGGTAGAGCCAACTGACATGACCAAGGAAGGCCGAAGAATTCTAGCCGTAGTGCCAGGCGGTCCACGACACCGACCGTACGGTCCGACTTGAAGCCGCAACGATGAAGAATTTACTTCAACGATCCACCGATGGAGTACCCTTCATAGAGCAGCATCATGGACCGATCTGTCGTCACGCCGATCCTGCCCGGACTACTAATCGGAATTGCCTTGGTCTGGTACCGCAGCAACCGCTAGGACAGGAAGGGATGGGAAGACTTCGTGAAAAACTTCGATCCAGCCAGAGATGCCAGTCGGGCGCGGTAGTTAGTCTGGGTATGTAGGTACGACAGGAGAAGCCCAGTCCAAAACAAGCATCACTACGGAGGACTAGCCGACCGTGGGGAAGTAACCGTCACACCGCAACCCACAGATATCAGCCACCTACACAGCAGCACCCGAACGACCTTCGCACCCCAGCCGACCGCATCGACGTAACCCGTCCCGTATGCTTGAGGTGTGGTCGGAACGGTCATTCACGCGATCAATGCCAGAACCCCTTTGTAAAGTTCTGCTTGAGCCCGGAGACCTGAGTTGCTGCCTGTGGACACTGTTTCCGAATACCGTTCCTACATCCTGCTCCGCGTCTAGGTAAGACCGTTATTACTGCCATCGTTGATACAGAATGGCATACCTGCCAGTTATCCATCCGACAGAGTAATCGACGGATGACGGACCACGGCCTACGAAGCAGAGATTCGAATAGATAACGAGATCCAGTAACTTGCTTCCTACACATACCACGGATGACAATGTGAAGTCCTGCTGGAGAAGGATTTCGTGCAAACTGTGAACCTTCACATGAATTTCCAGTCTGGATTCGTGTTATATTGGAACCGCATCGTGTCCGTCCGCAGAAGTGGGGTCAACAGCACCGATAATAACAACAGCGCTATCAACGCCGACCAGAAGCTCGAAGCATTTCTGACCGAAAAACTACCGTTGCCGACATGATCAAACATCGCATAGGAGTGCAAGACGATATCAACGCCGAAATAGACCGAATATTGGAAGAAGACATCAAGCTATCTCCGTAGAACACGGCGATAGTGATTGTTAAAAATAAGGATGGCACACCCAGGTTCTGTATCGATTTCCGGAAGAGGAAGTGTCCGAGAAGGATACTTATTCGCTGCCGTCTATTTCCGCCATCTTGGATGGCCTGCGCGGATCCCGATACATCTTCAGCCTGGATCTTAAATAGGGCTGCTGGAAAATTCCGCTGGAGAAGACAAGTAGGCCCATTCAATTTTAAGCTCTTACCGTTTGTCCTCCATTCCGCTCCAGCCACTTTCCAGAGACTCCTAGATGGTCCCAGGAATTTGGCTACCAACATGAAGCACAAATTATTTTACATTACCCTAGCCTTAGTGCTTCCATTGTGCCTCATTGTGCTTCATAAAAATTAATAGCCACATCTACCGTTTTCAAGTTATGAACGTTATAATTTTTTGTGGCCAAGTTCGCGCATAGCCACAAATTTCCAAATTTAACATCTTTATTGGTACCAGCCTTTAGTGCTTCGTTAGTGCTTCATTGTGCTTTAACAATTATGCTCCTTAAGTCAGTATGTGCCCATAATAATTACTATATAGTTATTAGGTCTAGCCACTGACATGAAGCACAAATGTTATTCTTTCCACTAATCTTTAGTGCTCCGATTGTGCTTCATGTGTTGACTTGGCCACATGACCACTTTTTAGTAAATTAAATATTTTTATATTTGGAAGTTAGCCACCAAATTGAAGCACAATTGCCCATCTTTTACTAATCTTTAGTGCTTCGATTGTGCTTCATTGTGCTTCATGTGTTGACTTGGCCACATGACTTCTTTTTAGTAAAATTTATATTTTTATATTTGGAAGTTAGCCACCAAATTGAAGCACAATTGCCCATCTTTTACTAATCCTTAGTGCTTCGATTGTGCTTCATTGTGCTTCATGTGTTGACTTGGCCACATGCCTACTTTTTAGTAAAATAAACATTTTTATATTTGGAAGTTAGCCACCAAATTGAAGCACAATTGCCCATCTTTTACCAATCTTTAGTGCTTCGATTGTGCTTCATTGTGCTTCATGTGGTAACTTGGCCACATGACCCCTTTTTAGTAAAATTTATATTTTTATATTTGGAAGTTGGCCACCAAATTGAAGCACAATGGCCCATCTTTTACTAATCCCTAATGCTTCGATTGTGCCTCATTGTGCTTCATGTGTTGACTTGGCCACATGACCACTTTTTAGTAAAATAAATATTTTTATATTTGGAAGTTACACAATTGCCCATCTTTTACTAATCTTTAGTGCTTCGATTGTGCTTCATGTGTTGACTTGGCCACATGAGCTCTTTTTAGTAAAATAATTTTTTTTATATTTGGAAGTTAGCCACCAAATTGAAGCACAATTGCCCATCTTTTACTAATCCTTAGTGCTTCGATTGTGCTTCCTGTGTTTACTTAGTCACATGACCCCATTTTAGTAAAATCTATATTTTTATATTTGAAAGTTAGCCACCAAATTGTAGCACAAATGCCCATCTTTTACTAATCTTTAGTGCTTTGATTGTGCTTCATTGTGCTTCATGTGTTAACTTGGCCACATGACCACTTTTTAGTAAAATCAATTTTTTTTATTTGGAAGTCAGCCAACAAATTAAAGCACAATTGCCCATCTTTTACTTATCTTTAGTGCTTCGATTGTGCTTCATTGTGCTTCATGTTTTAACTTAGCCACATGACCCCTTTCTAGTAATATCTATATTTTTATATTTGGAAGTTGGCCACCAAATTGAAGCACAATGGCCCATCTTTTACTAATCCCTAATGCTTCGATTGTGCCTCATTGTGCTTCATGTGTTGACTTGGCCACATGACCACTTTTTAGTAAAATAAATATTTTTATATTTGGAAGTTACACAATTGCCCATCTTTTACTAATCTTTAGTGCTTCGATTGTGCTTCATGTGTTGACTTGGCCACATGAGCTCTTTTTAGTAAAATAATTTTTTTTATATTTGGAAGTTAGCCACCAAATTGAAGCACAATTGCCCATCTTTTACTAATCCTTAGTGCTTCGATTGTGCTTCCTGTGTTTACTTAGTCACATGACCCCATTTTAGTAAAATCTATATTTTTATATTTGAAAGTTAGCCACCAAATTGTAGCACAAATGCCCATCTTTTACTAATCTTTAGTGCTTTGATTGTGCTTCATTGTGCTTCATGTGTTAACTTGGCCACATGACCACTTTTTAGTAAAATCAATTTTTTTTATTTGGAAGTCAGCCAACAAATTAAAGCACAATTGCCCATCTTTTACTTATCTTTAGTGCTTCGATTGTGCTTCATTGTGCTTCATGTTTTAACTTAGCCACATGACCCCTTTCTAGTAATATCTATATTTTTTTATTTGGAAGTCAGCCACCAAATTAAAGCACAATTGCCCATCTTTTACAAATATCTAGTGCTTCGATTGTGCTTCATTGTGCTTCATGTTTTAACTTAGCCACATGACCCCTTTCTAGTAGTTTGTATTTCGTGGCGAAATTCATGTTTTAATGGCGCCTTCGAATGTCTTTTAGGTCTCGACCTGGCGGTCTCGACTAAAATAACATTCTCAGGCGCCATTAAAAAAACACTCATTTCGCGCACTTAATACAAAAATTACTATTTTATATTTGGAAGTCAGCCACCAAATTCAAGCACAATTGCCCATCTTTTACTAATATCTAGTGCTTCGATTGTGCTTCATGTTTTAACTTAGCTACATGACCCCTTTCTAGTAAAATCTATATTTTTATATTTGGAAGTCAGCCACCAAATTCAAGCACAATTGCCCATCTTTTACTAATATCTAGCACCATATATCACTGCAATACATCATCCATCTTATTGCAAATTTGATTTAAAATACTGGATTACATAGCAGTTGCTTTCATACAACAGTTAATAAAATAAGGCAACAGAACTCCTTCCAAAATTGCCGTTGATGCTACAGGAAGTTTGGTGAAAAGATTAGCAGGCCATACGGAAACCTTTTTCGAAATATATTCCTGTACGTCCGAGTAATTCGTACAGGTCATAAACATTGCCTTGTTCCCGTTGTCCAAATGCTGACAGAATTACATACTACGGACAATACACAGCGCGTAATTAAAGCAAAGGGCTAAGTTAACATGAAGCACAMTGCAGTAGAATCGAAACACTAAAGATCAGTAAAAGATGGGGCCTGTGCTTCAATTTGGTAGCTAACTTCCAAATATAAAAATATAGATTGTACTAAAAAGGAGTCATGTGGCTAATTCAACACATAAAGCACAATTAAACACTAAAGTTTAGTAAAAGATGGGCAATTGTGCTTTAATTGGGTGGCTAACTTCCAAATACAAAAATATGGATTTTACTGAAAAGGGGTCATGTGGCTAAGTTAACACATGAAGCACAATCGAAGCACTAAAGACTAGTAAAAGATGAGCAATTGTGCTTCAATTGGGTGGCTAACTTCCAAATATAAAAATATGGATTTTACTAAAAACAGGTCGTGTGGCTAACTTAACACATGAAGCACAATGAAGCACAATTGAAGCACTAAAGACTAGTAAAAGATGAGCAATTGTGCTTCAATTGGGTGGCTAACTTCCAAATATAAAAAKATGGATTTTACGGWAAGGGGGTCATGTGGCTTAGTTAACACAAGAAGCACAATGAAGAAGAATCGAAGCACTAAAGACTAGTAAAAGATGAGCAATTGTGCTTCAATTGGGAGGCTAACTTCCAAATATAAAAATATGGATTTTACTGAAAAGGGGTCATGTGGCTAAGTTAACACAAGAAGCACAATGAAGCAGAATCGAAGCACTAAAGACTAGTAAAAGATGAGCAATTGTGCTTCAATTGGGAGGCTAACTTCCAAATATAAAAATATGGATTTTACTGAAAAGAGGTCATGGGGCAAAGTTAACACATGATGCACAATCAAAGCACTAAAGGTTTGTAAAAGATGGGCAATTGTGCTTCGGTTGGGTGGCTAACTTCCAAATATAAAAATATGGATTTTACTAAAAACAGGTCGTGTGGCTAACTTAACACATGAAGCACAATCGAAGCACTAAAGACTAGTAAAAGATGAGCAATTGTGCTTCAACTGGGTGGCTAACTTCCAAATATAAGAATATAGATTTTAGTAGAAAGGGGTCATGTGGCTAAGTTAAAACATGAAGCACAATCGAAGCACTAAAGATTAGTAAAAGATGGGCAATTGTGCTCTAACTTGGTAGCTAACTTCCAAATATAAAAATATAGATTGTACTAAAAAGGGGTCATGCCGCTAAAATAAAACATGAAACACAACGATACACAATCGAAGCACTAAAGATTAGTAAAAGATGGGCAATTGTGCTCTAACTTGGCGGCTAACTTCCAAGTATAAAAATATATATTTTACTAGAAAGGGCTCGTGTGCTAACTGTTAACTGTTAACTGAAGCACAACCGAAGCACTAAAGACTAGTAAAAGATGTGCAATTGTGCTTTAATTGGGTGGCTAGCTTCCAAATATAAAAATATGGATTTTACTAAAAAGGGGTCATGTGGCTAATGTAACATATGAAGCACAATGAAGCACAATCAAAGCACTAAAGTTTAGTAAAAGATGGACAATTGTGCTTTAATTTGGTGGCTGACTTCCAAATATAAAAATATTTATTTTACTAAAAAGGGGTCATGTGGCCAAGTTAACACATGAAGCACAATGAAGCACAATCGAAGCACTAAAGATTAGTAAAAGATGGGCAATTGTGCTTCAATTTGGTGGCTAACTTCCAAATATAAAAATATTTATTTTACTAAAAAGTGATCATGTGGCCAAGTTAACACATGAAGCACAATCGAAGCACTAAAGATTAGTGCAAAGATTAACATTTGTGCTTCATGTCAGTGGCTAGACCTAATAACTATATAGTAATTATTATGGGCACATACTGGCTTAAGCAGCATAAAAGTTGAAGCACAATGAAGCACTAACGAAGCACTAAAGGTTGGTGCCATTAGWKATGTTAAATTTGAAAGTTGGTGGCTAAGTGCRAAGTTGGCCACAAAAAATCGTAACGGTCATAGCTTGAAAACAATAGATGTGGCTGTCGATTTCTATTAAGCACAGTGAGGCACAATGGAAGCACTAAGGGTGGGATATGATAGTATAATTTGTGCTTCGACATTGTGGCCAACTTCACGGACGTCTCCTAGATACCGTTAACAGCCCTGAGATGGAACCGTACGCCTTCGCTTACTTGGATGACGTAATCGTCCTGGGACGCCAGAAATTCACCATCAAGTACCTGGGGCATGTAGTAAGCGATGGATCCGGACAAATTAAAGGCTATCGGTAGCATGCCGCTACCAACCAATATAAGAGCTTTACGATTTCTGGGTGTCGCCTTTTGATAACGAAGGTTCGTTCCGTCCTTCTCTCAGCTAGTCGCAGCGCTCACCCGACTATTATGAAATAAACAACCCTGGAACTAGACGGAGGCTCAAGAATAGGCCTTTAGTTTCGTGAAAGAGAAGCTAACAGAGGCCCCAGTCCTGGTCTGCCACGCTTTCATCCGACCGTTTATTCTGCAGACCGATGCTTATGATTATCGGGGCTTCTCGAAGAAGGCGATAAAGTGATAGCTTATGCCAGCCAGACTTTGAACGCCAAAAGACATTATTCCGTAACCAAAGAGAGTGGATTGCTATCGTCTGGGAAATCGAAAAGATGGAACCGTATCTGAAAGGGTGCAAGTTCACCGTGGTCTCCGACTACGTCTCTGAAATGGCGGGTTAGCCCGCTGGAGAGTATTCTTCTTCTTTGTCGTTTGAGAGTGAGCTCCTACCTGCGGTCTTTGAGGCTAAGTATTATACTGATTTATGATTGATTATTATTTGCCCTATTTATACTCGCACAATGCGTAAACTGCTGAACTAATGTATAATCTGCCGTTCACAGGCAGTGCAACGACATAAAAATGCTGATCCTGACGTTAAGAATGAAATCAGTTTTGAATTTTTTGAAAATTTCCTGTTTGACAAAAACTCCCTAAGGAGAATTTTAGAATATATTCATAACCCGTAAATAGTTCAGCATTTCTGCTAAGTTTTTGATGTCCTAAAAGTCAACAACTACTCCAAGCTGAGAAAAAACTAAATGTAACAAAGGTCGTTCAGGAGCAGGTTATTATGACTGCATGCATTGCAAAGTTACTTACTTTTAGAAGCTTTATAGCAGGCTTGGCAGTATTTAATCCATTAAGTAATTCTCTTTCCTGTTCCTGAAATGAAAGCCTCCAGTAACGGCCTGATATGGCAGATTGGTTTAATCTTGGGCTCTTTGGTACAATGAAGAAGGTTTTCTACGAAATGCGAATGCATGTAAAATTGTAGGATATGGGAAAGTACAATTAACGCCTACCTTATTTTGTACTATATTCTGCCGATAGCCACCAGTAGGCCACTTTGATTCTTGAAATACAAAACATGGTACTAAATCAATATCCATCTGAATATTTTTCCTGTTTACTGTTCCGTTTATTAACAAAGTGAAGGCAGGTCCACTGGAACTTGTTTTGGCCTGCAATGATATTAATTTTATGTATCCGAATTTCATTATTTGTACACCTTCCATCGCTAAAGTTACCTCATTTAAAATTGCAAGAAAGTGATTAACACATGATTTATATAGGTACTTACTAGGCAGGATTGAAAAATACAATAGGTGCCTATGAATATTGTGACGAAGTAGGCAATTTTAACAAAGAAATTTTCTAACTTCCAGGGGAATACATGAAAGCCGATAATGTCGCCATCCACCGTGATATCTACAGACCAGCACTGACCGCAATCATGGCGCATTCAGACTAATCAAACAAAATCCACTCACGTCATGTTTACATTAAGTAGAACCATGTTCCGCAACTGCTACAAGCAAATGAAGCCAAATATTTTGGTTTGCACTCTAACTTTAAGGAAACAAGATTTCTTCAAACGAAATCAAATTTTAATCGCCAAACATCGTCTAGACAATATGAATAGGGTGTTACACATAGCAATCTTAAAAAAAACCTATGTGAATAATATAAGGCATCCAACTTGAAATACCACCATCCTCCTGAACGATTACACATTTGAAATGAAGGCGTGTCAACTTACATAAAATGTACCTATGTGCGGATCTGCGATAACGCTGCTGGAGCCATGTTTTGGGAAGTGGTTCAAAGCCTTTGTAATAAGACCTTGCATCCACGCTCTAACAGCACTCGTACTCATATAACCTTTATCGTCCGTTAGTTTTTTTAAAGACCTGAAATTGAAATATTACAAACTATGTTGTACGTATACCATTTATGTTTATCTGTATACTTAAATTTCTCCATCATTCCAGTCTGCTTTAAAAAATTATCAATATCCTTAAGTTGAAGATGAACAAATCCTTGTACATTACTAATTGGTAACTCGAAGATGAGTGATTTGGGAAGCATAAGGAGAAGATCCAGGTCAAACTCTTCAGGATGCCCGACTCTCAAACCATCGTAGAAACTGCCTCCATAGAATACAGTTGAATACAGACTTTTGAATAAAACGTCATTTTCCTTCATTTTATTTATTACTTGCCCAATTATCTGAAAACAAACACAACAAACCAATGTAATCTATATATAAATAAAAGCGAAGCCGTATTATTCCTCTAAGTCCACAGACTCGTGGTTGTAGGCGTAGTTAGCATACATTCCTCCATTGAGAATGAAGCAGTTTGGTTGGGGTGGGTGTGAGCATTGGGAGTTATGGGGGTGCGAACTTGCACTCGAGAACCCCCAAGTGTGGCACATTACATATTCTGTTAGATTCAGTAGAAGAAGAGATAATCCTTAAGTACGGCAGTTTGCTGCAACCGTATCGCGACGGGGAACTCGAAAATCTGTTTCCAAAAGGCCAGAGAAAATTTGACAGTAAACTAGAAAACCCCTAAATGTGGCACACGGCCGAAACTGCCTCGCGATGAAAAAGCTGAAAACCTACGTTTCAAGAAGTCATAGAATATTCTGGAAAATTCACCAGTAGACGAAAAAACCTCTAAAAGTGTAGTACTTTGTCGTGACCGCCTCGCGGTGGAGATGTCGAATATCGACGTTTCGAGGTCATGGAACAGGAACAATCTAGAACATTCAATAGAAAAAGTCGAATCTACGTATCGAGAATTATAGAATATTCTAGAAAATTCATCAACGTGGTACACTGTCGTGGAGATGTCAAAAACGACATTTCGAGAAGAATAGAAGATTAAAGAACTCCCAAGTGTGGCCCATTGCTACAACTATAGCTTTCTTCTTCAGCATGCAGGGCAGCTTTTCCTTCTGGGAATCATGTGACCAAACCTTCCCCTTTACGCAATAAAACAAGTTCTACCCTTCTGGCAATGAATCTATCTTTTCCTATGGCAATAAGATTGAACCTTTCTTCTTTTCAGTGGTTTAATAAAATACCATATGTTAATCGTTGCTGGTTCTTTATAATTATGTGAACTGTATTGATTTATGATGCTTGATTATCCAAAATATCAAAAACTTACACACTTGTTTATTTATCTCTGATCATTGTTTTTTATTAATATGAATGAACATTCTGTTAACTAGAATTATAGTTTTTTTTAAAGGACCAGATCTAGAATAAGGTAATGACGTAGCTGAGGGGTATGGCTGGTTGCGTGTTTCTTTATGTTTACTGTCTAAGGTTTATCGCATGATCAGTGGCGTACCATAAATCATCTATAAACAAGAGCGTATTGGCTCATAACACCGTGCTTAATAAGTTAAGGGTTTCCTGTTGTGTTTGGTTCAAAACGACGAGTTTAACGTAAACTTTTATTGTGAAAACATCAGTTATGTCTGTCTTATAATTCCAATAACATCAGCCGTCCGATCTGACGTTCTTTCTGCCCCCGTCTACTCCGGCGTTCTCGCACAGCTCGATACATCACTGCACATCTCCCCTTTTAAATATTCAACCGCACTGGAGGACGAATATGCCGTTGACTCCTCCGCAAGGTAACAAGAGCCTCTTCTGGTGGATTCGCTAGACGTGCAGGGCTTTTCACAGGAACAGTAGGAGGTGAAGGTGTCGAAGGCGTTGGATTACCAGGAACTTCTTCTTGTTTGAGGTCTAGCATAACCACTTCAGTCTTACCCGGAATATCTGGGAGTGGGTGCAGGAATCTCCTATTCCTACGATATAGACCACCAGGACTTCTTACGATAAAAGATCGAGGAGATTCTTGGATCTTTTCCACTTTTCCCCGTTGTCGAAGATCCGAAATCCAGACACTTTGGCCGATGAGAAGATTAGGCAATAATTTTACCTTATGCCTTCGATCGAAATCGACTTTTTGTTTATTCCTCGTTCGTTCTTCTTTATTTAACACCACCTTATAATCAGTTACAGAAGGCAGTAGCACTTTGGGAGCGATGGGAACCAGTCCTCGAAGTTAACGACCCATTAGGAGTTCAGCTGGACTATACCCACATTGCAGAGGGGTTGAACGAAGCGCAAGCAACATTAGATAAGGATCTGTTGACTTTTTGTAATGCATTTTAAAGTTTTTAACTTCTGATTCTAGCATATCTAGGGCTCGATGTCACTATCGAAAACCCATATTCAGCAGCAAACTTTTGATATACAGATCCTATGGTTTGTGAGAATTGGGTACCGTTGTCGCTTCTAACAATTTCAGGCACGCCATGACGAGCGAATATAGATTTCATGTGCATAATCACACATTCAGACGTCAGTCTTTCMAGTTTAGCCACTTCAAAGTAGCGTGAGTAATAGTCAGTTACTATGATAAACCAGTGGTTGTCCAATTTCAGTAGATCAACTCCCACTATCTGCCATGGACGTTTCGGTAGTTCTGATGGCATCAGAGTCTCGACTGGATCTGGCTGATTTTGAATGCAAGATACACAGTTCTTCACCACCTCAGCCAATTGCGTTGACAGTCTAGGCCACCATACAGACTGATTAGCCAACATGCGACACTTGTTAATCCATTGATGGCCAGCGTGAAGTCTATCTAATACATCTTTTCTTAAAGACTGAGGAATGATCAGACGAGAATCCTTCATTAAGATTTCATTTTGTAGAGTTATTCGTTCCCTGTGGGGGTAGAAAGGAACACACTCTTGGGAAATCTTATGACGAGCAGGCCACCCAACTAAGCAATACCTTATGAGCAGACAGGATCTTCTCTCTGACCAGCCACAATTTCAGTCAATCGACGGTCTGTTGAGGGAAATCCTTTTATTACTGCTTGAACGTACGCTGAAATCTCTTCAGATAACTCTTCATCGTCGGGAACGTCTACTGGGCTTCTCGAAAGAGTATCAGCTAGGATTAACTCTTTTTCAGGCGTATATTTTACCACAAATGAATATCGCATCAAACGCAGCTTTAAACGTTGTAGTCTTGGAGTCAATTTGTCGAGATCTTTTTCATTGAATATGGTGACCAGGGGTTTATGATCAGTTTCGACCACAATAGTTTTACCCACTATGTAATTCTCAAACTTTTCACATCCCCATGCTATGGCAAGAGCCTCCTTTTCAATTTGCGCATAGCGTTTTTCGCTGTCAGACAGAGTTCGCGAAGCAAAAGCTACTGGCTTATAATGTTCTCCTTTACCACATTGCGTCAAGACAGCACCCAGTCCGTACGATGATGCACCCACAGATAGTAGTGTTTCTTTTAAACTGCCATACAGTGCTGGAACAGCGGGATTGCTAATTACGTTTTTCAGCTTTTCTAACACTTCAGCTTGCTCTAAGCCCCAAAACGTAGCAGCTCATACAACGGCTTGGCTAATGTTGACAGGTTCGGAACAAACTCAAAAAATTCACCATGCCCAAAAACCTTTTCAAATCAGTCATATTTTTAGGTGGTGGTAGGGCCACTATTGCTTTAATTTATGCAGGATCAGGGGACAACCCTTCCTTTGAGACCACATGACCCAGTAAATTCTACGTAGCCTTTCTGAAAGAACACTTCTTTTCATTCAGAGACCAACCTATTTCCAGAAGTCTTAGTAAGACATCATTAAGATGCTTATCGTGTTCTTCCACGTCCTTCCCATAAACCACGACATCATCGAAATGGCACAGCACCCCTTCCAAACCTTCGAGAGATTAGCTGATTCTCTTCTGGAAAACTTCTGGAGCGGAAGACAATCCGAAGGGAAGCCGACGGAACAAAAATCTTCCAAATGCGGTTAAGAATGTTGTTAAAGCCGTACACTCTCTGGCCAAAGGAATTTGCCAAAACCCATTATTGGCATCCAGCTTGCTAAAAACTTTAGCATTTTGTATTTGGGCCAAGGTAAAGTCGACATCTGGTATGGGATAAAGCTCTCGGACCATGGATTTGTTCAAATGGGACAGATCGACGCACAAACGTATTTTTCCTGTACGTCTGGGGACTATAACTAATGGAGCACACCTATCAGTTGGCTCACTGACAGGTTCTATGACACCTTTAACACACATGTCGTCCAATTCCATTTTTACAGCATCCATCAGAGGAACTGGAATTCTTCTTGGTACACTACTGGCAAATGGCACAGCATCTGATTTAATTTTAATGGAATACGGATGATTAACTTTTCCTAATCCTTTAAACAGACTGGAAAATTTCTTAAACGGATCGAACCTGACAGGTTGATTACTAATTTGAAATAGACGTTTTACCAGTCAAAGCTTTTCTGAAGCATCATAGCTAAGTAAGGTATTTTTAGCACCCTTAATTATATAAAATTTCTCGTTCAGTGACCTTCCTTTAACAAAGACCTTTACTTGTAAAAGTGATGAACTTATCAATGGAGCGCAGCCGCTGAGTAGAAAACATCGACTGATACGTACATAGAGGCATAACACTCACGTCAGCTCCAGTATCAGTCTTTGCAGACACAGTCTTATCAAGGATTTTCACTTTTGCAATCCAGTTTTCGTTACCATCGCCGGTAACTACACCAACAAAGGCATCGTTCTTCACTGAAGCGTCCACAGAACGAACGGCACGCGGTTTGTCTTGTCTCAGGCAAACGCGCGAGTAATGCTCTTTTGCCTTGCACTTACCACAAATAGCGTTACGCGCTGGACAGTTTTCTTTAGAATGTTCACGCGGCTGACCACACCACTTACAGTTTACATGTGCCGAAGATGGGTATCGCGGCTTATTCACCAGCTGCCGATTATCTTGTTTTTCCCGATCTTCTTTTCGCGCGTTATAACTCGATCAGCGGAAACGGAAACCGAACGAAAAGTTTCTTGTTGCTTCTTAACAGTTTCAGACTGCCTGGCTGCCGTTACAGCTTTTTCTAATGTCAGCTGCGAGTCTAATTGCAATTTTTCAGACAGCCCTTTGTCTTTAATGCCTACCACAACTTGATCACGAACGGCTTCTTCGTAAAATGTTACTGGAAAATCACAATCCCTAGCGCGGGCATGTAACTCCGTGACGAAGTCGTCCACGCTTTCTCCTTCTTGCTGATAACGAGTATGGAAGCAGTACCTCTCATAAATAACATTTTTTATAGGCACAAAGTGATCTTTAAATCTGTCAATCACTTTGCTATACACAGTGGCATCTTCCTTGGTCATTTTAAACGATTGGAAGATCGATTCAGTTTGAGGCCCCATCAGATAAATCAACGAGTCTATCTGATCCTCTTCGCACTTCTTATCCAAACCAGAAGCAGACCGAAATCGATTAAACCTCTTCTGCCACTGCTCCCATTCCTTCGCCTTGAATGAAAAGAGCTCAGGAGCCGGAATTTGATACACAGGAGCTACAGCCGCACTCGGCGTTTGCCCCGTTTCTAACGACATCGTGCCTGTAATGAGACGTAGGTTATGTGTCTTTCTCGAAAGATCACTCGTTCACTCGCGAAAACCGACACTACGTACTTTACGCTGCCACCATATTGTGTTTGGTACAAAATAACGAGTTTAACGTAAACTTTTATTGTGAAAACATCAGTTATGTCTGTCTTATAATTCCAATAACATCAGCCGTCCGATCTGACGTTCTTTCTACCCTCGCCTACTCCGGCGTTCTCGCACAGCTCGATACATCACTACACATTTCCTGATCTCACGAACTCGAAATTACAACTCATAGAATGTCTACTGCTACGAGCAGAGATTGAAATTAAACACAAGGAACTACCCTTATTGCACACATACACAACTACTGCTCTCTATGTGCGACGCCGCTGGTAAAATGACTGCAATAGCTGATCTCGGACTAAAATTGTTCATTGCGCAATGACGTTACTAGAACGTTTCCGGCCTTTTTATATCTGGAACGGACAGTAAAAGAGCAATTATTATTGGGAGGTCGAAACTTTACAAGTGCAATATAACCTTTTGTTAACTTAAGGTTAACTTTACACTACAGGTTGGATCTATCGGCCGGTTTATGTGCGCGGTAAAGGTGGGGAAGAAGGCAAGAAATGACGTATGCTGGCGACTCATGGCATCTTTGTCGCAATCGTCTATTGCGTGTAACCGTCTCTCTTGCACATACGTTTATGGGGCTTATTTGCATCTTTTGTAGCCGTATGCAATCCGCCTGAAAGTATTCCATAAATACCACAAGCTGGCAAACTGATCAACAAATTAATCAATGTGTGATGTATTGTAAATAAAACTGGCATCCGTTTTGTTCTTGTTATGCTAGTAATTACCATACAAATAAATCAATAAACGTATAGCTCTTTATGGTTAATTGTTAGCTTCTAATTGTATTGTTGGTATCTTTGAGTGTCAATGTTGTATATGCATACATGAAATACAAAAATGAACATTTTTTGCTCAATTGCGTTAGTAACAGCCAAAAATACACTCAAAAGAAAAACTTGTCTACTTATTTTCTTTTGCATTCATTGCTGGTTTGTTGAGTACATATTTAATCAGATTTTTCTATCAGCACTGAGTAATGATATTGGAGTACTGAATATTGTAATCAAAGACACCATAATAGATTGTAACATGGATATTCCGTTTCAAAATTATTTGAACTAGATGTAACAAAAGTAGATACAAAGCATGGGCCGTAGTAAATTATAGTATATGCAACTTTTATTTCACTCAGTTACATGAAGAGGCAGCTAACTGTTAATAATCATTGTAGGTGAGTATAATATGTACTCAAATAAAAAATATTGTAAACAAAAACTAATTGGTTGCAACAAAATAAAAAACGAAATTGCTTTAAAAATAAATTGCAAAAATGTAACAGAATTTATTGTGAAAGATCTTACAGCGTACGAGATGAATGCCAATTCTGTTTTATATTATATGAGCATACGACTGTATCTGACGTTTACATGTTCCTTCTGCTTGGTATTTTAGATGTATAATGATTTTCAATCATTCTGCGACCAAGCAAACTTATAAATCTAATGCACACCATTATTCAAAATATTGGGGATTATATTTCGCAGATACTTCTGTATGCCATGTATTGCGTTAGTGTGTGATACTGTGATAAAAAGTCCATAAGAACTGTAGATCCAAGCGAGATGGAATATATTATTATAATTTTTGATCGTTGTCAATTAATTGTCACTTTGTTCTTCTGTAAGAACACATGTGTTGAACCATTTTGTTACAACTATTAATTTTTAGCATGTTGTGATATAAGTTTAATCGTCGAATTTTGTTTAATACGAGGCATGTTTTTTAAGTAAGTACCGTTTTGCGATTCCGCCGCCACAGCGCTACGGTCGGCGTTCCGCGCATGCACGCTGGTTACCTACATCTCTTGTCTACGCACTGACGCCATTACAGTTTGATTCTTCATTGTATACGTTGTTTACTGAGTGTTTAAGATGCCTCCGACAATCGTGAGTCCCGCCGATTATGAACTACGGGCTGTTATACGATTTCTTAGTGCTAAAGGCGTAAAACCGATCGATATTCATCGTGAGATCTGTGAAGTTTACGGACAAAACATTATGAGTGATGGAATGGTAAGGAAATGGGTGAGAGCGTTTAAAGATGGCCGCACAAATGTGCATGATGAAGAACGGAGTGGGCGTCCTTCGGTCGTTAATGAAGATTTGGTGCAGAAAGTGAACGAAAAGGTGACAGAAAACAGACGCTCTACAATTTCATCATTGTGCGACTGCTTTCCTCAATATTCTCGTAGTGTTTTGTATCGCATTGTGACCGAGAACTTGAATTACCGGAAATTGTGTTCACGTTGGGTTCCGAAAATGTTGACGGATTTGCACAAAACCCAACGTTTAGGCAGTGCATTGACTTTCCTTGAGCGGTACCACAATGAAGGTGAAGATTTTTTTAGGCCAAATTGTTACTGGTGACGAAACATGGGTGGCCTACGTCACACCAGAATCGAAACAACAATCCATGGAATGGCGACATTCATCATCACCCAAAAAAGTGAAGTTTAAGCAAACAATTTCTGCCCGGAAAATCATGTGCACAGTTTTTTGGGACAGAAAAGGAGTATTGCTAGTGGAGTTTCTGCCTCGTAATGAGACAATCAATGCAGCGTCTTATTGTAAGACATTGAACAATCTGCGTCGTGCAATCCAGAACAAAAGACGTGGCAAGTTATTACGGCGTTCTTTACATTTAACATAGTTTAGATTAAAACCTAAATGAATCCGGTAGGTGCTGCCATCAGTATATCTTATCGAAACTCGGTCTGCGCGTTTTTGCCAAAAACGGTTTTGCCCACAAAAATACTATCACTATCACTTTGAACCTGCAAGATTCACCTAGTAAATTTCGCTAAACAGCTGCCTTTAAAATTGGTTTTGATTTATCGAGTGTGTGAAACGCAATTAGATATTTGTATTGGATCTGAAAGGCGCTGTTATTATCATAATTGATTGCCTAATTGGGGATTTGAAAAGCGAATCGCTAGTCCTTGCAGAAGAGGGTCGAAGAGCAGACGTAAGTTCTTTTTATTCAATAGTACAGTGGTTTCACCATGCGTTTCATTATTGCAGCCTTTCTTACTTTCTTGTTTCTTACTTCTTCATCCTCCGGTTGTTACTTCGCTAATTCCACGTGCATAAGGGCTATTTGGTAGGAAAAATACTCCGGGAAGCTAATTGACAGCTAGGATAGCAGCTGAAGGCCCATTTGGACCAGTAGGACTCCCAGAGGACCACCTTACCTTACGGTCAGACACTTTTATTTTTTTACGTTATCTATAACTTGGACATTCTTGCCGTTCCGAAAGCACGTAGAAGCGGTTTTCCGTGGATCGTCGTTCGTCGTTTCCCTGAAATAAAGAAGAGTTAACGTTTCAACATTTACAATTTACAATTTGATATTAGAATTTACAATTTGATCTCTACATTATGCAATTTGTTATTTTCTCAAAAATTTAATCGATACTCACCTGTATAGCGTCGGTTTATAGTAGTTTTTGTTTCCTTTCTGTTAGATTGTTCTAAAAAATAACTTACCTTGATAAAGATAGGAATTTCGTTGACTGTTCAAACTAGAATAGCTTGTTATTTTTGTAAATAGCGGTTTGCGAGTCGCAGCGGCGTTTTGCCTATAGCTACGGGGATAATGTGAATTTATTGTGTATTCGGGAAGGTATTGGCCAATACTCCACCCCCGGGTGTCGATAATTAAGTAATACGTTCACTACTCACGAAATACAGTGATACGGTTTGACCGTTCTTCCCTCGCGCCACGACGCTCGCTTGCTAGACCGTTGCAGGGTCTTAGGGTAGTTATCACATTAATTTGAATTATAATCATTAACCTTGTTACATTAACTTTATATTTTTAATGCATATTAAATTTTTGTAAATAAACACGGGCATATAAATTATTTCGCAATTTTATTTGGCTCTTTGTTTCGCTGTTGGCTTTTTTTTCAAATTGCGTGGCGCCCATTATTTCTTTTTTTCATCTGTGAACCCAGCCCGTCTCCACTGAGTAAGCTGAGGCCAGCGAAACCCTCTTGAATATCGCCGTGGTTTATTAGATTTATTGTAAAGGTAAGATCTGTGGTTATAATATTTGTTGTTTGGTGGCTTATAAAGCCTTTGTGGTATCGTCACGTAATAAAAAAATGGCGCCCAACGTGGGGCCAGCTTTGAACATTTTTTTCCATTTTTTTGAGGTGTTTGTATAATATTTCGGGGCATTAGTTCTTATTGCTAGGAACGCGATCACGATTTCTTGTTCGGCCGAGAGGCATAAAGATTATTTCGCGCTGAGTTTATTTAACATTTAGGAATATGGATAAATCATATTATAGATTGTCTGTTGATCGGTTATCTAAGGATGAATTGGAATATGAATTATCGATTAGGGGTGTTGTAGGTAGCGGGACGGTAGAGGAGATGCGCAAGGATTTGCGTCAAATTATGAAGTTAGAAAAAGAAGGTAAACCGTTGCAGTATCCTCCGTTTTCGCGTGATGTACGAATAGAATTTGCTATCGTGCAAAAGAAACTAGACGAGGCTAAAATATTAATTCAAGATTTTGCCGGTGATAAGCAGTCTTCAGAATTTATTAAAATACAAACCAAATTGCATCATCTGCTGAATCGCGTAAATAGAATAGAATCTGGGGACGCGAAAGTTCTTCAAGAGCGTGGAAATTCAATAGTACTGATTTTACGTGCATTGTCGTCATTAAATAAGAAAGCTGAACCAGAAAATGATAGCGACGAATCATCTGCGGAAGAACAAATAGGCGTTAGCGTTATTGATGCGAATTCAGATAGAGGTAATGTTGTTAATATTGCTCATTCAACACCTTTACATAGAATTAATAATTTATCGCGCGTAGGGGTGGACCATGGTGTTAAGTCAGTTCCGGTTTTGAAATGGGGTATTCATTTTAGTGGGGAGAGTCGAGATCTTTCGGTAAATGCATTCCTGGAACGCGTGGAAGAGCTGCGGGTCGCTCGCAACGTATCGGAAGCCCAGCTGTTCCTATCAGCATTAGATTTGTTTACGGGAAAGGCTTTGAATTGGTATCGGTCAATTAAGAGATCGGTTGATAGTTGGTCCGCGTTAAAAGTTAAATTACGGGAACAATTTTTGCCGTATGATTATGAGGACAGGCTTTGGGAAGAGATCCGTCGTCGAACACAAGGTCCAGATGAATCTCTAGGTATTTATGTCGCGGTAATGGATAATATGTTTTCGAGATTAACAATACCCCCTAATAGAGAAGAGCGTTTGCGAGTTGTTTTGAAAAATCTGGCACCATTCTACCAGGAGCGTTTAAGTCTTGTTGATGTAACGTCAGAAGAGAAGTTGTTGGAACTTGGTCGACAAATAGAAAAAAGTAAACGGTTTGTTGAAGCTTATAAACCACCGCATAGGTCTAAAGCAGATGTAGAACCTGATCTAGCGTACGTAGAAGTCGCGTCGGCAAGTACGTCTTTAAGTTATGAAGCACATGAGAGTCTTAGTAGGCGTGAACGCGTTGATGTTAATACGGCAAGTACTTCCAATACTAAATTGAATAACTGTTGGAATTGTGGTAGGAACGGGCATAGAGCTCAAGATTGTCGTGCACCATTTCGGAAACATTGTTATAAATGTGGAAATCCTGGATTTACTAAAAACGATTGTCCAAAATGTAGTTCGGGAAACGGAGAAACTCGTCCTTGTTGAGTCGTGAGGATAAAGAGTTAGTTTTAGGAAAACCGGCTCATTCAGTGGATCATAAAAACAAAATTATTTTAGACTACTTATTAAGTTCGGTGAACTCGGATGCAAGGGGATATTTGGAAGTTGACATTTTGGGGCACAAATTTTTGGGGCTTCTCGATTCTGGAGCAAACAGCACAATTATTAGTGGCAATTGCTTTAGCATTTTAGAACGGTTAGGAATTCATTCGAATAAATCCTCTCAGCCTATTTGCCTTTTGGCTAACGGTTCTAAAGCCGAAATTTTGGGTACAGTTTCACTGCCGATTAAGTTGCAAGATAAAGTAGGAGTGATTGATGCGTACATTATGCCAACTTTACAACCATCAATATTATTAGGGATAGATTTCTGGCGCATAATGGGTATTCTTCCAAATTTTAAAACTATGGAGTGGCATTTTGCTGATTCACCAAAGGTAGAACTGTTTTCTGTGTCTGATCAGGGAGAATTACATTCGGATCAACTTAAAAGTTTAAATGAAGTAGTCAGTAAGTACTTAGGTAGCGATAATGGAAAGCTAGGTTGCACAAAACTAGTTCAGCACGTGATTCGCACAACGTCAGCGCCAATCAAACAGCGTAGTTATCGTATGAATCCAATAATGCAAAAGTATATTGACGCGGAACTTAAAAATATGTTGGAGGCGGGAATAATAGAACCGTCTAACTCTCCTTGGTCCTCTCCAGTACTTCTTGTTCCGAAGAAGGATGGCTCGTTTAGATTTTGTGTAGATTTCCGTAAATTAAATCAAGTAAGTCTGAGAGACTCTTACCCCTTACCGTATATGTCTGCTATTCTAGAGAGCTTGAGGGATGCACGTTTTTTATCGTCCATTGATATTAAATCTGCTTACTGGCAAATTGAGTTGGAAGAAAATAGTAAACAGTACACAGCTTTTAGTATTCCTGGGCGCGGACTGTTCCATTTTAAAAGAATGCCCTATGGGTTGCATAACGGACCAGCTACTTGGCAAAGATTTGTTGACAAGGTTTTAGGACCTGAGTTAGAGCCCTATTGTTTTGTATATTTAGATGACGTCATTATTGCCACGCCAGATTTCGATACGCATTTAAAAACTTTGCGTGAGGTTCTAGAGCGCCTAACAAATGCGGGTCTAACTCTTAATAAAGAAAAATGCCAACTTTGTCTTCCAGAACTTCGTTATTTAGGATATATTGTAAATAGGCAGGGACTGAGTGTTGATCCTGAAAAAGTAAATGCAATTTTGCGGATTAAAGCTCCCGCTACAGTTAAACAAGTGCGTAGCTTACTAGGTCTTATCGGTTGGTATCGGAGGTTTATACCTAATTTTGCGGAATTGGTAGCACCTTTGTCCAGTTTACTTAAGAAGAATCGTCGATTTGAATGGACTGAGGAGTGCTCCAAATCATTTGAGGCTGTTCGTAACTTGTTAGTTAGTGCACCAATCTTGTCATGTCCTAATTTTGACAAACCATTTATGGTTCAGACCGATGCATCAGCTTATGGCTTAGGGGCGGTTTTGTCTCAAAAATGTGAAGATGGAGATCGTGTTATATCGTATTTGTCGAGAGCTCTAACGCGTCAAGAGCAGAATTATTCAACAACCGAGCGTGAATGCTTAGCGGTAATATGGGCGGTTGAAAAACTAAGACCTTATTTGGAAGGGCAAAAATTTACCGTGGTAACCGATCATCACTCTTTAGTGTGGCTACAAAATCTCAAGGACCCGGTAGGGCGACTTGCGCGTTGGGCACTTCGGCTCCAAAGTTACGGTTATGAAATCATTCACCGCAAAGGCAAAGAACATATTGTTCCTGATTTTCTGTCGCGTACTATTCCGGAAGTAAATGAGGCGGTAGTGCAGCAAGAAAATAACAATTCTGTTGTTAACGATCCTTGGTATACAAAAATGTTGTCTTTGGTCGAAAAGTATCCATTGCGTTATCCGGCTTTTAGAATTTGTAATGGTCGGTTGTTTAAACATATTCGAGATACCCATACGAATTTTGATGTTAAAGAAAATATATGGAAAGAAGTATTGCCTAAAGATAAACGTCTGCAACAAATGCGCCAAGCTCACGATAATCCAACATCGGGTCATTGCGGTGTTTTCAAAACTTTTCGTCGACTTAGTGAATTTTATTTTTGGCCGAAGATGAAAAGCGATGTAGTTAATTATGTGAAGCGTTGTCAAGTATGTGCGCGTTACAAACCTCAACAAAATAAACCCGGTGG
Source organism: Rhyzopertha dominica (assembly GCA_025024175.1). Lineage (NCBI taxonomy): Eukaryota > Metazoa > Arthropoda > Insecta > Coleoptera > Bostrichidae > Rhyzopertha > Rhyzopertha dominica. The sequence continues at coordinate 22,475,690 of QCXZ01000003.1, forward strand.
TGAAATGTCCACTCGTCCTTTCGCGAAATCTCCTTGGCACGTGGTGTGTATGGATATTGTGGGACCCTTACCTCGTTCACACGGTTATGCATATATTTTGGTTATATCGTGTTGTTTCTCAAAATTTCCCTTGATTTTTCCTATGCGCGAAGCAACCGGTAAAATTATAGCCCGATTGGTTGAAGAAAACTTATTTTTATTGTTCGGTGTTCCAGCGGCTATTATCACGGATAATGGATCTCAATTTCGGGGCGGAGAATTTCGAAAACTTTGCGAAGGATACAACGTAGAGCTTTGGTTTACTGCATTATATCACCCGCAGGCAAATCCTGCTGAGCGTACGAATAGAGTACTGAAAACTATGTTAGCGTCTTACGTTAAAGACAACCACAAATCTTGGAGTGTGTACTTGCATAAAGTGGCGTGCGCGATGCGTACTGCTGTGCACGAGGTCACTAACTGCACACCCTATTTTATAAATTTTGGACGCGAACACATAATTTCGGGTAAACTTCATGAGCAGATTAGTGAAAATAAAACACATTGTGTAGATGATTTTATTGGGCATCGTTCGAAAGCATTTCAGACTCTGTATCAAGAAATACGCGAACGTATAAGAAAAGCGCATTTGCGTAGCAAACAGCGTTATGATCTTCGTCAGAGACCTACGAATTTTCAGGTAAATGATTTGGTTTATGTTAAGAATCACGTTCTATCGGACGCAAGTCGAAATATCAGCGCCAAACTGTCACCAAAATACCAAGGGCCATTCAAAATTAAGCGAAAGGTGTCCTATTTGACTTATGAATTAGATGATAACGGAAAGGTAAAGGGTATATATCATGTTCAAGATTTAAAGCCTGCAACATGTGAAAATTTGGTAGAATGAAATTTTCATCGGAATAGGGGGGGAGTTATTACGGCGTTCTTTACATTTAACATAGTTTAGATTAAAACCTAAATGAATCCGGTAGGTGCTGCCATCAGTATATCTTATCGAAACTCGGTCTGCGCGTTTTTGCCAAAAACGGTTTTGCCCACAAAAATACTATCACTATCACTTTGAACCTGCAAGATTCACCTAGTAAATTTCGCTAAACAGCTGCCTTTAAAATTGGTTTTGATTTATCGAGTGTGTGAAACGCAATTAGATATTTGTATTGGATCTGAAAGGCGCTGTTATTATCATAATTGATTGCCTAATTGGGGATTTGAAAAGCGAATCGCTAGTCCTTGCAGAAGAGGGTCGAAGAGCAGACGTAAGTTCTTTTTATTCAATAGTACAGTGGTTTCACCATGCGTTTCATTATTGCAGCCTTTCTTACTTTCTTGTTTCTTACTTCTTCATCCTCCGGTTGTTACTTCGCTAATTCCACGTGCATAAGGGCTATTTGGTAGGAAAAATACTCCGGGAAGCTAATTGACAGCTAGGATAGCAGCTGAAGGCCCATTTGGACCAGTAGGACTCCCAGAGGACCACCTTACCTTACGGTCAGACACTTTTATTTTTTTACGTTATCTATAACTTGGACATTCTTGCCGTTCCGAAAGCACGTAGAAGCGGTTTTCCGTGGATCGTCGTTCGTCGTTTCCCTGAAATAAAGAAGAGTTAACGTTTCAACATTTACAATTTACAATTTGATATTAGAATTTACAATTTGATCTCTACATTATGCAATTTGTTATTTTCTCAAAAATTTAATCGATACTCACCTGTATAGCGTCGGTTTATAGTAGTTTTTGTTTCCTTTCTGTTAGATTGTTCTAAAAATAACTTACCTTGATAAAGATAGGAATTTCGTTGACTGTTCAAACTAGAATAGCTTGTTATTTTTGTAAATAGCGGTTTGCGAGTCGCAGCGGCGTTTTGCCTATAGCTACGGGGATAATGTGAATTTATTGTGTATTCGGGAAGGTATTGGCCAATACTCCACCCCCGGGTGTCGATAATTAAGTAATACGTTCACTACTCACGAAATACAGTGATACGGTTTGACCGTTCTTCCCTCGCGCCACGACGCTCGCTTGCTAGACCGTTGCAGGGTCTTAGGGTAGTTATCACATTAATTTGAATTATAATCATTAACCTTGTTACATTAACTTTATATTTTTAATGCATATTAAATTTTTGTAAATAAACACGGGCATATAAATTATTTCGCAATTTTATTTGGCTCTTTGTTTCGCTGTTGGCTTTTTTTTCAAATTGCGTGGCGCCCATTATTTCTTTTTTTCATCTGTGAACCCAGCCCGTCTCCACTGAGTAAGCTGAGGCCAGCGAAACCCTCTTGAATATCGCCGTGGTTTATTAGATTTATTGTAAAGGTAAGATCTGTGGTTATAATATTTGTTGTTTGGTGGCTTATAAAGCCTTTGTGGTATCGTCACGTAATAAAGTTGAGTAAGGGTATCGTTTTGCTGCATGACAATGGCCGTCCACATGTGGCTAATCGGACCAAAGATCTCATCAAATCTTTTAAATGGGAAACTCTAGATCATCCTCCATACAGCCCTGATCTGGCGCCCAGCGACTACCATTTGTTCCTGCACTTGAAGAAACATCTGGGTAGTCAGCGTCTTCAAGACGATAACGAAGTCGAAACATTTGTGATACAGTGGTTAACAAGTCAGGCGGCAGAATTTTATGAGGAGGGTATTCAAAAACAGGTGCCACGTTATGACAAGTGCCTCAATATTCACGGAAATTATGTAGAAAAGTAGATTAAGGTACAGGATTTCATGTAAGATAAAATTATTGCGATATCTTTGCACGTCCTTTTTTAATTCCAAAACGGTACTTACTTAAAAAACATGCCTCGTATTTGTAGCGTCCTCGCTTACTATCATGACAGGTTTTTAGAATAGCAGGTTTTTATATTGTTTTGAGTAGAATAAATCAGTTCCAAGTAAACAGTCTTTAAATACGTACTCCAATAAGCGTTCCGTTGAACCTACCACTCGGAAACTTCACAGTGGCGACGAGTACTAATAAGTGAACTCAAAATGTCAATTGGGCGAATAGAAGAATTTAAAATTGGCCAGCAGAACTGGAACACCTACATCGCCAGGTTAGAACAGTACTTTTTATCAAATCAGATAAAGGTAGAATTAAAAGCCGCCATCTTACTTACTGTAGTTGGAAACGAAACGTTTGAATTAATAACAGACTTATGCAGTCCAGCACAACCAGAAGCTAAGACGTATCAACAAATTGTTGATGTAGTAAAGAAACATTTACATCCTCAGCAGTCAATTCCCGCGGAGAGATTTAAATTTCGACAAAGAAAACAGGCGTCCGGAGAGACCATTTCGGAGTACGTAGCGGCATTAAAAAAACTAGCAAAAAATTGCAGTTTTGGAAGCGTTTTAGAAGAGAACATTAGGGACCAGTTAATTTTTGGCATGAAGAATGAAGTCATCCGTCAAAGGCTTTTATCCGAAAGTGACCTGAGGTATGAAACTGCCATTCCTTTGGCTCTCAACATGGAAGCAGCGGAAGCAAATGCTACTCTTATAGATGAAGCGTCAACATCAGCTACGGCAGTGCATCGGATGTCCTTCCCGAAAAGCAGAAAGTCCCGTGGAAACAAGTGCCGACATTGCGGTAAACGAAATCACGCGGAGAGTGAGTGTTATTTTAAAAATTCGCGGTGTCTTAAATGTGGTGAAGTTGGACACATTCAACCTGTGTGCAAGAAAAGGAGCAACAAAGGAAGAAAACAAGCAGGCAAAAACTGCCTGAATCGGAAACATCAGTCTGCGCACAACCTCGAAGTAGAAGAGGATAGCGAAGATCAGCTAGACCTTCATTCATCACAAAAACTTTTTAAAATGTCACATACTAATGAACTGCCAATTAAATTATCATTGCGCATAAATGACAACGCTTTGAACATGGAAATTGATACCGGTGTGGCAATTTCAGTAATATCAGAATTTGATTATCAAACTTTGTTTCCCTATGCTCATTTGCATGACTCAAAATTAAAACTTAAATCATACAATGGCAGCTTAATAGAAATTTTAGGGTTCATTAAAGTAAATGTAAAATACAATCGTGTTTACAAAGAAAATTTATCATTGTATGTTGTTAGGAAAGGGGGACCACCTTTAATAGGTAGAAACTGGTTAAAAGAATTAAGCATTTCAATCGACAATTTATTTAAAATGTCTACTAATTCTGTTCCAGCAAATCAAACTAATTTTCAGCAGCAAGTTACTCAATTCTTAGTGACTAAATTTCCAAATGTATTCAGCGAAGGCTTGGGCAAATTTTCTGGCGGAAAAGCAGTTTTACATTTAAAGGAAGGTACAGTGCCAGTGTTTTGTAAAGCTCGATCGCTGCCCATTGCGCTGAAAGAACAAGTGGAAAAGGAATTGAATAATTTGGTTAAATTAGAGGTACTTACACCTGTAGAATTCAGCGAATGGGCAACGCCAATCGTGCCGGTGCTTAAAAAGTCAGGAGGTGTCCGTATCTGCGGAGATTTTAAGGTAACCTTGAATTCTCATTTACATGTTACTAAATATCCCTTACCAAAAATAGAAGATTTGCTAGGCATTTGGAAAAATTGCAAGATTTTCAGTAAAATCGATCTCTCTCAAGCTTACGCTCAAATTTTGCTGGACGAGGATTCAAAAAAACTCGTAACTATTAATACACACAAAGGTTTATTTACTTATAATCGATTGCCGTACGGTGTTGCATCTAGTCCTGGAATTTTTCAGAAAATAATGGAACAGGTATTTGCAAATTGTAAAGGTGTAGCCGTATTTTTAGATGACATTCTAATTGGCGCGGAAGATGAACAAAGTCATAATAATATTCTCTTAGATGTCTTTAAAAGATTAGAGAAATACAATCTGAAAATACAAACAAATAAATGTACATTCGGTAAAAACAAAATCGAGTATTTAGGCTTTACAATCGATCGATCGGGTATCCATACAAATAAAGAAAAAGTTTCAGCTATTAGTAAAATGAAAACACCCACTAATATTACGGAAGTTAAGGCTTTTTTGGGTATTGTTAACTACTATGGCAAATTCATAGCTAATTTAAGTACGAAATTACAACCTTTGTACGAACTTTTAAAGAAAAATGTAAAATTTTATTGGGGTAAGCAACAGCAGACAGCTTTTGACCAAATTAAAAAGGAACTTATGTCATCTAACGTTTTGGTTCACTACGATCCAAAATTGCCAGTGCAATTAGCTTGTGACGCCAGTCCTTACGGTGTCGGCGCAGTGATCTCTCATGTTTACGAAAATGGTGATACACGGCCCATTGCATTTGCGTCACGTACACTAACTACTGCAGAAAAAGCTTATTCTCAAATAGATCGAGAGGCTTTAGCGATAATATTTGGAGTAAAAAGGTTTAATCACTATTTATTCGGCCGGCATTTCACTTTGCTTACGGACCACAAACCCTTGCAGTCAATTTTTGGAAAGAAAAAAGGCATTCCGATTTTAGCGGCTAGTAGACTTCAAAGATGGAGTATTATTTTAGCAGCTTACAATTACGATATTAAATTTATTAATACAGCTAAAAATGGGAATGCCGATGCTCTTTCGCGACTGCCAGTGGAAGAAGCAATGGTAAATTATTTAGATTTCAGCCATATTTTTCATATCGAGGAAAATTTACCCATTACACACAAAATTATCGCTAAAGAAACAAAAAAGGACGACATATTACGTAAGGTATATAATTTTTGTCTTATGGGGTGGCCAAATGATAACATTGATGAAAAATATAAACCTTATCACCTGAAACAAACCGAACTTCATTTGGAGCAAGGATGTATTATGTGGGGTCATCGTGTTGTAATACCATTATCTCAACGTTCAAAATTATTACGTGAATTGCATATAAGTCATTTGGGTATTAATAAATGCAAGTCGTTAGCCAGATCGTACTTTTGGTGGCCGCGCCTGGATGCAGACATAGAAAATATGTGTAATAATTGCAAAACATGTAACACCTTACGTGCAGATCCGGTTAAAATTACTTTGAATCCTTGGCCAATTAGTCAGTCTCCTTGGTCTAGAATCCATATAGATTTTTTAGGTCCATTATATGGGAACAAATATTTGATAATAACGGATGCTTGCAGTAAATGGCTAGAAGTATTCAAAATGTCTTCAACAACTGCTTCTGCCACTATAAATGTTATGACCTCTTTTTGCACGCTGGGGAGTACCAGACTGTGTTGTTTCGGACAATGGTCCACCATTTACATCAGCAGAGTTCTCCCAGTACTTACGTTTGAACGGAATTCGGCACATATTTGCACCACCTTATCATCCAGCAAGTAATGGTGCTGCAGAGAACTCCGTTAAAACGGTAAAATTAGCATTAAAAAAGGCTGTTTTGGAGAAGCACAATACGGACCACTATTTACAACAGTTTTTATTGCACTATCGTAATAGCGCACACGCTACCACTAATATTAGTCCAGCGGAAAAATTATTAGGCCGAAAATTAAAAACACGTTTAGATCTTATAAGACCTAATTTAAAAAATGTCATTCATCAAAATTTTGATAACTCTAACGTAAACAAACCTAGTAAACAACTAGAAACGGGAGAAAAAGTGCTATATAAAAATTATACTAAGTCTACGGAGCCTTACTGGGCTGAAGGAGTAATTACCAGTAAAAAAGGTGACAAAGTTTATGATGTAAAAACAGCGGTTAATGAAGAAATTGTTCGGCATGAGAATCAAATTCGAAAACTTAGGCATTCATGTATTCCTAGTTTTTCTTCTTTGAAGCAACCCACTACTACCAGTATTGTTAATGATAATAATCCATCTGTAAATGAAAACGATACTAAAATATATGAACAAGAATCGGACACGCATAGATATAATTTAAGATCTAGGAAAATTGATTGATTACTTTGTATAATTTGCTTAATATATATCATCTTGTGAATACAGCTGTAAGCCATACGTATTGTAAGTTTAATTTAGTTATAACAATAACATCATTTGTAAAACATTATTTTTAATTTCAGAGATGTATGTATTTTGAAATATTTTTAATTTAAGTGCCGAGGAATGTAGCGTCCTCGCTTACTATCATGACAGGTTTTTAGAATAGCAGGTTTTTATATTGTTTTGAGTAGAATAAATCAGTTCCAAGTAAACAGTCTTTAAATACGTACTCCAATAAGCGTTCCGTTGAACCTACCACTCGGAAACTTCACAGTATTAACCTCGACTCAATAGTTTTTCTCTTTATTAGTGACTGCTATTCCCATAACCTTCTAGTGTCATAATTCATAATAGTCAGTCCGTCTACCTTCCACATAGTAAATAACACTAATATTATGAAAGATAATTAATTAATTCATTTATAAATGAGCATATGTAATATTTTATTGAGTTTGCAGGCATATTATGTATTTAATTACATAATATACCTCATTAACATTAATGATATCTACTTATTTGTGGTTGATTGTGATGTTATTCTTCGAAATCTAAATTGTAATATTAAAAGCACTTTGATACCACATATAAATTTATTTTAAATAAAACTTAAAAAACTCTAAAACGGAACTAAATAATCAACCCAACATCAATTCTGCTAAACTTAAATTACGTTTAGAAAAAAAGAACAAGCAAGTTAAAGATAACTTATTCTATTTCAAAGCTTGTAAAGTAGATTGTCTCCTTACTTGGTCAAGGAATTAAATTTAATTTGAAATGAAATGATTTGTTAGATAAAGTTGAACCAACTTTAAAATGTTTTAATTGCAAGTCACAGGTTATTCATATGAACCCGTCAAAAAAAAACTTCCTAAGATATATAAAATTATTTGTCCTTTTAGAACACTTGCTTCATACGTAAAATCTCGATGTTACAAATTAGCAAAATGGTTAAATTTAGCTTTCGGTGGAGTTCTAAATTTTGATAATTAAAAACAGTTCAGATTTGACACACAAACTCAGTAGTCTTGATATTCCTAAAGTCTCATTTCTAATCATTTCCTTCTATTTCTCTCAAAGATTATATTAAAATCTACTTGTTTAAAAATTCTGATTTCGCTTTTATTCATAAAAAGAACTTCATTTTATTAACTGAATTTGTCAACCAAAATTTCTTTTCGTTTAATATTCAAATTTTATACTTCAGGATTAGCTACGGGTTCTTTTCGTAGCCCTGTTTTAGCTGACTGAACTCATTTATCTCAACATATCTGTTTTCAGGCTAATGTTCATTGGTAGTTTCGTTGATGTAGACGACATTTTGTGACTTAAAAGTTAATTTTCTTTCCATTAGTAATCCATTACATCCACCTATAAATTTTAGTTATAAAAAGATATTAACAAAATTATATTCCTAGATTTATTTAATAAACGTATATAATGAATCATATCCTTACTTTAATTTCGAAATTTTTAGAAAACGAACGTGTTCAGATAATATGGTTTATTCCAAATAATTCTTTCCATCTTTACCAAGAAAAACTACAGTAAAACCTCTTTATAACGGCCACAAAAATAAACCGTAAAAGTGGCCGCTAACGAGAGGTGGCCGTTATGAAGAGGGTAGTTTATTCGAATTTGTTTTATTAATGGATATATGGGATTTTGTATACGAATATCTCTGTAACTTACCATACATCCTATTCTATGATCGAAAAGCAAATAAATGAAAATTAACATAGGAGCAAATAAACCATAGAATACACATATCAACATTTATTTACATACATATTACAATAGGTTGTACATACTAGTGTTACAATTTTTTAAAGTATTTCTCAATTAAAGTTTGTTTCAGGTTTTTCAGTTTTGTTTGAAAAATATGAGACTCACATTTTGATAGTATTTGAACAACATCTACAGCATTTTTTTCCTTACTAAACAAAAAGTTCTGGATGTCCAGAAGCTTTTTACATACTTCACTCATGTCTTTAATGTTTGATGTGTGACTTTTACGCTCTTCAATTTCACTGTCACAATCTTTATCAGTGCTTTTTAGCTCGTCTATGATTTCCTGAATACCGAAATTAGAGTTTTCAATCCAAATATTTTCATCAATACGTGCGTAGTCTTTAATGCTTATTCCATTAATATTTTTTAATTAAGAAAAAGGTTGGCCCAATAGAATTTCGTCTTCCTCGTCAAAACTGTCTTCATGCCGAGCAAGGTCCGAAAATCCAGCTTTCGCAAAGCATTTTGAAGTTGTAGTAGCACACGCCGATGATATCCATATTGATGCACTTGTTACGTTAATACTTTTTCTGCGTCTTCGTAAGAGTTTTCGCCAAAAGTGAAACTTAGTAGTTTTTTAATAAGGTGTTTTCTATATTTTACCTTAAAACTATGGATAATTCCTTGATCAAGAGGTTGGCAGTGCGAAGTTGTATTAGGAGGCAGGAACACTATCTTCACATTTTGTAACAGCAGTTTTGGATTGATGGGACGTGGCATTATMCAAAAATAATAATACATTTCTATTTTCTTTTTTCATTTTTTCATCAAATTTCCTTAGCCAAGATGTCATAATTTCTGTCGTTATCCAGGCTTTTTTATTTGACACCCACTCCAAAGGAAGTTTGTTTATATGAGCTCCTTTGAAGCACCGCGGATTTTTGTTTTTCCCAATTATTAACATGTTTTCTTTTCCGCCTGCCATGTTAACGCAAAATAAAATGGCGAGTCGTTGTTTTGCACTTTTCTTACCGGTACATTCGTACAGTCCCGTTTCGTCAGCATTATATATATCTTTAGGAGAATAACCTTTCAGTATCACCTGCAGTTTGTTTTTCCATTCCTCAACACTGTGAATGTCAACTTCGGCCGATTCACCACAAATTGTTTTAAAAGTGATGTGCCGTTGGCAAAATTTTTCTAGCCATCCATTAGAAGCATTAAAATGTTCCATTTTTAAACTTGTGGTTACTTCTAAGGCTTTTTTTATTAAAGGTCCATATATGGGCAGGTTCTTGTTTCTTGCCTCACAAAACCAATTGTAAACAACGTCGTCTATAACTAATCCTTCCGTTTTAGGGAATTTTCTTTCCTGTTCTAGATTACAACCCTCTTCAAAAAGATTCATTAATTCGCGTTTATTTTTTATGATGTCATTGACTTGTGTCCTTCCAACACTATACTTTTCAGCCAGTTTTCTCGCACTTATATGGCACTTTTCACTTTAAACAATAATATCAATTTTTTCTTTAAGAGACAAACGTTTTCTCTTTGCCGACATCATAGCAGATAGGAACATTCACCCGGAGCATTTAAGCAGACACCAAACTCCAACCTAAACAAAATATTTGGAGACCATACGGAATATTTATATTAAACGTGACCGGTAAGAAAAGGGTGTACACAGATAATTTCTTAAAAGAAATGCCAGTTTTAATGGCCATGACCGCTTTATGGGTGATACCGCTCAGTGGCGGCTCGTGACAAATTCTATTGGGTCGGCAGTAAAAACATTGGTCCACTCTTTCTAGTTGGTCAATATTATTTATTTATAAATTAGTAAATAATTTTGTATATACTCGTAGTTGTTGTTGTTTATTACTTGCTACTTCTGTAAATTTTCATATCGCCGCAAGTTAAAAATATATTTTATTTGGTAACAAATAGCCTAATCTGGCAACTAGCTTCATAATTTCAACGTTAAGCGTGCACCTGAACTGCACCGGAGAGGAGAAGCCGATATATGTCGAGCCCAATCCGAAGATGTATTCGTAAGTCCGGCAGACAGCATTAAGCGATTATATGGGTATTGGCGCTTACTTATTTTGTTATTTTCTTTTTGTGTGAAATTCTTCAATGATTTCAGATTGACTAAATTTATAACATATATTTAATTAATTCTGTTAAATGTTTGAAAGTATCTGCTTAAAATTGTTTATTTAATAGGATAGCTCTTACAATAATCTTGGGAAAATGAAAAATTTCGTAGAACATTCGGGTAGTTTTTCGTGATTTCAGTATTGAACTATATATATAATTGTTGTTCAATGTACATGTCAAAATTAATTTTCGGAATCCGACGATTATGAATGCCGGGCCTCTTTTATTAACTTCAATAAAAACATATATATGTAAAATTAAATTATGATTATAACAAAACTGTAAGCATGTAGAGGGTGTTAATCAGATAATTTGTAATACTCAGTAGAAAACAGAACTATAATTGGTTGATTAAAAAAAAAACTTGAAATAAATGATGAAGTCCGTTTTAACGTTTTATGCTGTCTGCCGGACCCAAACATTGCTGAGTCTCGATTTTCGCCTCAGGATTCAATATGCGCGCAGGGTTGCGTCTTTGTTCAGCTCATAGGAAAACGATGCTATTGCTTCCTTATACGATGCGGTCTGCCGACCCAGCGCTTGGATCATGGGCTTAGATGACAAACACATACACGGCCCAGCCACGGTTGCCGAGTAGCGTAAATTTTTCGGGATAATCTGTAAAAATGTGATTTTGGCTAATTATTAATTCGATGGTAATGTAAAAAAAATGCGCTCCAACTGTTTCAAGATATCTGAACATAAAACAAAATATACATAAAAATACGAAAAAAAATAATTTCTTCGATCAAAATTCTGGGTCGGCAGTGTCGACCCGGACAAGCCGCCACTGGTACCGCTATTAGAAGAGTAAATGTAATGTGTTTTCCACATACCTGGAATCGGGAATTTATAAAGTGTCCGTTTTTAGAGGTTTCCGCTTTTAATAAGAGGTGGCCGAAAATAGAGGTTTGTATAAAGTGACCATACGTCCCTCATTTGGAGGGACAGCCCCCATTTTAAACTATCGTCCCTCCTCAATTAATGTCCCTCCAATGTCCCTCTTTTTGCTTCTTTTTTAAACATATAATATTTTCTGTTTGAGAAAAATAAAAACGATGCTTTGGCTATTCGCTATTCGATATGCTTTAGTTTTGGTTTCGGTATCTTTACGTCAACCAATACCCGCTAAATATCCGTAAAAAAAAAAACATAGTATAGCARCTAATCATACACGTCKGTGTATGGATGTCTCAGAGCGAGAAGCCAGCCACAATGACCTGTAATTTAACTTATACCGTTATAACATAACGAAAATTTGTAAGAAATCATAACCTTGTTTAAATTCAATAAAAATATAATAATTTTTATTGAGCTTTTTCCTGCTACATGTATACCTGATAATAAGTATTTCCGTGTGCCGTGTGGAATTCCGTCCCTCTTTGGAAGGTTTATAATCTGGTCACTTTAGGTTTGTAGTTTTTTATTCTTTATGCCATAGTTTCTATAGTATCTTTTTTTAGATTTTGAAAGGAACTTGGTATGATTTTACAAATTGTTTATAACAACAATTTTTCTAATTATATAATGAAAAAGTTATATCTTAAGTTTTTTTTAATTTTTCGTCTTCCACTAACACCATTGATTTACATAAAAAATTGTATTTACTTAAGTTTATTGGTCAAGTTTCAACAAATATTTATGAATTATATTTATCTCACGGAGTTCATATTTCTTTTTAAACATGTAGCTTATGATTCAAATAAGTTCATAATAAAGGTAAAATTCAACCTTTAGACCTCTCTAGCGCGTAGTTTTTCTTGTAATGTTTGTGCTGCACTTTATGCAAGATAAACTCGGACACATTTAATGGTTATGGTTATGTAACACCTCAAACTATACGAAAAATGTAAATAAACTGGTCAAGTTATGACAAATCTGTTATGTCTGATAAATTTTCGAAGTGCGCGGAACCTTTCAAAGCGCGCGACCGGGTTCCGAGGATGGCACTGAACGAGTCCCTAACATACGTGATGATATTTTCGAATTTAAAGTTATGAACAATTAACATCACATTTGCTAGTTTCGAAACATACTTTTGCACTTTTAAGTTTTCTACCTTATGCTATCAGTTTGAACTTGACAAAAAATAGTAAGAAATAAATAAATTCATCATCCCCCTCACCTAACCTACCTAATCAGTGGGAACACGACCCTTTCCGTCTAGACGTTGGCGTTCAGCCCTCGGGCAAAGCTAAGGGGGCTCATGCCATTTTCAGAGATAGGGAGAATCAATGTTAACTTTTAATAAGAATTACTCTGAAACCCCTTCATATATTTAAATGGGGTTGTCACCACCTGAATCAGAATTTTATTTTGTTGCAGTCTCTCGTTTCAAAAATTTAGATTTTAACTTTGTTTATCGGAGTTTATTAATTATAGTAAAAAAATATTTTTATTTTTTTAAACGAGATACCGATAAAGAACGTAACGAGAAGTTCATAAAAAATTTAATTTGATTCAAAAGTGAATTAATCACACTAGTTAAACTTTTTATATTTGAAAACGAAACCTCTATAGCCGTTCTTCGATAGTGCGTTCTCCTCTTTGTCGGCTGAAGGGTCTCCAGCCGGCGCTGGCGGTCACCTTTCCTTTCAATCATTTGCAGGCGGGTAAATTTATGGTAGCATTGTAAATAGAATTAAAAGGATTCTTAAACGATAATGCTGAAAATATTTTTCGTTGACTTATTATGCTTGAATTGAGCGTAATGTATTTAAATTTTACTCTTACTAAATTTTCGACAATGAAAAACTTTTTATACACAATTTTTCTTTCTTCTATCAAATTGAAATATTCACAATTTATTTAAAAAGTACATTCAATCAAGTCCTTATGTCCTTTTCATTGTAATGTCAAATAATAAAAGTGTACGCAAATTTTGTTCAGGGAACATCCCAACAAACATAACTCGACCTTGATGAATTACCTATTAGTATAAGTATTGTTCTAATTTTTATTAACTGCGAATGTTTTAAAACTATTTGAGCCGATCAAATTGTCATTAACAATTTTCAGCAAAGGCTTTCGTGCTAAAATACACGGACATTGTCAAATTATTAAAACTAATTTGATCTCTTAAAATAATTGACAGCCTCGTACTCTCAAACAATTGTAGTAACGATATAAAAAGTCGAAAATTTACCAAAAGCTTGTTATATTACGGTAGATAAAATCGCTATCATATTGGCAGAAGGTTGCATGTACATTTTTTTTATTTCAGATATTTTTGTGTAAAAATATTTTTAAAACTAAACATAATACTGTAAATAACACATACAGGTACAACGTATGTGTTAAACGTTATCTGCGTATTTGGCCTGATCGTCTAAAAAATAGTTTCATGCTTAATGAAAAATAAAATAATTTGAGCTTACAATTTTGATAATTCAAAGTTCACATACAACCTTGTGCCATTACGGTAGCGAAATAAAATTGCTGAAAATTGTAACACAACTTACTATACTTTCTGTAAACTATTCGTAAAACATTACTTCACATATTAATAAACGCTGTGCGACATTCAAATTTTGCTCAATACAGTTTTTTTCTCAGATTTTTTTATATCGCGTAAATTTTTAACATTTCATGTTTTTGTTAAAAAGTAGTACTTTATGGTCGAGATTGTTTTGATGGTTTTAAAATATGTTTGAAAACAGTTTACCAAAAATACGCTTTGTTGACAAAGTTTATGGTGTTACACGATCCCCCATTTTCTTGAGAATCGAAATACAAGTATAGTACCCTAATTTGCAAATCTTTAGTGGATCATTAATTTATGTTTCTTATCGTTCCTGGGTAAAACCAAATCCTTTCGTCTTTCAACGAAGAAAAAACTAAACATTTGAGTAAACATTTTATACGTTTTCCTACTGGTTTATTGTATGTACTACCTGTAACATGTTTTATGATAAGAATTACAATTTGTATACGCAATTAATGAATATTTTTAATATGAAATTTTGATTATTTCTTGACTGCTACCAAGTGCTCTTATATCATCTTATATCGGATCCACAGAAATTTTCTAAAACCATCAGCTTAGTTAATAGTGTGCATGCTAATTGGGCACCGCCAACTGTGCCGCAAATTTAATTGTACAAATATGATCATATGAGGAAAAAACGAAATATTTGATGTTGTACTTATTCTACCGAGCGATTCAATTAATTTTCATAAAACTAGCTGTGGAATAAAAAGTTATGTTTTTAATTATCGTTACTTGTGAAAAAAGTAAGAGTACAAATGCAATGAAGAAATGTAGCAAAATACATACCGTTGTAGAAATACAACTAGCAACAATTTGTGCCCTTCACTTCCAATACATTATTGCAAAAATATTGGGTATTTTTTAAATACAATGGTGTGGTAAAGTAGATATTAATAAATAAATAATGTAAATTTTATTTAAGTAGTTAAGAAACAACATAAAACTGCACTTTTTTGTTAAATATAATGTATATTTGTTATATACTTACATATTTTAAAATCTGGTTATTTCTGTAAATCTCCTCCTCTTGTAGTGAAATGTAGTTTTTGTTTATCTCTTGAAGTATATTTTCCATTTTAGTGTATTTCTTTTCATTACTACCCATTGTTAGTAAGCGTAAGTTGAAGACAAAGTAGACGATCGGATATAGATGTTAACACTCGCGTAGCTAAAGAACTTGTGTCGCCGTTTTATAGTTCATACAGCAGCCTCCAATTATTGGAACCCCAGACAGATAAATAAATTGGCATTATAACACCGCGTTTTATCTGATAACGTGTACAGTATATCGAATAACGATAAAGAATATTCTTTAGCCAATAATAAAATAAACAAATTCTTTGATTTGAAACTAAATGGTGATTAGAGTACAACGAGGAACAGATTGTGAAACTGTCCGGGGAATCCCAAAAATATCCGTGGCTTTTATGGATATGACGCTGGTTTGGAGCTTTAGCATATTGTGACCGAACTCAGTGAATTGTGAGTACATGTATATTATGAAGCACTAATAAATGCACTTGACTTGCCATAACAGCAACAGTTTTGGCAACGACAACTATACCCTAGTGTTACTTAGTCGTTAGTGTAAAAACATAAAATGATCGGTGGCACCTTCCGCTGTATAGCTGTTTATTGTAAAATGTAAATTACTTAAATAAACTATGGGCTACGTCGTTTGAATTTCCTAAAGATACTGTATGTTAATGTAATTTTCCTTAATAAAAGTAATCCTTAGACAATTTATTTATTATTATTTTATTATTTATAGTGTGGGAATTACTCTTCTATTTAGTTTCTTTTGCTCTGGCGTTTAAGAGCAATGGGGTTGTAGACCATATTTTTTTTATTGCAGATTATAAATCTACATAAAAAATAATAGACCCTTGTTTATTCATTTATTTTCCAAATCGCTTAGATAAACGTAAAAA
This sequence comes from Rhyzopertha dominica, assembly GCA_025024175.1. NCBI lineage: Eukaryota > Metazoa > Arthropoda > Insecta > Coleoptera > Bostrichidae > Rhyzopertha > Rhyzopertha dominica. Next base: position 22,491,942 of record QCXZ01000003.1, read on the forward strand.
AATGGTAAAGTTTAAATATTTAAATGTGTGACGTAGGTTGACCCTGCCGCTGTGATTGGCAGCAGCTGTGTGTTGTTGCCAGGGCGCAATAATTTTCAGCGTTCCAGTTGCCTATGCGTGTTTTTCGCTGTCAACTGCCGACGAACGGACGATGAGCGTCATGCATA